>CM042414.1:6105366-6315366 GCA_023634145.1 Thymallus thymallus
TATAGACAGATGTAAGGGTTTAGACAGATATAAGGGTATAGACTGATGTAAGGGTTTAGACTGATGTAAGGGTATAGACAGATGTAAGGGTATAGACTGATGTAAGGGTTTAGACAGATGTAAGGGTATAGAGTGATGTAAGGGTATAGACTGATGTAAGGGTTTAGACTGATGTAAGGGTTTAGACTGATGTAAGGGTATAGAGTGATGTAAGGGTATAGACTTATGTAAGGGTATAGACAGATGTAAGGGTATAGACTGATGTAAGGGTTTAGACAGATGTAAGGGTATAGAGTGATGTAAGGGTTTAGACTGATGTAAGGGTATAGACAGATGTAAGGGTATAGACTGATGTAAGGGTATAGACTTATGTAAGGGTATAGACAGATGTAAGGGTATAGACTGATGTAAGGGTTTAGACTGATGTAAGGGTATAGACTTATGTAAGGGTTTAGACTGATGTAAGGGTATAGACTTATGTAAGGGTATAGACTGATGTAAGGGTTTAGACTGATGTAAGGGTTTAGACTGATGTAAGGGTATAGAGTGATGTAAGGGTTTAGACTGATGTAAGGGTATAGAGTGATGTAAGGGTATAGACTTATGTAAGGGTATAGACAGATGTAAGGGTATAGACTGATGTAAGGGTTTAGACTGATGTAAGGGTATAGACTGATGTAAGGGTTTAGACTGATGTAAGGGTATAGAGTGATGTAAGGGTATAGAGTGATGTAAGGGTATAGACTGATGTAAGGGTATAGAGTGATGTAAGGGTATAGACTTATGTAAGGGTTTAGACTGATGTAAAGGTATAGACAGATGTAATTTCCGTCCCCATTTCCTCTTCTCTCAGGCAACAACTACTGATCGCCAAGCGACCAGCCTTCTGATAGGAGCTAATACCACGGTGATATGTTAATCATGGACTTGCTGTGTGGGGCAGGCGGGAGAGAGGCTTGGCAGGAAACATATTGTAGTATGGTGGCTTTGTTTATGTGGTTACTTGTCAGGCACGTATGCACGCACACAGGTTTGCACTAAGTACGCACGCACAAACACACAAACACACACACACACATACAGCTCCTGAAGCATTCATGCATGATCCACTGAGAAACCCAGAGAACAACCTGATGAATTAAACACCCCACCACTCACTGGCCATCAGCTTTAATAGGAGCCAGTGGAGCTTAAGTCAAGGGGATAGCTTCCTCTGTGTAACTAATAGAGAGAGCAGGGAGAAGGTGAGAGAGAGAGAGGGGAGAGAGAGAGGGGAGAGGGGAGAGAGGATTAGAAAGGGAGAAATTAAGAGGAGAGGAGATATGAAAGCACACCACAGGAGGTTGGTGGCAGATTCATTGGGGAGGATGGGCTTCTGGTAACGACTGGAGTGGAATCAGTGGAATGGTATCAAATACATCAAGCACATGGTTTCCCCAGCCTCCACTGAAGCACGCTGGTAATTTTATTTGGCACCCCAGGTTTTCTGAGCAAAAAATAACTAACAAGCAAATCAGCTCCAAGTGATTTGAATTGTGGAAATCTGTTCCCAAGTATTTCCACACAGAACAGAGAGATATTCAGTATGTGATCTTATACAAATGTAAGGAAGGTTTGAAATGATTATGTTTTAGTCATATATTATATCTGTTTGGGATTCTTGTGGTCAATTTGCAGTCTACAAATGATTAGCAAATATGTTCCGGCCCCCTGACCATCCGCTCCAGATGATGATCCATGGACTACAGAGAAAGACATGGTGACATGAGAGAGACAAGGAGAGATTAACAGACACTGAAGATAAAGTGTGTGTGTGTGTGTGTGTGTGTGTGTGTGTGTGTGTGTGTGTGTGTGTGTGTGTGTGTGTGTGTGTGTGTGTGTGTGTGTGTGTGTGTGTGTGTGTGTGTGGTGGTTCTTCTATCCTTGTTGGGACCTAAAATCCCCAAAAGTCCCCACCAGGAGCGTAAAACCGTGACAATTCTGCCCATTTCCCTCGTCCCCATGGGGCCATTTCCCTCGTCCCCATGGGGATGTTGGTTATTTTAAGCTTAGGGGTTATGTTTATGGTTATCGTTACAATTAGTGGTAGAATTAGAGTTAAAGTAAGGGTTATGGTTACAGGTTATGGGTTAGGGGTTATGGGTTAGGGGTTATGGGTTATGGGTTAGGGAAAATAGGATTTTGAATGGAAGTTCATTTTAGGTCCCCACTAGAATAGAAGATTGTGTGTGTGTGTGTGTGTGTGTGTGTATGTATGTGTACTTTGGCAATGTAAACATACAGTATGTTTCCCATGTCAATAAAGCCCCTTTGAATTGAATTGAGAGAGAGAGAGAGATAGGTGTGTTAACAAGCTCTGCCTCTAAACGGTCACACTTGTTTTATTAGTGGATGGATTTAGTTCTAATTTAGAGCCCTGTGTGGAGAGAACATCTGCTTTAATTAGTTAAAAGTTGGATTGCAAACAACTCATCCGCTCCGGTGCAAGCTGTGTGCCCGGCTGGGGAGAGGGCCCCTTGGGGAGCAGTCTCCCTAAATGGGGGACAGGCCTGGCACAAACCCTTCCCAAGCCCAAAGCCATTCTTCTAGCCCCTGACCAATACCTCATGAAAACCTAGTCATATTTTACTGTATAGCTCCAAACAAAAGGACCATCCCTTGCTCCAGACCTAACCCTAAAACAAGTTCCTCTCCGTGCCCAGCTTCAAGCCTGGTCTTATAGCCCCATAACAAGAGACTCCAGTTTCATTTCTGACCACTGTCTTGCTGGCCAAAGTCAACAAGCCCCAACTACAGCCCAAGACTAATAATGGTAGGAAAGAGACACTTCTAGTAACCTTTATCAGTAAAAACACAAGAAGGTCATAAAGGTATACCAGCATAACCAGAGAGAATCTTGAAATGCATCTTACTTATTAATTCAATGACTCCTTCAATTCAAATGAAAGATTCTAGGGGACCAATGGTGGTGTTATGGTTGTGTTGTGTCTGCTAAAAGAGTTGAAGGTGAGTTCTTTCCTCCAGCTTTGAGACGGCATGCAGCAGGCTGTTGACAGGGACTTTTAAGGGGCATGAGAGAGTGACAGCGGAGGAGTGAAACAGACAGGACCACCAGATGGCTTTAGCTGTCATGCCTCTAACACTGTGGCTTGATGCACTGGCACAAAACTAGTATTGGCGGCATGCGCTGTTTCTACAGCCATCTTCATGCTCTGAAAAAGTTACATGGACTGTAACTGTTAAATGTCGGTCTGTAGCTGTGCAACAGGATCTCACAAACTCACTTGGATTCTTGACGTTTGTCCAACTGCAGTCAAACGATGAATTGGTGTGGAATGTGAGATCGGGTCACGCAAAGGTTTGCTTCAAATGTGGGATCGGGTCACGCAAATGTTTGCTTCAAATGTGGGATCATGTTGCTTCAAATGTGGGATCGTGTTGCTTCAAATGCGGGATCGTGTTGCTTCAAATGCGGGATCGTGTTGCTTCAAATGCGGGATCGTGTTGCTTCAAAGGTGGGATCGTGTTGCTTCAAATGTGGAATCATGTTGCTTCAAATGTGGGATCGTGTTGCTTCAAATGCGGGTTCATGTTGCTTCAAATGTGGGATCGTGTTGCTTCAAATGTGGGATCGTGTTGCTTCAAATGCGGGTTCATGTTGCTTCAAATGTGGGATCGTGTTGCTTCAAATGTGGGATTGTGTTGCTTCAAATGTGGGATTGTGTTGCTTCAAATGTGGGATCATGTTGCTTCAAATGTGGGATTGTGTTGCTTCAAATGTGGGATCATGTTGCTTCAAATGTGGGATTGTTTTGCTTCAAATTTGGGATTGTGTTGCTTCAAATTTGGGATTGTGTTGCTTCAAATGTGGGATCATGTTGCTTCAAATGTGGGATTGTGTTGCTTCAAATGTGGGATTGTGTTGCTTCAAATGTGGGATCATGTTGCTTCAAATGTGGGATCATGTTTCAAATGTAGGATCATATTGTTTCAAATGTGGGATCATGTTGTTTCAAATGTGGGATCATGTTGCTTCAAATGTGGGATCATGTTGTTTCAAATGTGGGATCATGTTGCTTCAAATGTGGGATCATGTTTCAAATGTAGGATCATGTTGTTTCAAATGTGGGATCACGTTGTTAAAAGGTGGGATCATGTTGTTAAAATGTGGGATCATCATGCTGTTTAAATGCTATGGAAATCGACTCAACTCAATGTAGTTTTCAATCATTGTTTATATATAACATGTTATTTCAGACAGTTTATGAAATATAACTAACTGATGTTACGTGTTTCTAGGTGGCCTCATCTAAGGAAGGTGTTTGCTAAGTTTGTAACCAAGAGAGAAACTATTCTTGTTGTGACCTTTACATAGAATGTGGATCCTGAGCATTTTCTGACATTGAAGACGCAGGACAGATTTGCATAGAATATATTAGATAGATAGATAGATAGATAGATAGATAGATAGATAGATAGATAGATAGATAGATAGATAGATAGATAGATAGATAGATAGATAGATAGATAGATAGATAGATAGATAGATAGATAGATAGATAGATAGATAGATAGATAGATAGATAGATAGATAGATCTCCTGATTATAGTTTCTCTCTCTCTCCTGATTATAGTTTCTCTCTCTCTCCTGATTATAGTTCTTCTCTCTCTCCTGATTATAGTTTCTCTCTCTCTCCTGATTATAGTTTCTCTCTCTCTCCTGATTATAGTTTCTCTCTCTCTCCTGATTATAGTTTCTCTCTCTCTACTGATTATAGTTTCTCTCTCTCTCCTGATTATAGTTTCTCTCTCTCTACTGATTATAGTTTCTCTCTCTCTACTGATTATAGTTTCTCTCTCTCCTGATTATAGTTTCTCTCTCTCTCCTGATTATAGTTTCTCTCTCTCTCCTGATTATAGTTTCTCTCTCTCTCCTGATTATAGTTTCTCTCTCTCTCCTGATTATAGTTTCTCTCTCTCTATTGATTATAGTTTCTCTCTCTCTCCTGATTATAGTTTCTCTCTCTCTATTGATTATAGTTTCTCTCTCTCCTGATTATAGTTTCTCTCTCTCCTGATTATAGTTCTTCTCTCTCTCCTGATTATAGTTTCTCTCTCTCTCCTGATTATAGTTTCTCTCTCTCTCATGATTATAGTTTCTCTCTCTCTACTGATTATAGTTTCTCTCTCTCTCCTGATTATAGTTTCTCTCTCTCCTGATTATAGTTCTTCTCTCTCTCCTGATTATAGTTTCTCTCTCTCTCCTGATTATAGTTTCTCTCTCTCTCCTGATTATAGTTTCTCTCTCTCTCCTGATTATAGTTTCTCTCTCTCTACTGATTATAGTTTCTCTCTCTCCTGATTATAGTTTCTCTCTCTCTCCTGATTATAGTTCTTCTCTCTCTCCTGGTTATAGTTTCTCTCTCTCTCCTGATTATAGTTTCTCTCTCTCCTGATTATAATTTCTCTCTCTCTCCTGATTATAGTTTCTCTCTCTCCTGATTATAGTTTCTCTCTCTCCTGATTATAGTTTCTCTCTCTCCTGATTATAGTTCTTCTCTCTCTCCTGGTTATAGTTTCTCTCTCTCTCCTGATTATAGTTTCTCTCTCTCCTGATTATAGTTTCTCTCTCTCCTGATTATAGTTCTTCTCTCTCTCCTGATTATAGTTCTTCTCTCTCTCCTGATTATAGTTCTTCTCTCTCTCCTGATTATAGTTTCTCTCTCTCTCCTGATTATAGTTTCTCTCTCTCCTGATTATAGTTCTTCTCTCTCTCCTGATTATAGTTTCTCTCTCTCCTGATTATAGTTTCTCTCTCTCTCCTGATTATAGTTTCTCTCTCTCTCCTGATTATAGTTTCTCTCTCTCCTGATTATAGTTCTTCTCTCTCTCCTGATTATAGTTCTTCTCTCTCTCCTGATTATAGTTTCTCTCTCTCCTGATTATAGTTCTTCTCTCTCTCCTGATTATAGTTTCTCTCTCTCCTGATTATAGTTTCTCTCTCTCTCCTGATTATAGTTTCTCTCTCTCTCCTGATTATAGTTTCTCTCTCTCTCCTGATTATAGTTTCTCTCTCTCCTGATTATAGTTCTTCTCTCTCTCCTGATTATAGTTTCTCTCTCTCTACTGATTATAGTTTCTCTCTCTCTCCTGATTATAGTTTCTCTCTCTCCTGATTATAGTTCTTCTCTCTCTCCTGATTATAGTTTCTCTCTCTCTCCTGATTATAGTTTCTCTCTCTCTCCTGATTATAGTTTCTCTCTCTCTCCTGATTATAGTTTCTCTCTCTCTCCTGATTATAGTTTCTCTCTCTCTATTGATTATAGTTTCTCTCTCTCTCCTGATTATAGTTTCTCTCTCTCTCCTGATTATAGTTTCTCTCTCTCTCCTGATTATAGTTTCTCTCTCTCTCCTGATTATAGTTTCTCTCTCTCTCCTGATTATAGTTTCTCTCTCTCTCCTGATTATAGTTTCTCTCTCTCTCCTGATTATAGTTTCTCTCTCTCTCCTGATTATAGTTTCTCTCTCTCTACTGATTATAGTTTCTCTCTCTCTACTGATTATAGTTTCTCTCTCTACTGATTATAGTTTCTCTCTCTACTGATTATAGTTTCTCTCTCTCTCCTGATTATAGTTTCTCTCTCTACTGATTATAGTTTCTCTCAATTCAATTCAATTCAATTCACTTTATTGGCATGACGCAACAATGTAAATATTGCCAAAGTATTATACATCTTTTTTTTCTTTTTTTTTTTTTTATATATATTTATATATATTTTTTTTTTTTCTTCTATTTTATATATATATATACATATACATACACACGCACATACATATATATATATATATATATATATACATACATACATACACATATATTTAAAAAAAATATGTAATTACATCAAAGAACAAATAACAACAGAAAAAAAAAGAAAAAAAAAAGGCATTAAATATGTCAGGCACTGTCCCTCAACTTGTGGCAGGCAGCAACATAGCATGCTGCCAGCGCACAGCTGTCCATGTCTTCCCCCAAAAGGATCGGCAGCCTTTCTATTTCAGAGAGGTCCTCAAAGCCCCGGACTACTTGTTCAAATTTGGGGAAGTGACTCTCTCTGATAGTTTTATATTTTTGACATTTTGTCAGGAAATGCAGCTCTGTCTCTGGTTCTGCTGTGGTGCAGTGGTTGCACAGCCTTTCCTCTACAGGGAGCCAGGTTTTCCTGTGTCTACCCTTCTCAATAGCAAGCCTGTACTTTGTCAAGGTTTTGTCAAGGTTTTCCTGAGGTTTTGATCAGTCACCATGGTCAGATAGTTTGCCATGGTGTACTGTCGATTTAGGGCCAAATAGCACTGCATTTTGCTTTGTGCTTGTGTTTGTGTTTTCCAATAGGTAATGTAGTTTTGTTTTAGATGTTTTGTAATTTGGTTAATTCTTATTGATTGGATGTTCTGGTCCTGAGGCTTCAGTGTGTTAGTGGAACAAGTTTGTGAACTCAGCCCCCGGACCAGTTGGATGAAGGGACTCTTATCTTTGCTCAACTCTTGTTATTGCAGGGCTTGGTAATGATATGAGAGGGGGTCACTGTGTTTTAGGTGTTTCCAAAACTTAATTGCTCTTTTTTGAGTTTTTAATATTAGTGGATATCGGCCTAATTCTGCCCTGCATGCATTGTTTGTAGTTTTCCTCTGGACATGTAGGAGAATCTTACAAAGTTCCGCGTGCAAGGTCTCAATGGGATGTTTGTCCCAGTGGGTAAAATCTTGTTTTGTAAGTGGACCCCACACCTCGCTGCCATAGAGTGCGATTGGTTCAATCACACATTTAATTAGTTTTTGCCAAATTGTAATAGGTATTTCAATTTGGATTTGTTTTTTAATGGCGTAGAATGCCCTGCGTGCTTTGTCTCTCAGTTCATTCACTGCATTATTTAGGTGTCTAGTCAAACTTATTTTTAAACCTAAATAGTTGTATTGTGTGCAATACTCTATATGTTTTGCACCAATTGAGAACTTTGGTTTTATTCCCTGGGATCTGGAATTTGTCTGGAAAATCATTATTTTGGTCTTTTTGGGGTTTACTGTCAGGGCCCAGGTCTGACAGTACTGCTCTAGCAGGTCCAAGCTCTGCTGTAGACCATGTGCTGTGGGTGAAAGCAGGCACAGGTCATCTGCAAAGAGCAGGCATCTAACTTCCGAATTGTGGAGACTAACACCAGGGGCTGAGGACATTTCTAGAATATTGGCCAATTCATTGATGTAAATGTTAAATAGCACAGGGCTGAGATTGCAACCCTGGCGGAGGCCCCGCCCCTGGTTAAATGATTCAGTTTGTTTCTTGCCAATTTTTATGCTACACATGTTGCCTGTATACATTGATTTTATAATGTCATATGTTTTACCCCCTACACCACTTTCAATGACTTTGTAGAACAGTCCTGTATGCCAGATAGAATCAAATGCTTTTTGGAAGTCAATAAAGCAAGTATAGAGTTTTGTCTTATTTTTGTGGACGTGTTTATCTATTAGGGTGTGTAGGGTGTAAATATGATCTGTTGTTCTATGTTTTGGTATAAATCCAATTTGGCTTTTACTGTTCTTGGGGTGCTTATTAAGGAAGTTTAGGACTACATTTATAATACTACAGAAAACCTTCCCCAGGTTACTGTTCACACAAATCCCTCTGTAATTGTTAGGGTCAGATTTGTCTCCGTTTTTAAAGATTGGTGTTATGAGTCCTTGGTTCCAGATGTCAGGGAAGTAACCTACACTCAGGATATTTTTTTGGATTTGAGGGCTTGAAGTTTTTTAAGGAGCTCCTGCTCAGTAATTGGGGAGTCTAAAGGATTTTGGTAGTCCTTTATAGATTTTTCCAGTTTGTTTAACTTTTCATAAATTTGGCACTGTTCAGTATTATCCTGAGTGTCAACAGTGTTGTAGAGTGCTTTAAAGTGATTTGTCCAAATGTCACCATTTTGTATGGCTAATTCTTGTTGTTTGGGTTTGTTTAGGTTTTTCCAATTTTGCCAGAAGTTGTTTTTATTTATGGACTCCTCAATTAGTGTCAGTTGCTTTCTGTTGTACTGGGATTTCTTAATTCTGAGTGTACGTTTATATGATTTTAATGTCTCACAGTACTGAAGGCGTAGTTCTCTGTTGTTTGGGTCTCTGTGTTTTTGGTTCGATAGTGTTCTAAGTTTTTTCCTAATGTTTTTACAATCTGTATCAAACCATTTGTCTTCTGTATTTCTGTTTGGTTTGTTTGATCCCAGCTTTAATTGTGCTGCTTTTGCTGTTTGCCTAAATATATAATTGATGTTATTTACAGCTAGATTGACGCCTTCTTTACTGTGAACGTACATTGTATCCAGAAAGTTGTTTAGGGTTGATTGGATTTTTTGGTTGCTGATTGCTTTCTGGTATTCCTCTGTGCTGTTTTGAGCCCATCTGTATGAATGTTTGATGTTGTACAGCTTATTGGGCTGTGAATTTGTGGTTGCTTCTATGTCTGATCTTTTGAGGAACAGGGTAATTTGGCTGTGATCAGACAGAGGTGTTAGTGGCTTAACAGTGAATGAGCTGAGAGAGAAAGGGTCCATATCTGTTATCATGTAGTCTACTGTGCTTTGGCCAAGAGGAGAGCAATAGGTGAATCTTCCTAAAGAGTCCCCCTGTAACCTACCATTGACAAAGTACAGACCCAGGCTTCAACAGAGCTGCAATAGGTCTTTTCCATTCTTGTTGACGATGCTGTCACTGTTGTTCCTGTAGGAAAGGTTAAAAGGATTAGAGACAGCTTGGCCTGTGATATAGCTGTCCCCTCGTGTGCTCATTTGGTCAGGTAGTGTTCCTGTGCGTGCATTTGTGTCCCCACAGATGAGCACATTTCCCTGGGCCTGGAAGTGGCTCGTCTCTTCCTCAAGGGTGGAGAATATTTCTTCTGAGAAATAGGGGGATTCTGAGGGGGGGATATACAGTGGGGAGAACAAGTATTTGATACACTGCCGATTTTGCAGGTTTTCCCACTTACAAAGCATGTAGAAGTTTGTAATTTTTATCATAGGTACTCTTCAACTGTGAGTGACGGAATCTAAAACAAAAATCCAGAAAATCACATTGTATGATTTTTAAGTAATTAATTTGCATTTTATTGCATGACATACTGTAAGTATTTGATCAGAAAAGCAGAACTTAATATTTGGTACAGAAACCTTTGTTTGCAATTACAGAAATCATACGTTTCCTGTAGTTCTTGACCAGGTTTGCACACACTGCAGCAGGGATTTTGGCCCACTCCTCCATCCAGATCCTTCAGGTTTCGGGGCTGTCGCTGGGCAATACGGACTTTCAGCTCCCTCCAAAGATTTTCTATTGGGTTCAGGTCTGGAGACTGGCTAGTCCACTCCAGGACCTTGAGATGCTTCTTACGGAACCACTCCTTAGTTGCCCTGGCTGTGTGTTTCGGGTCGTTGTCATGCTGGAAGACCCAGCCACGACCCATCTTCAATGCTCTTACTGAGGGAAGGAGGTTATTGGCCAAGATCTCGTGATACATGGCCCCATCCATCCTCCCCTCAATACGGTGCAGTCGTCCTGTCCCTTTTGCGGAAAAGCATTCCCAAAGAATGATGTTTCCACCTCCATGCTTCATGGTTGGGATGGTGTTCTTGGGGTTGTACTCATCCTTCTTCTTCCTCCAAACACGGCGAATGGAGTTTAGACCAAAAAGCTCTATTTTTGTCTCATCAGACCACATGACCTTCTCCCATTCCTCCTCTGGATCATCCAGATGGTCATTGGCAAACTACAGACGGGCCTGGACATGCGCTGGCTTGAGCAGGGGGACCTTGCGTGCGCTGCAGGATTTTAATCCATGACGGCGTAGTGTGTTACTAATGGTTTTCTTTGAGACTGTGGTCCCAGCTCTCTTCAGGTCATTGACCAGGTCCTGCCGTGTAGTTCTGGGCTGATCCCTCACCTTCCTCATGATCATTGATGCCCCACGAGGTGAGATCTTGCATGGTGCCCCAGACCGAGGGAGATTGACTGTCATCTTGAACTTCTTCCATTTTCTAATAATTGCGCCAACAGTTGTTGCCTTCTCACCAAGCTGCTTGCCTATTGTCCTGTAGCCCATCCCAGCCTTGTGCAGGTCTACAATTTTATCCCTGATGTCCTTACACAGCTCTCTGGTCTTGGCCATTGTGGAGAGGTTGGAGTCTGTTTGATTGAGTGTGTGGACAGGTGTCTTTTATACAGGTAACGAGTTCAAACAGGTGCAGTTAATACATGTAATGAGTGGAGAACAGGAGGGCTTCTTAAAGAAAAACTAACAGGTCTGTGAGAGCCGGAATTCTTACTGGTTGATAGGTGATCAAATACTTATGTCATGCAATAAAATGCAAATTAATTATTTAAAAATCATACAATGTGATTTCCTGGATTTTTGTTTTAGATTCCGTCTCTCACAGTTGAAGTGTACCTATGATAAAAATTACAGCCTAGTGGTGGGGTGGCAGGTAGCCTAGTGGTTAGAGTGTTAGGCCCGTAGCTGGAAGGTTGCAGGATCGAATCCCCGAGCTGACAAGGTAAAAATCTGTCGTTCTGCCCCTGAACAAGGCAGTTAACCCACTGTTCCTAGGCTGTCATTGTAAATAAGAATTTGTTCTTAACTGACTTGCCTAGTAAAATAAAGGTTAAATAAATAAACTTGTTCTCCCCACTGTATATTGCACACAGGAACAAGTTTTTTCCTGTCAGTGTAAGTTCTTTTTTTTAGTCTAAGCCAAATGTGATATTTGCCAATTTTTTGGGGGTCAATTAGGTTTTGTAGTTGGGATTTGTACCATATAATCATTCCTGCAGAATCTCTGCCTCTATTGACAGAGATGTGTTTTTGTGATGGTAAAATTATTTCTCTGTAGCCTGTGGGACAGTGCATGACTATATCTGCCTTACACCATGTCTCCTGCAGAATAATGATATCATCATCTTTTACGTTTTTGTTGAACTCCAGGGCCAGACTCTTCAGTCCTAAGGCTGTCGAGTTTAGGCCCTGGATGTTCCACATGCTAATTGTTAGTGGTCTCATTGCAAAAAGTATGAATATTAAGAATGACTATTACAAGAGAGCCACTATATTTCTAAGACTAACTAGGTTACTAAGGGTGAGACAATACAGAACATTCCTTAGATTATATTCTTTCTCCAAAGTGTCATGTAGGTATTTCTATATGTACGTGTGAGTGTGTCTGTTCATATCCTCCACTGTGTAAGATAATGTATGTGTGAGTGTTTGGGTGAGTTTGAGTTATTGATTGTGTATGTTAATGTGTGTGTGCGGGAGTGAGTGTGGATGGGTCGGTGTGTGTGTGTGTGTTTATGAATGGGTCAGTGTGAGTGTGTGTGTGTTTGTGAGTGTGTGTGTGGATGGGTCAGTGTGAGTGTCTATATCTGGTTAGTGTGAGTGACAATGGGTCAGTGTCAGTGAGTGTGTGGTTGTGTCAGTGTGAGTGTTTTTTTTACTGTAGTTTAGTGTAGATGTAGTGGAGGAGCTGTTTGATCTCACTCAGTCCCACAGAGTTATCTGGTCCGGTGAGAGCCTCCGAATAGCTGTGCCGGTTCTGTTGCGGTGCCACCTGAGAAGAAGGGGGGGCAAGACTGGGTCGTGGTGCTGACTCTGTTGTCTGGTAGTGGTGGTGCTCTGGTGTGGGGTAGTATATTGGCCCTGGTCCATTCTGGCGGCTTCGTTGGGGGGAGCGGTGATCTGGTGGTGGGTGGGTCTTGTAGGTTGTGCTGGGTCTCGGTTGGTGTCAAGGGTGCCTGTGGCTTGTTGGTGATGACGTAGTCTGGTAGGCGACTCTGCGTGGTGATGACATCTGGAAGGTGGTCCTGGGTGGTCCTCTGTCCTGTTGGGCACGCTGTGTTGGTCTGCCGAGTGCCACATCCTTCAAGGTCTTGGTGAGCAGTCCCACTGACTGTTTCCTCAGGTGGGAGTGGTCGTACAGGTGCTCAGGGGTGATGGTCGGGTGTTGAGCAACGTGCACATTCGGGATCCTGGCACAACCTCTTGTGATGTCAGCATTGACTCTCTGGATGGTATGGGGGTGGAAATCTTTGCGGGGCAGCAGAGTGGAGATGGTGATGCGGGAGTTAGGGAAAGACTCAGAGGCTTTCTCTGCCATTCTGCTGACCAGGCTGCCTACTCTCTCCTGATTTTTCTCTCTCTCTCCTGATTATAGTTCTTCTCTCTCTCCTGTTTATAGTTCTTCTCTCTCTCCTGATTATAGTTCTTCTCTCTCTCCTGATTATAGTTCTTCTCTCTCTCCTGATTATAGTTCTTCTCTCTCTCCTGATTCTCCACCCATTCCTTTCTTTATCTTATCGGCACGGTACAGGTGTTCTCTGGCACTTGGGGAACGTCATTTGATTATCAAGTATTAAAATCTGCGTAACTTTGTTTTTTCTTTCCCCTTCTTCTTTTCCCAGCAGGCTATTTGGTGGTACAATGCCACGGCTTCCTGCAACAACCTGAGAAAAATCAATTCCGCCCTCCGCGGCTCGTGTTTTCAAGCCTGTGAAAGTAAATACGTTTTTTATTATATATTTTTTTTTCTACGACACAGGTAGGTGAGCAGAAAGGTGGGTGGATTTGGGGATTGAAAATAACCTGGTAAATACAGAGCCAGTATTGAAAAAAAGGTGCCAATATAGTCATTTAGTTGCTTAAAGTTAGTAGCCTATAGTATTGTATTGAGTGATTTGAGCCCAACACTGTTCTGACAAATTTGCGACAGAGAGAGTACTTGTGGACCACAAAGGGTCTAAAACAGACAGCAGATGGTCTCAGAGATTGCTGATAACCGCTCTCACAACAAGCTGCCATTAATTGCCATTCGGTATAGAAATGTGCCAAGTCCTCATTGCCATTTATTTCCTCCTCAAACATCACAATTCACAATCATAATTAGGCTCCAACAGAAACACTTTACAATTCAGTAAATAGAAATCATTATTATGGAAATATGTCTTAATACTATTCTTGATGCTCCAGTAAGCCCATGAAAAGCGGACAGGAGCAGGGTCCTTGAGAACTCCAACACATTATGCACAAAGTTAGCTACAGTATGCCTGTAAGCCTCAAATGAGATTTTTTTGTGCCAATATAGGGGAGAGTCTTAGCATCATCTATAACACAAACATTCCAACAACAGTCTAGAAACTTCTAATTCTATTTTTTTTACTTGCAAGAACGTTGTCTTAAGTGACAAAACAACAGACATGGAACCATGTGTGCCCCCTATGTGTAATCATCAACATAAAAGGAAGGCAACTACTGTAGATTGGTAGAATATAAAATTGCTAGGCTATATGGTAATTTTGAAGTTTGTGAAGTTGGCTGAAGCAAAGAACAATGCCAATGCAATAACTTAACCAGCATTGGCATCGCGGAACCTTCATAAATCCATGCGCACATGGCAACCAGAAGCATACAAAACACTCTACATAACCTTCATAAATCCATGCACACATGGCAACCAGAAGCATACAAAACACTCTACATAACCTTCATAAATCCATGCGCACATGGCAACCAGAAGCATACAAAACACTCTACATAACCTTCATAAATCCATGCGCACATGGCAACCAGAAGCATACAAAACACTCTACATAACCATCATAAATCCATGCGCACATGGCAACCAGAAGCATACAAAACACTCTACATAACCATCATAAATCCATGCGCACATGGCAACCAGAAGCATACATAACACTCTACATAACCTTCATAAATCCATGCGCACATGGCAACCAGAAGCATACAAAACACTCTACATAACCATCATAAATCCATGCGCACATGGCAACCAGAAGCATACAAAACACTCTACATAACCATCATAAATCCATGCGCACATGGCAACCAGAAGCATACAAAACACTCAACATAAGGAGTGTGGCATTTTTTATATACTTTTTTTTACCAAGCAAGCAGGAGAAATCAACACTAACTATACTGATTAGCATGTAAAAGAGATCCATTTTCATACCAGAAGGTTTAGGCCCCTTTGACTGCAATTGAACTCAAAGACCCAATGCTGTTCAATTATGGCTGTAAATACCAGCAAAGATAAAATGTTGAAATGAAACTGTCTGGTGAGAAAAAGGGACCTTTGAATCAACTGAAAGAGCCTTAATTAATAAGAGTGCTTGGCTGTGAAGCCCGGGCCGCGAGAAGAGAATTCTCTGATGAAGGTCACTCAAATGAATCAACTCATGAACAGAGCTGATCAACTCTCTCCACAATCAGTCCACCATCTCCAGGGTTCTGAGACAGACGACACTCTACAGGAAAAGAAAATGGAGGATAACGATCCCTCACATCAGCAAGGATGTCAGTCTGGGTATAAAGATGTGACGATCCCTCACATCAGCAAGGATGTCAGTCTGGGTATAAAGATGTGACGATCCCTCACATCAGCAAGGATGTCAGTCTGGGTATAAAGATGTGGCGATCCCTCACATCAGCAAGGATGTCAGTCTGGGTATAAAGATGTGGCGATCCCTCACATCAGCAAGGATGTCAGTCTGGGTATAAAGATGTGAGTGAGTAGAGGAGTGAGAGGGATAATTAATTGTTGTCTGATTTCATTTACCGCTAAAAGTTCGGCATAGTGCAATAGCATCTCACAGTTCTCACGACAGCCTTTCGGAAATGCCAAGGCGCTCATTCAGGCTTTGTGAGCAGTGTGACGTTTGGCATCCCATCACTCTTCTCCTCCTGAGTGATCTTGCCAACCAACACCTGCAGACATGCCGGGTATCTCACTAACCCTCTCTCCCTTTCTCTCTCCCACGCTTTCCTTCGCTGATGAGACTCATGTCACCCAGTTATTATTCAGTCCCTCTCCCTCTCCCCCCCCCCCCTCTCTCTCTCTCTCTCGCTCGCTCACTGAAGTTCTCTCCAGATCTTTGCAAACTGTTCAGAGTATGTGATTTTAGGTGTTATTTTGGGATTTGGCTGACAAGGTAGAATAAAAATCATACAGCTTTTGAGGTGAAGGCATAAGTAAGGGTAAAGGGTTTTGTGCGACAGAGCAAGCAAATACATAAAAAATGACATTTGGAGAGAGTAAAGTGAGGGCGAACAGAAATGAAGGGTGAATGTTTAAAAGCCACGAAGAGTGGGTAGCACTATGTTAGGAGCTGTTTTCAGGAACATTAAACAAGTGAGTTGAGTTGTTTACTTGGCAAAGGCACATTATATCTATAAAGGTAAGTAAAACTTAGTGGATTCGGCTACTTCAGTCACACCGTTGCTGACAGGTGTATAAAATCGAGCACACAGCCATGCAATCTTCATAGACAAACATTGACAGTAGAATGGCATTACTGAAGAGCTCAGTGACTTTCAGCGTGGCACAGTCATAGGATGACACCTTTCCAACAAGTCAGTTCGCCATATTTCTGTCCTGCTAGAGCTGCCCCCGGTCAACTGTAAGTGTTGTTATCGTGAAGTGAAAACGTCTAGGAGCAACAATGGCTTAGCCGCGAAGTGGTAGGCCACACAAGCTCACAGAACGGGTCCGCTGTGCGCTGAAGCGTGTAGCGGGTAAAAATTGCTTGTCCTCCTTGTTACCACCGAGTACCAAACTTCCTCTGGAAGCAACGTCAGCACAAGAACTGTTTGTTGGTAGCTTCATGAAATGGGTTTTCATGACAGAGTAACCGCACACAGCCCTAAGATCACCATGCGCAATGCCAAGCTCGCTGCCATTGGACTATGGCGCAGTGGAAACGCCTTCTCTGGAGTGATGAATCACGCTTCACCATCTGGCAGTCCGAGGGGACGAATCTGGGTATGGCAGATGCCAGGAGAACGCTACCTCCCTGAATGCATAGTGCCAATTGTAAAGTTTGGTGGATGAGGAATAATGGACAGCTAGGCCCCTTAGTTCCAGTGAAGGGAACTCTTAATGCTACAGCATACAATGACATTCTAGACGATTCTGTGCTTCCAACTTTGTGGCAACAGTTAGGTCCATACAGAAATGGTTTGTTGAGATTGGTGTGGAAGAACTTGACTGGACTGCACAGATCCCTGACCTTAACCCATCGAACACCTTTGGGATGAATTGGATGCCGACTACGAGCCAGGCCTAATTGCCCAACATCAGTGCCCGACCTCACTAATACTCTTTTGGCTGAATTGAAGCAAGTACTCACACTAATGTTCCAACATCTAGTGGAAAGCATTCCCGGAAGAGTGGAGGCTGTTATAGCAGCAAAAGGGGGGTCCAACTCCATATTAATGCCCATGATTTTGGAATGAGACGACGAGCAGGTGTCCACATACATTAGGTCATGTAGTGTCTGGTTCTCTCTCAGTAGCTAGGTTTCCATCCAGTTGGCGACAGATTTTCATGTAAACATGATAAAATCCACATAAAGAAAATATGCACATTTTCCCACCAGTGGTGTGTTTCCATCAAGCGGACCTGTTGCGTTTCATCGCATTTTCAACTCTACCGATAGTTTTGTCAGTTTTGATGAGATTATTATGGATAAGAGCAAGAATATTTTTTTTAAGCATCAATCAACATGTCACCATGAATAAGATCCTCAATATTTATTGGAAAGGAGCATCAACATCACTGTGCACTTTCACCACCCTCTGAAGTTCATCAGAACTTATTTAATCTGTAGCCTAATAAACTGCATGGTTTTCCCGAGTCATAGTGGGTGGACCACACACCATATCATTGAGTGACTCCAAGTTTACTTTGATATGATGGTTATTACTGTATATCAGGGGTTGGAACTGGTTCAGGGAACAGAACCGAAAACCGGTAAAGAACACATGGGAAACAGTTAATAATGTTATTTTACGTTCCAGGCATTTTTTTCTAATTCCGCAACAAAATGTAACAAAGCACCTATGCAAAGGGGTTCGAACCGGTTCAGAACTTTAGTTTGTTGTGTATCAATAGTTGCGCATAAAGGTATTTCCACCACCATTTCTCGCATTAATTAATTTTATCGACACCATCTCGAACAAATGATCTGTCAGCATTTATAAAATTGTAACAAAAAACTACCTGTTTCCATCACAACTGTCGTGATTTTTTAAATATACGATACGGTATAACTTTACTCGCTTAAAAACTAGAAATGTGCTCCATCTCTCTGTCTCTCTCCTGGTTGTTTTTACTCCCAGCCTGGCCCCAGGGCCCCAGATCAGCTTAAAGGTGTTGTTTGGCTTCTGTTCTGCCTTTGTCTCTGGACTTATATTAGAGACAATGAGGTGGAAAAAGGATACATTCTCAAAAGTTGCTCACTCACACTCAGGTTAGAAGACATATACAACAAACACATGCAAACTATATTGTTCACTTACCTAAAGTACTGCACATAGCATACAACAACTTTTTCTACCTAAACCTTTCAGTCTCTGACTGTTTGAGTCATGCCATGTCGCTTTGAGAGGTGAAGGGCGGCCGGTTCTGGCACCAAGAGAGGAGGGAAATAACATAAGTGAAGCAATGAATGAAATGACAAACAAAACCCACCGACAATTACAGTGCTGCAGTCTGCTGGGCTGAGCCTGGCCAGTTATAAAAGGGAGTAATCATAGCCTGACTCACAGTCATCAGCTCGAAAAATGTGTCCAGTGAGTGAGAGAGAGAGAGAGAGAGAGAGGGAGGGAGGGAGGGAGGGAGGGAGGGAGGGAGGGAAAGGAAACCTGGGAGAGCAGAACCTCAATCGATTACTTATTGGAGGCTTACAAGTGTTGCTGCCTAACATTTCAGATCAGGAATTGCTTCTACAGCGCTCAAATGGAGGTAAAATGCATTCACTTTGGATAATATTGATCAGACTGGGTATTTGTATCAACGTTTCCCTTTGTGGTAGTTCCCATGCTTGTCTGTCAAGCAGACAGTGGAGCCAGAGAGCTAAGAATGGATTGCCTATGCTTTGGCAAATATGACATTTACATTTCTCAACCTCAACCTTACATTAGTCATTTAGCAATCAGTACATAGTAAGCTACATTTATCAAACACACAAGCATATGGCACTGTGCTGACCTGCTGACTCGGAGGGACAGTGTGCTGACCCGGAGCGACAGTGTGCTGACCCGGAGCGACAGTGTGCTGACCCGGAGCGACAGTGTGCTGACCCGGAGCGACAGTGTGCTGACCCGGAGCGACAGTGTGCTGAATGCGTGCTGGAACTCGTTGTTTGCCTGTGAATCCTTGCGTTGGCATGCCACCGTCCTGTTCGTAACCTTATCAAGAATCTCTGCTTCTCTTTAAACATCCCAGGCTCCATAGTAGCACAATTAGCAATGGCCCTGGAATCTCCTATGATAGCTTGTCTAATTATTGACAGAAAGTCCCCATCTACCATCTGCATGCGTCCTAATATCTGTGCCCCCATTCTACCATTATCCCCAACTCGATAGTTCAATCATTGACCCTCTTGCGACATTGTACTGTTGACTGGTTCATTCTTCTCCTGCTGTTGCCTCTGCTCTGACAAATTAATGAGACTATTAACCTTCTAATCAGAGATAGCCCAGGCTAACTTGGCCCCGGAGCATCGCTCCAGACACACTCCTCAGACCGGCCGCCTTGCCTCTAATTGTTTTCAACTGGGGAGAGAATTACCAACGGCAACAATTAAAAAGCTCACCGTGGACAATTCAGTTTCTCATTACTTTTTCTATTTTATTTCTAGACTACAATCTGGGGCATTATTGATTTGGGAAGAAAGATGAAATGCATTCGCGTAAGTGGTATTTCCGTTGAAGGTGTATGAATTCAGAGGTATTCAGGGTTATGAATATAGCAGACTTTGATATTTGAGTGAGCTTGCTGAACGGTTGGTTCTGAGTGCATTGTTATGGTCACTTTACAAGGTTCTGGCTTTATGAGTTGACTGGCACACAAGTACGAAGTGTTGTTCACATTGCCAGCAGTGAGACCTTCATCCATTTCCTGCTGAGGCTCAACTCCATTTTGTTTTATTGTCTGTTTAGTTGTCATTATCATTTGCAAATGTAACGCCAGTGCCTCCGACCTCGGTGGTGCCTCTCCCGCCCCGGAGCTCTGGCTCACCGGTATACTGACCACCAGCATGAGTAGGATGGCAGCCGCGCTCACGCGCCCACACGCCCACACCTGATGCCCATCCCCTGGATTATTGTTTCTGAGCTGCGTCTCAGGCGTGTCAGTAAGTCATTAAAGTATATTTATCGACTTCCTTCTTTATTGTTCTCCTTTCTGTTTGACCTACTCCTTTTTTGTGCTCACCAGCCTCACACTGTCACAGCAAGTTCATGGATTTAATTGATGTGTGATTTCTTGGTGGGTCTCCAGTCTGCTGCATACCTCCAAAGCACCAAAAACAGACAGACGAGAGCATCTCCCAAGACAGCTGTCATGACATATGGTGATTTTGTTCTGATTCGCTTCTCCGTCAATGCCTCATTGGAAGTGGCTCAAGCCCATGGTTGCAGTGTTGTTAATGTCTTGGGACACAAGTTTTATTAGTCACATGCACAAGTACAGTCAAATGCTTAACTAGCAAGCTCTGACCAACAGTGCAGTACTTAACATCTAGGGTATTACGCAAGGTTAAATTTAGATCCTCAGCTTGATCGTTAACTGATTTTTTTACTCCGACATCCTTGGATAGGTGGAGGGAGTCTGGAAGGGCGTATAGGAATATTTGGGTTGTCCGAGAATTTATAGCACAGCTTTTGATGATCCTTGGTTGGGGTCTAAGCAAATTATTTGTTGTAATTGAAAACAAAATAAAATGGTGGTCCGATAGTCCAGGACTTTGAGGAAAAACATTTAGATCCACAATATTTATTCCACGGGACAGAACTAGATCCAGGGTATGACTGTGGCAATGAGTAGGTCCGGAGACAAAATGTTGGACAAAACCCACTGAGTCGATGATGGCACCGAAAGCCTTTTGTAGTGGATCTGTGGACTTTTCCATGTGAATGTTAAAGTCACCAAAAATGTGAATATTATCTGCAATGACTACAAGGTCTGATAGAAATTCAGAGAACTCAGTAGGTAACTCTGTATAATGCCGCATAGATTGAGTAGGCTGCATAGATTTCATGACTAGAAGCTCAAAAGATGAAAACGCTGTCCTTTTTTGGGGGGTAAATTGAAATTTGCTATCGTAAATGTTAGCAACACCTCTGCCTTTGCGGGATGCGCGGGGGATATGGTCACTAGTGTAACCAGGAGGAGAGGCCTCATTTAACATAGTAAATTCATCAGGCTTAAGCCATGTTTCATCAAGATTATGATCAGTGATTAGTTCATTGACTATAACTGCCTTGGAAGTGAGGGATCTAACATTAAGTAACCCTATTTTACTAACAGCCTGCTGCCTGGCCTGCACCCTATCTCATTGTGGAGCTAGAGGAGTTAGAGCCTCGTCTATGTTCATAGATAAAATTAGAGCACCCCTCCAGATAGGATGGAGTCCGTCACTCCTCAGCAGGCCAGGCTTGGTCCTGTCTGTGGGTGAGTTCCAGAAAGAGGGCCAATTGTCTACAAATTCTATCCTTTGGGAGGGGCAGAAAACAGTTTTCAACCAGCCATTGAGTTGTGAGACTCTGCTGTAGAGCTCATCACTCCCCCTAACTGGGAGGGGGCCAGAGACAATTACTCGATGCCGACACATCTTTCAAGCTAATTTATTTGTTAATTTTGTTTTAGCCAGCACCATCTTCAGATTATCCGTTACGTCGGTAGGCCTGCCCCCGGGTAAACAGTGTATAATCGCCGGATGATTCTTTTTAAGTCTAATATTGCGGGTAATGTAGTCGCCAATGACTAGGGTTTTCAATTTGTCAGAGCTAATGGTGGGAGGCTTCGGTGGCTCAGATCCCGTAACGGGTGGAGGAAAGACCTGAGAAGTCTCTGGCTCCGACTCGTTGCTTAATGGGGAAAAACTTTACGTTTGGCAGGTAGCCAAGAAGCAACAAACAGAACAGTAGCACAGAGACAAATGACGCGCTTATAACTGAAGTGACAATATTGACAAGTAGAATCATGTAGTAACCAAAAAGTTTTTTAAAAATCAAAATATATTTTAGATTCTTCAAAGTAGCCACCCTTTGCCTTGATGGCAGCACACTCTTGGCATTATCTCAACCTGATTCATGAGGAATGTTTTTCCAAAAGTCTTGAAGGAGTTCCCACATATGCTGAGCACTTGCTTTTCCTTCACACTGCGGTCCAACTCATCCCATTCATTTATTCGGTGGACAATGTAAGTTCATGCTGCAAGAGCTCTGTTAGGTTGGAGGACGTCCTCCGGAAGTTGTAATAATTACTGTGTAAGTCTATGGAAGGGGGTGAGAACCATGAGCCTCCTAGGTTTTGTATTGAAGTCAGTGTACCCAGAGGAGGATGGAAACTAGCTGTCCTCCAGCTACACCATGGTGCTACCCTACAGAGTGCTGCTGAGGCTACTGTAGACCTTCATTGCAAACCAGTGTGTTTAATATTTTAATATTTTACAATTTGTATTTGTATTTTTATTAAATTCACTGAGGAGGATGGTCCTCCCCTTCCTCCTCGGAGGAGCCTCCAATGATGTGGAGTGCAATTGAGATTGGTCGTCTGTGTATCTGTTGAAATGGTATGCAAATTGGAGTGGGTCCAGGGTGTCTTGAAGGATGGAGTTGATGTGTGCCATGACCAGCCTTTCAAAGCACTTCATTATTACACATGTGAGTGCTACAAGACTGTAGTCATTGTGGCAGGATGCCTTAGTGTTTTTGGGAACAGGAATGATGCAGTAACAGGAAATGTGAATTATTATGTGGATTATAATTAATGGACATTTTTGCAGAGGTTGATGTATTTTTCGTAAAGGCAAATCAAGTCAGACATTTTAAAGTGGAAACTACTAACTTTATAAGCCTTTTTAAACCTTGCATACACTACAAGTTTGCATTTTCCTGCAGTAGAAAATTCAGCAGGAAAATTATGAAAGTGATCAAATTAAGATAGCGCATCTGTGTTCTGAAATAAACAAATTGTTGTATTGTCACATACACCGGATGGGTAGAGTGAATGCAGGGTCAGGGTCATCCGTGTTGTTAATGCAGGGTCATCCATAGAAGTACAGCACCCCTGGAGAAAATTAGGTTTAAGGGCCTTGCTCAAGCTCAACTCTACAGATTTTTCACGTTGTCAGCTCAGGTATTTGAACCATTGACTTTTCAGTTACTGGCCCAACGCTCTAACCGCTAGACTACCTGCCTGCCATACTTATGCCATATCAAGAACGTTCACAAAACATCAGAACATATAGGCTAAGTAAGCTGGTAAAAAAATGGTTGACTGATTAGAAGACACAGGAAACGCAGAAAAGTACTCAATGTTTCTCTCAAAATGCAAAAGCAAATTATTTCCAGCTCAAATTCAATGTTCTCCACAACCTGTGCATCTAGTTTTGTTCTCCAGGGAAGCTTAGCCTGGAGCTTCAATTAGTAATGTAAAAGTAACACAATCTCACTCAAAGTATTCAGTGTCAAGGAAAGAGGTGAAATCACGCATCTCCTCTCCAGAAATCCAGATGTGAGGTGAAGTCTCCACCCTGACCTACTTACTGACTTTGCCAACTTTGGGTGGATTGATTTATTAATCTCTGCCACAGACAAGCAGAGGACTGTAGGATGAAAAAGTCCCTGTCACTTCCCATTAAAAAAGTACAGCTATCCTCCACACTGCCTCCAGGTAGGCAGCCTAATTCTGTGCTTGACGCCTCAGTAGACGTTAATAACACACTCTGCCGTCAAGATGTCATCTGTCCGTTATAAAGCCAGTGAGTGTTGTAATCTGCACACAATACAAAAAATGCTCTACGGGCAAACTGACGCTTTTTATTTCCTCTGATCCGTGTGCTTTAAAGGGTAGCAAGCATGAGTTTTTACTCACCAATGTAACACAGTTACTTGTAGTCACCATCTGGTTACCTATAAGTACAAATATAGTTATGTTTTGGGGTTATTACATATTTATCAACTTATTTCCGGATACCTTCTAAACTACCCACATTGCACTATTTATCAACTGTGCTAACGAGTTCGTATGTTAGTTCGGTAGCGAGCTCAAGCTGGCTGACTTTAGCCACCAGGCATACTAGCATGTAATTTCATTCCAGACTAAATGTTGGCAGTGGTGAGCTACAATCCACCAATCACAGGAAGTGTGATGTAAACAAGGAGCATGTGTGGCCATGCAGCATGCTCTTCACAGACTTTGTGGCTGTGTTATCTGGTGGGAACCAATTAGCACGGTAGGGTGCGTTTTTGCCGTGGGCTCAAAATGAAAGAGAAAATCATACCTTTTTGTAAACTTTTTCGTATGTTCTCTGTGAAGTAGGCTACGGGAGTTTTGTAACTTTTTACACCTTGGCTTAAAGTCAGCTCGCTAGCTGACGGAATCTACATATTTTGGATTACCCTGACTCTCCATCGGCCGGTGAAACGTCCCACTCCCTCTGTGATTGGTAGCGAACTTTAAGTTTTACCATCGGATGGGCTCCAGCCATCAATCTGTAAGATGTTTTAATTGTGTTGTGTTAGTTGTGTTTTAGCTGGTCTCCAGTAGTTGGGCTTTAGCTTGCCACCCGTAACTGTGGTGATTGGCTAGGCTGACTAGGCTTATAGCTAGTTGGCTAAATAGCTAATGTTATCTGGTTGGCTAGCTTGCTGGCTAAGATAACTGCATATACTGTAGCTAACATTCTTTGATAACTGGTTAGCTAGATGGTGTTATGTACTTCCAAAGTGGGAAGTACATCTAAACCACTTTGGTTTACTTTAATGTAGCTGTAATATAGGTATTGATAGCAACTGGCTGACTCATGTAGTTCTAACGTAAGTGCAAATTATTTTACAAAATTACTTCGGCATTCTTCCGAATTCTGTTCGGTTTTATGTAATAAATTTAGCTAAAATATAATACAAGAAGTCACTCAAATGAATTGAAGTAGGATATTTACACATTTACAACATGAACCAATACCTACAATGGTAGTACAGTAGTATTTAGTGTGTTACTAAACTCGTTCTAGAAGACGTACTGTATTACTGTAATCCAAAGAAGGTGGCCTGTTTAGGGTATAATGCAGAAATTAACTTTATAGAACTGTTCGTTGCATTTCATGTAGCAAATCATAGAAATACTACAACTGTAATGAGAATGTGCATAGTAGAGTGTAGTGCAATGTCTTCACTGTACAATCCACCTTTGTTGTTATTTTAAGCATTATCTAATTCTATGCAGCTGATTGCTCACTAGCAAAGACAACAAACATACCCATCTAAAGGGAAATGAATTGAACTTAATGTAGGGAATCAGTTGCAGAATGCTTTTCAAAGACTAGTGAACGTGTTGAGACAGTACAACGAATGCAGGTTAAAGGGTAATCTCATCCCCAATTTTAGCCTTAATCCAAATGCATTCAGGTGAGAAGTTATGGGTGGGGGAATTGTTCATACATTTTCATTTTGGGGGTGGGTAAACGTAGTTGTACCTGATGCCAACCTTCATTTTCACACTAAAGCATACCAGAAGTCCACTAGCATGCTCTGATTATGTGCATGGGAACAAATATGGCTCTGGACAGTTATCTCAAGGTGGTAAGGCGCTGAGTTCGTGAGGAACAGAAACAGTAAACACAGACTTAGAAGTCCAACTCTCAGACTCTTCCCCCATTTCAAACTTCCTCCTCCACCTGTGTCTTTCGCCTTCCTCCTGGTACAGTTGAACCACTAGGGGCAAAAAGAGCTAGATTTAAAACTGAAACACCAACATATATCCCTTTTGCAACGAACTGTAAAAATTAAAGACCAGAATTGACGTGTTTCACTATAACTAAGCCTAAAACATCTGTTTTACAATGTATTTATATATTTTTTGGTATTCATGAAAGTTGCTTTTAAAATATTCTGAATATGTATTTATTGTTTAAACAATTACTTTCATGATTTTATGCAAATTCTTCTCATGACCTAAAAATGTCACTACATTTACCCAACGCTCTTATCCAGAGCGACTGGGTTTAAGGGCCTTGCTCAAGGGTACATCGGCAGATTTCTTACCTAGTTGGCTCAGGGATTCAAACCAGCATTTTAACTTAACCGCTAGGCTACCTGCCAGCCCCACTACACAGGAGAACTCTGTTGTTGTAGGAAGGTGTCAGTGTTTGATCCGAAACAATACATATCATTAGGTAATGACTTAATTCAAATTATTTTACGGATGCTCGATGAAGGATACTAATATGCATTTGAAGAAATATTTAATGCCTCATATCGCCTTTCCAGAAATGACCAGAGCCCCACATCGTGGTTGAGGATTCTGCCGCTACGGTGATCTCTGTGCCAAATACAACAGACAGACAGTATACTGTTGTGTAATACTAAGGCATGAGATGTAATGATGAGGGGCTATCATCAAGCTGTGAGAATAGTTTCAAAGAACACGTCACAAACAGATCACGCTTCACACAAGCGCACACTCACCCGAACACACTCGCCCAAAGTGACCATCCTCTCTCTGAGGATATTGCATTGCCATTCTGAGAAAGCAGTACGTATCTCGCCAATAACTGCCCATTCTGGCATAAACAAGATAGTCTGTGAAAAATGCAAATGCTTCAAATTGTGCATTTCATTACAGAGGAAAGAACAGCTCTTTAATATTATGATAACAGTGAAAAAGGCTTCTCCCCCCACAAACTGGAAGAATAACGGTGGCAGAAACCAATTTGCATGCTGAATGTTCATGTTAAATACCCACAGTGGTTGTAATCACACAAGGCATTAACAAATATTTTAATTACCATTTGTCAACAAATGTGCTTAGAATAATTTTGGCGGCTTAATGTGTGGTTTTACGACACGGTTTTAATTCTAATTTTTAACATTTGTTTGCTGAAAATACATTCTTCCAAGAAATCCTCTGTGTTTGTGAGGGCTCTGTAAGGGTTTTTCATACTGACTGAATTTAGGACACAATCTCGCACATAAGCCTATCCATAGGATGGAGAGGTGTATAATGCACTGTGCGATATACAGTATAATAGTACTGCAGTGGTGGTGACCCCCAGCTCCTCCTGGTTCTCTAGTGTTGTGTTAGTTCTTCTCAGAACGACAACAACCGTTTGACTGTGCCAGCTTGTACAATTTGTAAGGGTAAATTTACAGACAGGACATGTGTAGCATGCAGCACGCACACAGTCTCCAAATAGCCCTCTCCTGTGAGAACCACTAAACCCCCCTGGTGGCTCACAGCGGTACGGAGCTCTGGTGCCTGAAGAGCCAGCCTAGACCTCAGCGGGACTGAGAGGTGGAGGCTCCCTGGGCAGAAGTAACACTCAAGAGGGTGGAGTCTATCACAGTGTGTGTGTGTGTGTGTGTGTGTGTGTGTGTGTGTGTGTGTGTGTGTGTGTGTGTGTGTGTGTGTGTGTGTGTGTGTGTGTGTGTGTGTGTGTGTGTGTGTGTGTGTGTGTGTGTGTGTGTGTGTAAGCTTCATTTATCACTCCCCTGCTTTGAGGACTTGGCCCTCTTTAGCCTGTGTCTCTCTGTCATTGGCTTGTCAGAACCCATTCCAGGGCTTCAGAGCTGTCAGAACATTTGCTACCACGCTCGAGAGGCTAAATTTACCTCCACAACAAGAGAGCGAGCGAGAGAGAGAGAGAGAGAGAGAGAGAGAGCGAGAGAGAGAGAGAGAGAGAGAGAGAGAGAGAGAGAGAGAGAGAGAGAGAGAGAGAGAGAGAGAGGAGTGGAGAGGGGAAGACTAGTAGGCATAGACAGACTTTACAAGGCAACATAAACACCCAGTGTTTGTTTATGGCTCCTTCTATTTGCACTGCATTGAAAAATGTGGAAGAGGATGGGTGGAGAGAGAGAGAGAGAGAGAGAGAGAGAGAGAGAGAGAGGACAGAGAGAGAGAGAGAGAGAGAGAGAGAGAGAGAGAGAGAGAGAGAGAAGAGAGAGAGAGAGAGAGAGAGAAGAGAGAGAGAGAGAGAGAGAGAGAGAGAGAGAGAGAGAGAGAGAGAGAGAGAGGAGAGGTGAGAGGAGAAAGGGCAGAGAGAGAGAGAGAGAGAGAGAGAGAGAGGGAGAGAGAGAGAGAGAGAGAGAAAGAGAGAGAGAAAGAGAGAGAGCAAGAAAGAGGGAGGAGAGAGAGAGAGAGAGGGAGAGAGAGAGAAAGAGAGAGAGAAGAGAGGGAGAGAGGAGAGGTGAGAGGAGAGGAGAGGAGAGAGGGCAGAGAGAGAGAGAGAGAGAGAGAGAGAGTCACTGATATTCACATTAGTTGGGTTTCGGTGCGGATTGCAATGCTGGAGGAGAGAGGGAGAAATAGCCCCGGTCAAATAAATAAAAGGTAAGTGCATGAATAAATAATAAACCACTCCCACACCCGTTTGGGATTGTCTCATAATACGCTGGCACTAGACCATTACACAGGCCTGGAAAAAGAGAGCAATTTAGACTCCCTTGAATATACCCTTAATCATCACACGGAATTCACAATGGGCTCGACTGCTACACGCTGACATGAGCCTCTCGGAGCCCCGCTTGGAAATGGAGAGTCGGGAAGCGGCATTTATGGGTCGTATTCATCAGTGCACAAGTAGCAAAACATTTGTAAACAGAAAAACTAAAGAGTTTCTTATTGGTTTCAGATAGTCCCACACAGTTGGTCAAGGAGGATCAACAGAGTCCAGACAATCTAGGTTGGTCCAGAGCAGGTTAATGAACAAACTAAAACCTCATCCATTAGATGTGAAAGAACATGATATCAATATACTTCTAAGGGGTTTTCCACTGAGCTAAAACTGGTTGAACTAACGTTGTTTCCACGTGATTTCTACCCAAAAATTCAATGTGATGACATTGAATCAACTTGGAAAACTGATTGGATTTTTTACATAAATCCAATGACATTGTGTCATTTTCTGTTGATATCACGTTGATTTCACGTTAGTAGACAAGTCAACTAAACGTCTGTTGCCCAGTGAGTTTTTTGTGACCAAATTTTTTTGTACATCTCATTGTATGTCATGGCTTATCATTTTGTCACTGCACTTTGATTTACGAATGGCTCTGAAAACATTGACTTTTTGAATAAATGTCATGTTAAAGTGTGCAGCCCTTCCCCAATGTGACAGAGATGCAGTAATCTTTTGATCGATTGTCGGTTGGGGATTTTAGGGTCTGATAACGGGGCAGCAGCACCAAAAACCACACACAGAAACACACAGACACACACACACCAAACGGAAGTTTGATGTCCAACTGAGCCACTCGCTAACTTTCAGGTGGCTAACTCTCTGATGTGTAGTTTTTCCCACTGGTCCCTGGCTGAACGTTTCTGGGCACGTAGCGTCTCACTCAGCTGTTTACAGGCGGGCCAGTTTAGGGAGAAATCAATCAGCTCAGCTTCCTGATTTGTGATTCAAGCCATAGCTACTCTTCCTGTGGTCCAAACACATGAACTAAGGCACTTACATCACACATAAAACAAAAGATAAACAGTACATCATATAACATTAATACACCACTACATATCTACAATACAAAATGTATGATACCACCATACAACAGTGTGTGTGTGTGTGTGTGTGTGTGTGTGTGTGTGTGTGTGTCTGTGTGTGTGTGTGTATGTGTGTGTGTGTGTGTGTGTGTGTGTGTGTGTGTGTGTGTGTGTGTGTGTGTGTGTGTGTGTGTGTGTGTGTGTGTGTGTGTGTGTGTGTGTGTGTGTGTCCCTCACCAGTGGTGATTTTAGCATGTAAAGAATCTTGGTGGGGCAAACTCAAAAAAATGTGTTTAGATGCATGCCAGCAAAGCCATTATACAACACAACACAGCACTAAACGGTGACAAACAGTGCCCACAAACTGTGACTCCTTACCACCGCTACACCTGGCTGTCAGCGGAGCCTTGTCTGGCAGCAAAACAGTTACTTCAGCCTCATTCACTGCCGTAAAAATAAAAAAACATAGCTGATATGGCTGACTTGCTTAACAGAACGTTTCCTAAAAGTTAAAACATGGCTACATTTAATAAAGGTTTTGGTAATGTTCTAGGAGCATTCTCTAACTTGTTTGACATTGGGAATGTTATCAAATAGTTCAGATAATGTTCTTCTGTGGGAATTTCAGTACTTCAACATAATGTTTCCTTTAGGTTTCCTCATGGTTCTACTGTGAGCTCCAAAAGTATTGGTTCTGTACTCCAGCACTTTGGATTTGAAATTATACAATGATATAAAGACTGTATGATGTTAAAGTGCAGACTGTCAGCTTTAATCTGAGGGTATTATTATCCATATCGGGGGAACCGTTTAGAAATGAAGGCACTTTTTGTACATAGTCACATCATTTTAGGGGACCAAAGTATTGAGACAAATTTCCCTTAAGTGTATTAAAGTAGTAAAAAGTGTAGTATTTGGTCCCATATTTATAGCACGCAGTGATTACATCAAGCTTGTGACTCTACAAACTTGTTGGACGTATTTGCTGTTTGTTTTGGTTGTGTTTCAGATTTTGTGTAAAATAATTTGTCATTTTGGAGTCACTTTTATTGTAAATAAGAATAGAATATGTTTCTAAACAATGTGTTTGCATAAGTATCTCTTCCTGTCATTTACCTGTACAGTTTATGTAACCATGCAAGTATTCACTTACCTGTAAATATAACTGTATATTTACCTGTACAGCTAATTTAACCATGCAAAACATTCACTTACCTGTTCATTTAACCAGTCTGTCTATTAAGTAAACTATTATTACCCTCGCTCATATCATATGCATTTATGCTATTGAAGTATTTCTCTGCCATCGACCTGTGTAGTATAGTTAACCATCCAACATCCACCAATGTATAGTGTACATATTCAGCCAACCACCCAAACTATGCAATGTCTTTTATAGTTTTTTTGCACTCCTATCTATCTATCTATCTATCTATCTATCTATCTATCTATCTATCTATCTATCTATCTATCTATCTATCTATCTATCTATCTATCTATCTATCTATCTATCTATCTATCTATCTATCTATCTATCTATCTATCTATCTATCTATCTATCTATCTATCTATCTATCTATCTATCTATCTATCTATCTATCTATCTATCTATCTATCTATCTATCTATCTATCTATCTATCTATCTATCTATCTATCTATCTACCTACCTACCTACCTACCTACCTATCTATCTATCTATCTATCTATCTATCTATCTATCTATCTATCTATCTATATATCTATCTATCTATCTATCTATCTATCTATCTATCTATCTATCTATCTATCTATCTATCTATCTATCTATCTATCTATCTATCTATCTATCTATCTATCTATCTATCTATCTATCTATCTATCTATCTATCTATCTATCTATCTATCTATCTATCTATCTATCTATATATCTATATATCTATCTGAGTATTGCCTTAGGAAATTGATTTGTGTCCTATCTGTGCTTGAAGTTTAATGTGAGAATAAACAGAGCTGGTAAAACTATTTCTGGAAAATTCCTTCTGATAAATTCAAAAGGAGGTTTAAAGAAAATGGAAAACAAGAAGGAACGATATCGATACATATAGTTTAATTCTGCACTTCACAAAACTCATGAACAATAATCCACACGGACAACACAGGGAGGGGAACACATAAAGGGTGTGCGTGGAAGCAGGTGTGTGCGTGTGGAATCAAGGGGATGGGCATCAGGTGTGGGCGCGTGAGCACGGCTGCCATCTAACTCATGCTGGTGGTTAGTATACCGGTGAGCCGGAGCGCCGGGGCGGGAGGTGCACCGTCGAGGTGGTAGGAACAGGCGTTACACTTCTCTCTGGTGGTGGCGAGAATGATGAAGAACTATAGGCTGCGTGTGTGCACTGCAGGGGACTGTCAGAGGCTTGACCACTTTGGCCAATAACAACATTGAAAGAAAATCCTCATTCACTGTGTCTGCCTTGATGTTCAGAAAACTCCACTGACCCCTCTTGCGCAGTGGAACCCAGAACGATAGCCTACAAATAGCTATACCACGTAGTCGTAGACCTATTAGGCTATAACAGAGCTACCACTAGGCAGGATATATGCTTTGATTGAAGCCAAATACAAGAAAGGCTAATAGTTTGTTAACACCATCTGCTCTAATTCACTCATGAAACAGTAATTCAAGAATATCTAAATGCATATTCCCATGAAACTGTTTGAGATCAATCAAATGATTGGCATGGAGATGCAGTTTGGATGTTTCACCGGTAAAACGTGAAGAATCGTCACGATTGACAGTGATGATGGCCTAAATTGAAATGAGATAACCTATGTCTAACTTGGTGTTTGAGGGTATAAAAAAATATAAAATTTTCTTTAGACAATAACATATGTGTGGGCATAGGCAGACATTGCAATTGGATGATACATTTTATTAATATTCTATAATAATTGGCTATTCAATTAACTACATCTGTCGATAAAACTTTGAGTGAGGAAGTTATGATGTAACACCCCTGCCCACAACCAACGTGAGACCTAAAGCATATGTTCCCACAACCTCCAAGGAATTAAATGTGCTTCAGATGAATGATTGTAAATCATTAATAACATAACAAACCAATACTACTGCATGAATGTTGTGTAGTGACATCCATATCAGTTCAGTAAGAGTCAATTTGTGCAGCAAGCCAGCTACAGTGAGCCTAAATGCATCCAGAGGCTTGCCATGTATTCTGTCAGCCAGGTCAGAACCCTCAGTATCAGAGGGAAGAGACATCAATCTGCTTTGGTATGTACCGCTTCTATCAATGACATACATACATGTACAGCTTCTATCAATGACATACATACATGTACAGCTTCTATCAATGACATACATACATGTACCGCTTCTATCAATGACATACATACATGCACAGCTTCTATCAATGACATACATACAAGTACAGCTTCTATCAATGACATACATACATGTACAGCTTCTATCAATGACATACATACATGTACAGCTTCTATCAATTACATACATACATGTACAGCTTCTATCAATTACATACATACAAGTACAGCTTCTATCAATGACATACATACATGTACAGCTTCTATCAATGACATACATACATGTACAGCTTCTATCAATGACATACATACATGTACATCTTCTATCAATTACATACATACAAGTACAGCTTCTATCAATGACATACATACATGTACAGCTTCTATCAATGACATACATACAAGTACAGCTTCTATCAATGACATACATACATGTACAGCTTCTATCAATGACATACATACAAGTACAGCTTCTATCAATGACATACATACAAGTACAGCTTCTATCAATGACATACATACAAGTACAGCTTCTATCAATGACATACATACAAGTACAGCTTCTATCAATGACATACATACAAGTACAGCTTCTATCAATGACATACATACAAGTACAGCTTCTATCAATGACATACATACAAGTACAGCTTCTATCAATGACATACATACATACAAGTACAGCTTCTATCAATGACATACATACAAGTACAGCTTCTATCAATGACATACATACATGTACAGCTTCTATCAATGACATACATACACGTACAGATTCTATCAATGACATACATACATGTACAGATTCTATCAATAACATACATGCATGTACAGATCATATCAATGACATACATACATGTACAGATTATATCAATGACATACATACATGTACAGATTTTATCAATGACATACATGCATGTACAACTTCTATCAATGACATACATGCATGTACAACTTCTAATGATGACATACAGTGAACATAGCAAAGGCCACTTTTTCCACACAAACATTCTGTGCTGCTGGAGGAAATTGGAAAGTGCTGTTTCCTGTGAAAATGAGATCTCCTCTCGCTTCCAAGTCCCTGGCGGAACATTTCTTCATCTTATCATACATTTCCATCCATAGACACCCAAGACAGTCAAAGCTCAACAATACAGGGAAAGCAAGCTTGGGGGGAAACAGAGAGAAATAACAGGGCCAATAATACAGCTCTGTCTTATATTTTGGGTGGAGACAGTGGAGGCCGGGGTGGAGACAGTGGAGGCCGGGGTGGAGACAGTGGAGGCCGGGGTGGAGACAGTGGAGGCCGGGGTTTATCTCTCTCCCTTTCTCTTCTTCTCCCTGCCGAAAAACGACATGAAAGCGAACAAAGCTATTTGCTTCACCCCTTTTTGATTGCATGAGAAAGGGAGAGAGATAAAGGGAGAGAGAAAAAGGGAAAAGGGGAGATAAAAGGAGAGAGCTAAAGAGAAAAAGGGAGAGAGATAAAGAGAAAAATGGAGAGAGATAAAGAGAAAAATGGAGAGAGATAAAGAGAAAAAGGGAGAGAGATAAAGAGAAAAATGGAGAGAGATAAAGAGAAAAAGGGAGAGAGATAAAGAGAAAAAGGGAGAGAGCTAAAGGGAGAGAGATAAAGAGAGAGAGAAAAAGAGATAAAGGGAGAGAGCTAAAGAGATAAAGGGAAAGAGATAAAGAGAAAAAGGGAGAGAGATAAAGGGAGAGAGAAAAAGAGATAATGGGAGAATAAGGGAGAGAGCTAAAGAGATAAATGGAAAGAGATAAAGAGAAAAAGGGAGAGAGATAAAGGGAGCGATATCGCGCCACACGCCTGCTCATCACCTGCTAATTAAGAGGCAGTCTAACTCATTTTCATTATAATCCGCTCTGCTTCCTCCTGCGGTGGCGCTCTCCGCAGTAAGACCCACTCCAGCAGTAAGTTAGGATTTAAATACATGCTCTTCCTTCTTGCTGGTTCTGAGGGGCTCTGGCACCACGCAACGTTCGCTGAACCACCCCAATTAAGTTTTTGCCGCTCCTCATCTCAGTCTTCGAGGGGGAAGCATGTGAGTGATGAATTTTAATGAACTATGATACAACAAGGAGCTACTCTTGTCTGAGTGGGTGTGCAGACAGAAAAAGATGTTGTCTACTTTGACGTGGTAATACAGTGGGAACACATTGATTCCCATCACAATCATGTACAGTGAGGAGGACGAGTTACATGACTAAGCACTCCTACATCAGACATGATATAAGACTGGCTGTGAGGGATGGATGTGACAGCCGTGTCAAAGTAGAAACAACCTCCTACAGTAAAAATGTCTTCAACATATCAGATCAGCGTTCCAGAACAAACCTGCTCACCTTCGAATGGCCAGTTTACCTACCCAGTTTTTTTTTTTAGCTGCAAAAGTATTGGGACAGAGACACATGTTTTGTTGTTAAGGATAACTATGAGGTTAAAGTGCAGACTGTCAGCTTTAATCTGAGGGTATTTTCAACCATATCGGGTGAACCGTTTAGAAATTACAATACTTTTTGTACGGTAAATAATGTATTGTGTCATTTTAGAGTCACTGTTATTGTAAATAATAATATAACATGTTTCTAAACACTTCTACATTCATGTGGATGCTACCATGATTACGGATAGTCCTGAATGATTGTGGATAATGATGAATGATAACGTTACAGATGCACAAATATCACAGCACTCAAAAATGCTAATCTCTCCTGTTATTGTAATGGTGAGCATGTCTTCCAGGTATGATATTTGTGCGTATGTAACTTTCTCACTCATCTTTATTCGCGATTCATTAAGGACTATGCTGAGGTACAATTGGTTAGCACTTTGTGTGTGTGTGTGTGTGTGTGTGTGTGTGTGTGTGTGTGTGTGTATGTGGGCAGGGGGGTGCATCTGCATGCGTCTGTCTACCTGTGTGTAGGTACGTAGGTGTTATACAGTGATACATAGTTGAAGGGCCAGCTGGTTCTCAGTTGTGCCCCAAGCTGCGTCTCCCTGACACCCTGAAGTAGTCACACATCGTTGTTGGTGACACCAGGGTGAATGGAAGGAGGATTAATCCTGTCTCCCCTTAATGATTCAAGATGATTACTTAGATATGTCACAGGATATATTTCTGTAGCTACGGCTTTCTGTAGTAGGACAACCACCGACGAGCCTTCCTACTCAGTTGGGCTGATATTCAGAACTGATGACAGACAGAGTTTGTCCAATGACACTGCCAATCTAAGATTCCGCTCACTTGCTAAAATTCAGTCCTTGTGGAGAATTTGTAGGTCAGACTTGTAGAGGTTTCATTAAAAACAAATCAGTCATATCAGTCATTATTTTGGAAAGCTTAAGAGACAGATCATTTATATGGCGGTGACAGGCTATGTTGTTCCTATCATCAGGATCATTATAATGCGGGTGACCTGTCTGCAACCCATTCTAATGTGAGCCTGTGACCTGTCTGCAACCCATTCTAATGTGAGCCTGTGACCTGTCTGCAACCCATTCTAATGTGAGCCTGTGACCTGTCTGCAACCCATTCTAATGTGAGCCTGTGACCTGTCTGCAACCCATTCTAATGTGAGCCTGTGACCTGTCTGCAACCCATTCTAATGTGAGCCTGTGACATGTCTGCAACCCATTCTAATGTGAGCCTGTGACCTGTCTGCAACCCATTCTAATGTGAGCCTGTGACCTGTCTGCAACCCATTCTAATGTGAGCCTGTGACCTGTCTGCAACCCATTCTAATGTGAGCCTGTGACCTGCAACCCATCCCAACAGTCTCCTCACACTCCCTCCCTTCCTGCCTGCTTGCCTTTCTGCCTGCCTCCGTGCCTCCGTGCCTCCATGCCTACTTACCTCTCTGCCTCCCTGCCTCCCTGCTCCCTCCCTTCCTACCTTCCTGCCTACTTCCTGCCTCCCTCCCTGCCTCCCCCCTGCCTCTCCACCTGCCTCCCTCCATCCCTGCCTCCTCCCTCACCCCTCCCCCTCACCTGCTCCCCTCCTCTAGCTTAAGACACAAACACATCTCTCTATGAAGGCCCCCAGATTAAATCAATAGCCAGAGACAGCAGTGGTAAAAAACAGAGGGATCTCCATCCGCCTGGTCCTTTCTCACACCCCAGACCTGCAGAGTATCAGTGGAACAGAGGCTCTTATCTACCAAATGTCTGACCCTGACAGATCCTCCAGTAATGGCTCGATCAGCACGCTGGCCTCTCTGATTAGTTTATAGACTTTGGATAGTGCATAGCGGTGACACAGACAATGAGATTTGTAGTTGTGGTATTATTATGAAACAGGTCACGGCTGGGGTCAAAGTGAGATTGTGTGCACCTGCGCCCTCTATTAAGAAGTGGGACTTAACACCTGCCTGAGAGGGCATAGCCTGGAGGTTAGAGTCAGTGACAGGCATTGGTTTTAAACTAACATGATAGAATTGGGTCTAGTTAGCAAGAGGCAAGTTTCTCATTAAAAAGCAGACAAAGCAGACTAAAGAACATATTTAAACAAGACTAAACAATAGGATTACAGCCATAACAAAAGAGACATTGGACAATACAGTGTACTGTATCTATGTCTGCACCCATGACAGAAAAACAGCACCAAAAGAAACCCAACATACTGTAGCTACTGTAATACACACAACATGACTACTGGTTCTTCCTGATACTCAGCCAGTGACAACACAGATCAACGTCATTGGGCAAAGTTGCCCACCAGCTGAAGGCTCCTGTCTGGATGAACTGATACCCATTTGCTCAGACAGACACTGCCGGCACAGTGCTTTTACCGAGCCCCTGTACAGTACACAGATCACAATCAATGGGAGGGGCAAAAAGCTGCGTTGTGAGGGGAAAGTGAGAGCGTGTTGACAGCCTTGTGAGAGGCACCAGGTGGAAGGGAGTTCTTCGTGAATCTCCTTTTCATATAAACAGATGGGAGCTGTTTATTGCCGCTAAATCTTTTTGGCGAGTGAAGCTAGAATTACAGATTAGATGGACTGAGGTAATTGGAAGATGAGTAAACATAGTCTCTCTATTTTTGACCGCACTTTGTCCTCGAACTGACGAGCTGTAATGGTGGGTTTCTGTGTGGGCTCTTGTCCTATTAAGGCCACACATCAATGAGATACAGTACATGTAGGGTGTTGAATAATGGATAAAGTGATTCTCAGAATTATTTTTTGCACGCAATTTAATTTGGCCCAACAATATGTGGGCTTTCTGTCATGTCATGTTTACCACAGCATCATACAGGGTTTCAAGATATACAGTGTTCAACTGCACACTGTATGATCAAAATGAATGTTACTGTGGGAAAAGCATTTTCAGAAAATCCACCACTCACCTTGAGAATTCCCATGAATTTCAATGTTATAATTTTCTGCTAAACTTTGATAGAGCTACGCTAACTGGCAAAATACTGAGGCAATAACATGAGCCAACACAGACTGTCAGCTCATGATCAACAACTGAAGTTTGTGTACGATTTCAAGTACCTCTCGTGTTTGTCAGTGAGAGCAGAAACTGCTGGGGATGTAGTTGATTCATGAGGCACGTCTCTGCATGTCTCGAACAACAAAGCGCAGCACAAAAAAAAAAAAAAAAAAAAAAACACAGGATGGAGGGATATGTTTTGGTAATGTAGTAAGCTTGTTTTGTCTATGCCAACTCTATGGATGTCTTTAACTAAATAATGTAGTAAGCTTGTTTTGTCGTGGATGTCTTTAACTAAATAATGTAGTAAGCTTGTTTTGTCGTGGATGTCTAACTAAATAATGTAGTAAGCTTGTTTTGTCTTGGATGTCTTTAACTAAATAATAAACTGGATGTACCCGTTTTTCTTTCTTAGTCTTTCATTGCTGTTTGTATACGCATAACGTTCTCACCCACCCATTCTCCTCTGAGACGAGGTCCATTAGGCTGTCCGTTCTCAGTCAGCACTGACTTTGACATTAGATGAAACGTTTGACATCTAGACTGTATCACAACCGGCCGTGATTGGGATTCCCATAGTTTGGCCGGGGTTGGCCGTCATTGTAAATAAATATTAGTTCTTAACTGACTTCCCTAGTTAAATAAAGGATAAATAAAAATTAAAATTAATGAAAGGATATCCAATGCTTTGACTCACTTGTTTTTTCTCCTCCCATCAATCAAACTCCCTTTGTGACACCACTGGCATGGCGTGCTGGTTCTCTGAATACGAACAGCATATTTTATGACCACCACCAGTAAACTCCCTTTGTGACACCACTGGCATGGCGTGCTGGTTCTCTGAATACGAACAGCATATTTTATGACTACCACCAGTAAGTCACCCTTGAGGCCAATCGTCACATTATGAATGTCAAGTACTTCGATACATCAAAGTCAGCTCATTTTCCAAAACCAATATTTGACCCTATGACTGTCAACCCTGAATGTAAAACTAACCATGATTCAAGCTTGACAGGTTTCCATGAGTCGCTGTACAGTTTAGAGCAGAGCGTGTTGGCAGAGGAGATGGCCCTGTTCCCCTGTCACGCCGTCTACCTGGTGGCACCATGTCAACACCATAAATAACGAGTGTCCAGAGCGGCCGTAAAGCAGTAGGAATGGAAGACATGGAGCTGCTCATCCCTCTCTGTGGGCAGCCGGCGTGAAATATTCAGATGTACCTCTCCTTCAGCAAATAAAGGAGCTGAGGGAGCCTCCTCAAACTTGGTGAAAATGTTGAAACGCTGACATTGGCTGCATCAGCACAGCAGCCCAAGGGGGAACGGAGGGGTCCGATCCGTGTTCGGTATAAGTGTAGAGGGATGTACTGCGGCAGCCTTGGCAGTGTCCAACATCACCTGGTTGACCTCCGGCTCAATGACGATCTCTTAACGGAGAAGATGTCTGCCTGAGAATCACCCTCCATCTGTGCTCCACACTCAGCTACGGCATATCATATTTTCACATTACTCACCAGCCAGTCTTGCACCTTCTCTCCTGATGGCTGGTAAATGAGGGTGTAATTGGCATGTGATGGTAAAACACCAGAAGGAGGTGCCCACTGTCACAGAAACAACAACATAGATGTGTCACGTTAGAGGGTGTGAGGCAAGTGGGTGACACGGTGAGCAATGGAGCTAGGTGTGGGGTGGGAGAAGTGATTCCTATTCACAGACTGCCATTCTATTCCAAAGAACACTGTCTGCAGAGATATTAAAGTGATACATTATTCTATTGATTCAACAGGTCGGTTTTGAGTTTATGTTCTACTCTCACAACTTAACAAATGCAACAGTGTTTGTAGGAAAACATTGGTATGTGTGTTCCTGTGTGTGTTCCTGTGTGTGTGTGTGTGTGTGTGTGTGTGTGTGTGTTCCTGTGTGTGTGTGTGTGTGTGTGTGTGTGTGTGTGTGTGTGTGTGTGTGTGTGTGTGTGTGTGTGTGTGTGTGTGTGTGTTCCTGTGTGTGTGTGTGTGTGTGTGTGAGTGTGTGTGTGGGAGGGATCAATAGAGGTATGGAACACAATGTTGGAGGTGAAGTCATTGATTCCAAGCTGCAGACTATTTGTTCAGAAAACTGAATGGTGGGCAAATTTAACAAGATCAAACCGAACAGCATTAAAGTAAGGCTCAGTTGAATGAGGAAAGGAGAGTGAACCATGAAGCACAACAAGGAGAAGAAACGTGTTAGGTGCACTGTCATTCAATATTATTCCAGATAAATCCCTGAATTGCATCCCAGGTTCAAGAAACAGTAGCGAAGGCAAATCAGATTCCAGACAGTAATATACCATACAGTCAACAGAGTCATTTTCAACACACTGTACATCATTACATCGCACTCCTTTCTCACCTCTTTCCAATTTCATAAAAAGAGTGATTGGAGTTGCTTGACAGTGACCTGGGATTCACATCCATTACATTCAAATCCATAACCACCAATGTGCTACACTGCTGGCCTCGAGAAATCCAACCATGTCACGGGGGGGAACCATTTTCTCTGAGTTTCAATCAAAGAAATAACAACTACTTGGTAAAAAAAAAAGGGACCCACTACACTGCAATATACAGTGTGGGGAAAAATGACCACCTGCAGACAGAGTGCTGTACATGACAGTTCCCCAAAGCCAGAAGAGGATGGAGCACCACTTGGAGAAATGTTAGTGCCTGGGCAAGACTTCTGGGTATGTAAATGTTTATCAAAGATTTGATTTATGCTTTTAAAGGGCCGCTCTCACTGCGAGTCAAGTGGCCCTCCCACGCTGCAGACTGCGCTCTGCCTGGTGGAAGATTGTGGGTGCTTGGCTTGCTCTTACATTCCAGTCTCCCCAGAGGGTTTCTTCCATCAACGTTGCATAGCAGAGAAGATTAAGCACAGTTTCTTGACTTGTAATGTTCATGTTAAGCCCAGAATGTGAGCTCTAACCAAACTGGGTCTGCTGGAGCATCTGACAGATGCGGGAGTGAGTAAACCGGGTAACAGAGACTGGGATTGTATAGCAGTGTGAGAGAGAAGCAGAGTGCTCAGATCAAATGGAAGAGGACAGGTAAAAACAAGAAACTTATACTGAATCTGCAGAAATAATCACATTGCGGAACACACAGATAGAACACAGAGTAAGAACTCAGAAAAAACACAGAACACACAGTTTATTTTATTCTTTCCATTAATGGAATACTGTAGCTCAAACTGTACTGTGTAACGGTTTGACAGGCGGAAAAACTCACGATAAACTCAAATAAAATTGCATTTGTCACATGCGCAAAAAACAATGAAATACCCTTAACCAACAATGCAGTTTTAAGAAAAATAAGAGTTAAGAAAATATTTACTAAATAAAGTAAAGTAAAAAAGACCATAAAATAAGAATAAAAAGGCTATACATTCAGGGGTACCGGTACCGAGTCGATGTGCGGGGATACAGGTTAGTCGAGGTAATTGAGGTAATATGAACATGTAGGTAAGGGTAAAGTGACTATGCCTAGATAATGAACAGGGAGTAGCAGCGGCGTAAAAAAAAAAGCTAATAGTGCTAATAGTCCGGGTAGCCATTTTATTAGCTGTTCAGAAGTCTTATGGCTTGGGGGTAGAAGATGTTAAGGAGCCTTTTGGACCTAGACTTGGCACTCCGGTACTGCTTGCCGTGCGGTAGAAGAGAGAACAGTGTATGACTAGATTGACTGGAGTCTTTGGCAATTTTTAGGGCCTTTCTCTGACACCGCCTGGTATAGAGGTCCTGGATGGCAGCAAGCTTGGCCCCAGTGACGTACTGGGCCGTACGCACTACCTTCTGTAGCACCTTGCGGTCGGATGCCGAGCATTTTCCATACCAGGCAGTGATGCAACCAGTCAGGATGCTCTCGATGGTGCAGCTGTAGAACTTTTTAACGATCTGTGGACCCATGCCAAATCTTTTCAGACTCCTGAGGGGGAATAGGCGTTGTCGTGCCCTCTTCACGACGGTCTTGGTGGCGATCCAACCCAAGCGTGGACGTCTCCTACTTAGTTTCTTGAGAATGATTAAGAACCATGCTCCGGCAATGGCAAATGTATTAGGCCTACCTAACATGAGCAGGCATGCACTGGAAGAGTGAGATTTGTTCCCCACCACATCCCCTTTATCTTAGAGATTATTAGAAATGGTAGAAATATATTGAATCATATTATTGAGTATCCTTTGATGCATACTGTGTTTACCAGCTCGAAGAAAACAAGTAATCCATCTGCTACAGATAAAGGGGGTGAGATGTAGTCCACTTTGTGGTCCACTTGGTGTATTTTCTCAATGTTTCAGGTCTGCTCTCTCCCTGTGCCCAGCTCATCCATCCCTCCAACTCTGATTAATGCTGATTTCTGCCTGGGTACTGTAGTTAAGATGAAGAAGGGCTGGTGATAATGGCTTTCCGCCTGGCTTGGTGGTGCGCTCCGTCTGGAACCGAGAATGAAGGCAGAGCAGGCAGAGAGAGAGCGAGAGAGAGAAAGGGGGGGGGGGGGGGGGGGGGTTGGCTAACAGCTGTGGTATATCAGACCGTATACCATGGGTATGACAAAAAGTTGCTATTTACTTGTCTAGTTACGTTGGTAACCAATTTATCATAGCAATAATGCACCTAGGGGTATATGGTCAATATACCACGGCTAATGAAAGATGTGGGACTTCGTGAGGATAGAGGACTGTTGGAATTGTCACCCTCGTTTCCGGCTACACTGGCTTTCCCAGATGTCAGGGTTTTCCTCTCTGAAGCATTCACGGCTCCAAACATGTCAGCTCACATCAAAGGAATACTATCTCTAACTGTCTCTTGCCAATATCCCCCCTATCTCTCCCATTGCTCTCCCATGTCCAGGTTGTCATGTGTGATGCTGAAAAATCACACCGCTCTGGAATTGTTGAGTACCCTGCTCGTGTGGGTTGTGGAGTTTCTTGCCAATCACCGTGCAATGTTGTTGCCGAGGGCAGCGGAGTGAGAAATCCATCGACACTGTTTAAAAGGCCATGTCGCTGGCGACGTTGCTAGGAGATGAAAATTTGGACAAGTGTGTCGATATCTCCTAATGAAGCTGAATGGCCCTGATCATTGCGTAGCTCTCTGGGTCTTAAAGAGGGACTGCCCCTAAAAAGCAAATCATCCCTTTAAAATGGCCTATGTGGCATCGACATGAGTCAACATTGATTTAGATGTAGGATCTTAATTTGAGTCAGTTTGCTACAGCAGGAAAATAATCCTGCAGCAATTGAATTATTGTGAAATGTGAATTATTATGTGGATTATAATTAATGGGCATTACAACATTTAGAAGCCTTATTAAAGCTCAAATACACTACAAGAAAATTCTCACCAACAAAATTGTGATCAAATTAAGATCCTATATGTGCACAAAGTGTACATTTGATAATTTTGGTCATAAAGTTAGTCTCATCTAAAAGCAGAGCTTGGAATGAGTAAATGAATGTTGGGATTACAATTATATCAACATAATTATGTCAAACTTCCCCTTTTTGTCAAGATCCACGTGCAAATCGCCCCTATGCCCACTTCGCTTCCCTTCATTGATTGGGGCTCAGTTGTTTCATCGCCCCCAGACGTTTTAAACTGAAAAGCCCTATACGGACTGACCATGCCTCCACAGCCAAAGTGTTGACTTTGTGGCTGTGGTAACAAGGTTTATGAGGATTGCCTGACGCAGTTGTTCAAGGTGATGTCCAGTTTGCAGCAGAACACTGTGTTCACCATACAATGTCCAGGGCATAACCTAGCCTGGTGGAACCAGCCTGATCGCTGTGTTCACCATATAATGTCCAGGGCATAACCTAGCCTGGTGGAACCAGCCTGATCACTGTGTTCACCATATAATGTCCAGGGCATAACCTAGCCTGGTGGAACCAGCCTGATAACTGTTTTCACCATATAATGTCCGTGTGTGTGTGTGTGTGTGTGGGGAGAACCGAATTAGTTAGGTTTAGTCTGACCTGTTCAAATTCAGCATAGTATATGTTTGTTTGTCAGATATCACCTATCCTAACTGCCATTGGTGATAGAATAGTGGTTGTGTATGCACTGGCGTGACGCAGTTTCTCTGGACCCTCCCGCAGGACCCCCCGAAGTAAATTTGAACGCATCAGCGAGACGTCCACTCACAAAGTATAGACTACCGATCGCTGTCAATGAGGACGAAATTGCTAAATTTAATCGATAACAGGCCTATTAATGCTAAATAATACATTTAGTCCAGCCTCAAAACACTAGCTTACTAGGGATTGTTTCATTATGCAGTGTGTCTTACCATCTATAGCTACATATTCGAACATATTCAGCTGCTATTTAGGTGCCATTTATAAAGGAGAAATGAATGAGAATGAGAGGCTCAATTAAAGATGTTACATAACTGTATATGAAGCACCACTTCCTGATGTTGCTACGGCAATCAAGCTGTTTTTAACCATCCCTGTAACTGTTGCTTCTGTGGAGAGATTGTTTTCTAAACTAAAACTCATTAAGAACTACTTAAGAAGCATTAGACTCCTCGGTCTAATATGTTATTTTGAACAGCTGAGTAAGCTCCAGTTATTACACTGGCACCGTCGTAGCCTTGACCACGGCATTCGTTCAACCAGATCTCCTTACTTTCAATCAGTTTATTCATTTTTCATTTTTCAAGGCCTCCAGCCTAGAAAATTTCTGGGTCTTAAGGCCACTCCAGCCTGGTCTATCTCTGGGTCTTAAGGCCACTCCAGCCTGGTCTATCTCTGGGTCTTAAGGCCACCCCAGCCTGGTTTATGTCTGGGTCTTAAGGCCACTCCAGCCTGGTTTATCTATGGGTCTTAAGGCCACTCCAGCCTGGCTTATCTCTGGGTGTTAAGGCCACTCCTGCCTGGTTTATCTTTGGGTCTTAAGGCCACCCCAGCCTGGTTTATCTCTGGGTCTTAAGGCCACTCCAGCCTGGTTTATCTCTGGGTCTTAAGGCCACTCCAGCCTGGTTTATCTCTGGGTCTTAAGGCCACTCCAGCCTGGTTTATCTCTGGGTCTTAAGGCCACTCCAGCCTGGTTTATCTCTGGGTCTTAAGGCCACTCCAGCCTGGTCTATCTAAATGTCCCATTAGTTCCCTGCTTTTCCCTCATCTGTCTGTGCCTCGGACTTTGTAATCAGGACAATTTGGGGGCTGACTCAGTGGGGATCAGAACTTGTCAGCAATATGGAGTCCCGGTCCAAGGATCGGTCCAATAGAGTCAATAGATTCGACCGAAGAAGAAGAAGAAGAAGAAGAAGAAGAAGAAGAAGAAGAAGAAGAAGAAGAAGAAGAAGAAGAAGAAGAAGAAGAAGAAGAAGAAGAAGAAGAAGAAGAAGAAGAAGAAGAAGAAGAAGAAGAAGAAGAAGAAGCATTGTGGTCAACAGGGCATATTCTGCTCCAATAGTTAATGGAGTGTGAAAAGATGTTAATAAAGTTTAGAGCCTTCGGTTTGTAGAGGGAAGATGCACTATTATGACACCTCGTTCTAAGTCATGAGTCAAAACGTGCAGCATCTCTATATTCTTGAGCAAGTGTGAGTTACGCAATGGCAGCTGTTGCAACACAGCAAGGGTGAAAGTTGAAATGGTGACTGGGAGAGATGTTTGCTGTTGGAGAATAATCCATAGTTCTTTTTGTAGAGTTAACTAAGAAAAGTAAGTCAAAATGTATCTTATTATATAGAAGCATACTTTTAAGGGAAATATAAGGTATATTCACTACATACTTGCCTCGGTGTGTGAAGAATATAGTCCATTATGTGGATATTATCAGCCGTCTTCTCACAACAAAGACTATGTACAGGCATTGTTAGTCAAGAGCTTGTAAGTAAGCATTTCACTGTAAGGTCTACACCTGTTGTATTCGGCGCATGTGACAAATACAATTTGATTTGATTTTATTCCGTTTTTGCACGGAAATGCATTTAAACTCAACCATAAATAATAAGCACGGACCCATCTTAACACTTATTCAGGGATACTTATTTCCACTCCGCAGAAATGTTTCCAATTGTCCTCATAACCCTGATATGCTTCAGAGATCTAATCTGGATAATAATGTGGGAATTTGTATAGCTGTCTATGACAGCGGTGCCACAATGAGTTTGACAGAATGCTTGGCTATGTGGTCCCCACATAGGGATTAAAGGTAATTCTCCACTTCTCTCCGCGTTGCTATCCCTCATCTGCATAGATCCATTCTAGCCCTCCTCTCCATTCAGCTGCATCTACAGGGCTTTACGTTGCACGCCCACCAACTGATAGCCTCCTTGTCCTGCGGACAGATTAGCGAGCTGTGCTTTTTATTCCATCAAATGGAACAGCTTCATTTTCCAGAATAGAGAGGGATCAAAAGGCCCTCATTGAGGTGTCACAAAGAGTTCCATCACTCCCCGGAGCCAAGATGGTCGCAAGTGTAGAGTTAGCGCCTCTTAGTCGTCACCAGGGTGATAGTTGGACGATTACCACTGGCATAATAAATGTGAAAGACGCTCGAGTTACTATCACTATACCTTGAGGTATAGTTTCAACAAGGTGTGTAACATAGCGAGACACTGTTCTATTTTAGCTACATGTACTCTAAAACGCATCAGCCATCAGATAAATGACAGACATACAGAATTATTGGGTTGGACATTTTGTTTACTGGCCATCAATGAGGGAGTAAGATGTCGAGTTTTAGATGGTACACGTAACCCCATGCCTGATGCCTTTCCTGTCAGATATGTCACTTGTATTCAAAGTTCATCAAGATGACAGTGGTGTCTGTCTTCATCAACTCGACTCTCCATCCATCATCTATGCATTATACTTTATTGGCCTAACAAACCATGCATGACAAGAATCTATGCATAGCCATTGGGTGAGCAGTACTTTCTACAATCACCCTTCTGCGGTGGTCCTTAATCAGATAACATCCGAAAAAAAAAAGATCTACCTGAAATAGAAGACATGCTAGTTGTATTATCAAATTGTTCCTAAAAGGCCGGTCCTTATGGTCTGCCAGAGGCCCAGCGTCTCCCAGTCTGCCTTTTACGAGGCCAAAATGAAGTTATACTATGTCAAATGCCAGAGCGTGACTGTGTTGTTGGCCGGTGATTCTAACACTGTCAAGGGTTCGTCAATCGGTGGCACAGCGACGTCTGTATCACAGGGCTTCCATTTGGAGGATGCGATTGTCTCAAAATAGTTCCCTGTTTATTTTAATTCACCTCATTCCACCGGGCCAAGGCGAAACGGTGACCCATGGGCCGGTTATGATAATTACAACATTGGAGACAGACAGTGGCCTGAACTCTGGGTCAACCCCTGTTGGCCAGCTTTTTATGTCCATTAAGGCTGTCAAATTATATTTGAGGCAAGCGAACGGGTGTGGATCAACATCCTATTATCTGTCTGCAGAGGTGCTTTAACAAAACCTGCTGCTGTGGAATCTACAGTATATTACCACTGTTTGCCTTTAAAAGGTAATCATGCAGCTGTTTGTGTGTGCGTATGTGTGTACGTCCGCTCCTGTGTGTTTATTGTGTGTGTGTGTGTGTGTGTGTGTGTGTGTGTGTGTGTGTGTGTGTGTGTGTGTGCGTTTACTTACACTAGTGTGTAAAAAATGGATGGATAGCCAGGGGGGCTAATGATGGAACAGCAGCTAGATTAAAAAAGAAATCAGAAAAGTTGTCATGGATAAAACATGGACCTGCTCTCACCTCGCAAGCTGACAGCTTTTCATGCCTCAGACAGCTTACCACTAAATCCATCATCGTACTCTTGGAAAGCTAGCGGCCTCGCTGACATGCAGTGAGTGAATACACTTGAGATTATAAAATAACTAAATGTAATTTGTCTGTTCGCTGTGTCAAAGAAGAGGTAGAAACCTACATTTACTGTAGAAACTGCTTCTTTGGAGTTGTGACAAAATCAAACAATTATAACAGCTACAGTGCACTAGTGATGGGGGGAAATTGATATAGTAAGCCCAAGGTCTTACGTTTGTAGACACTTCTACTATTACTACAACAACACATACATTTAGATACATCATCACGTCCCTGTCCACTGCTAGGTTTGAATAGGCTACAGCTAATGCAGTGCTAGATTTGAATAGGCTACAGCTACTGCAGTGCTAGGTTTGAATAGGCTACAGCTACTGCAGTGCTAGGTTTGAATAGGCTACAGCTACTGCAGTGCTAGGTTTGAATAGCCTACAGCTACTGCAGTGCTAGGATTGAATAGGCTACAGCTACTGCAGTGCTAGGTTTGAATAGGCTACAGCTACTGCAGTGCTAGGTTTGAATAGGCTACAGCTACTGCAGTGCTAGGTTTGAATAGCCTACAGCTACTGCAGTGCTAGGTTTGAATAGCCTACAGATGCAGATATAAATTCCAGCTCAAGACTTTCTCCTGCTTAGTAAACAGTGGAGCCATACTTGAATTATATATGAGAAGACTCACTGAAGGTTCATTAGACTCAAAGTAAAGAGAAGAGAGATTATGAAAACTGAAAAGTCTGTCTAGCAGTGCATTAGTTCAGTCCTCAATGACTCAGACATACGGCACACAATGCACATTACTGCCATTAGAATATGATGTCTGGGCTCCATATTACCAGATAGAGTTCTGGCTTCAGCCATTATGGAGAAGGCAGGTTGTTTTATTTTATGCGAGCACCAAAATGGCTGCTCCGCTCCGCGGTCCAAATGGCAAGGGGCTGGGCCATTGTGTGCCTCCTCATGGGTCTGCGGAGTGACGCCTCTGCCTTAGACCGCTACGCCACTTGGGAGACCCAGGCCGAGACAGTATTAACAAACATTATAAAATGGGTAGTTTGGATCCTGAATACTGTTGATAGGTGTTAGTTATTCACGATAATCCAAGGCAAATTCCTGTTAACAGTTCCATTTGAATTATCACTGATGATTAAGTCTGTCCTTAGAGGTTTAACTTGTGTGAAAGATTAAATTACATAATCGCTAGCAAGAGGATCCACCATGACACCATGCCAATTCTACAGGGCTGAGTCAGACAGCTGTAATGGGAGGTAAAAAAGGTCATTGAAGGAAGGGCTTTTCACGTCAGAAATTGACCCTCCCTCCCGCAGTGACGGGCGTGTGTGTCTTTGTGAGAGGGTCACTGACGTGAAGGGGATGATTAAAACTTCAGCCATGCCCGGTGGATCGTGAATAATTCCAGATAAGAGGCCAAACATTGACTTGTGAAGGTGGCCTCAGAATTGCCCAGGGAGCAGCCTCTGCCGCAGCGAGCCAGGGCTACAATAGGACATACATTACCCTGGCTTTGTGTTGCCAATAAAGCTCACAACATGGATAACCCTGCCGCCACCAAACACAAGTCTGTCTCTGTGACATTGATCCGTTGCTCGTCCGAGGGGAAGGAGATGAGGGAGAAAAGGTACAGTTTATACATTATTTGATTGTGTCTGTATGACAGATCGAGCAAGTTTAAGTGGTCCACCCACGGTATGGTTGGTGTTGTTCATGACAGTGTGTTTAAGTGGTTGTTACGTTCCAACTCCTATAAGATGGAAATGGCTGGTGGGAGCTGGAAACGCAACTTCCTGTCTCTGCCCGCACACTGCGGAAAAACTGGAATGCTGTAGGTGTGGAGCTATAAGACTAAAGAATAAAAAGGGACCCGACAACAAACTGAAATGTAACCCTTAATGGGACATTTACTAATCAACAAGTTTACAAAAACACAGCTCATAACAGGACAAAGCACAAAGGGGGAGAAGGGCGGGACGAGCGGGGCCCGAAAACACAAATAACCCTACGCTCCCCTACCTCTATCCCTGCCTACACCATCTGATACTTACAACTGTCTACCTGCTACATGGGTGACACCGCTCTCCAAAACAAATTAAAGTTGGGAGCAGAGCAAAACACTATCTCAAAACAGCATCCCCCCCCAACCCAACCTCCAAAAATCTCTCTCCCCAGCAAACCAAAATAACACACATTTATTCAGTTGAGCTTGATGGGAGAACGCTGTTGATTGGTCTCCCAGGACAGGTGGCACGCCCACCCTCGTTACCGGCAACTCACAGCACCTGTTAAGAGCCAGAGAGGAGAAACCAGCCAACAGAAAATCACAACATACACAACATACACAAAAAATAATACGTTATACGTAACAGTGGTCCACCCACGGTATGGTTGGTGTTGTTCATGACAGTGTGTGTTTAAGTGGTCCACCCACGGTATGGTTGGTGTTGTTCATGACAGTGTGTGTTTAAGTGGTCCACCCACGGTATGGTTGGTGTTGTTCATGACAGTGTGTGTGTTTAAGTGGTCCACCCACGGTATGGTTGGTGTTGTTCATGACAGTGTGTGTTTAAGTGGTCCACCCACGGTATGGTTGGTGTTGTTCATGACAGTGTGTGTGTTTAAGTGGTCCACCCACGGTATGGTTGGTGTTGTTCATGACAGTGTGTGTTTAAGTGGTCCACCCACGGTATGGTTGGTGTTGTTCATGACAGTGTGTGTTTAAGTGGTCCACCCACGGTATGGTTGGTGTTGTTCATGACAGTGTGTGTTTAAGTGGTCCACCCACGGTATGGTTGGTGTTGTTCATGACAGTGTGTGTTTAAGTGGTCCACCCACGGTATGGTTGGTGTTGTTCATGACAGTGTGTGTGTTTAAGTGGTCCACCCACGGTATGGTTGGTGTTGTTCATGACAGTGTGTGTGTTTAAGTGGTCCACCCACGGTATGGTTGGTGTTGTTCATGACAGTGTGTGTTTCAGAGAAAACAGCAGTTACTTAGAGGCTACCAGTAAAATAAACAACAAGAAAAAAAATACTGTACTAGAGTAGAACTGCACTGAGAAATCAAATCACTCTGTTTCCTCCTTAATCTTTACACCTGAAGAATGTATTTGTATTTCCCCAGGTCTAGTGATGTACAGACCAGACACGGGAAAAAAAAACAGGTGCCCTTTGACGGTTATGTCTTTGATAACAATAAAAACCTACACATTGCGTTAATGTAATGTTTGATAAGAGAGCTGTACTCGTACGACACGTCATTTTAGTCACTCTGATCTCTCACTTCTACTTCGTACCTTCATCTCATTCCATATCAGCGTCTGTCTGCATTAGCTCAGCTCATTGGCATTCATTTGGTTTTTACTGAGTCAGCGGGTAGTCCATTTTTCTTGTCCCTTACCCTTTTGTCTGCTCACAGTAAAATAATGTCATCTCAATGAATTCACCCGGCTGAACGTCACTTTTGTGAAACTCCTCTCTTCCCTCTGTCTTCCACTGCAGGACTTAAGCCACTTAAGAGAGCATGAAATGTAAATGTTCCTCCGCTTATAACAATGTGTCATTATTTCAGTGTCAAATGGGATGATAGGGCAGGGAATATAAAGTGGCACCCTCTTGCGCAGGTGTCAATCAATTCTCCATTCAGGTGTGTGCGTGTGCGCTGTGTGAGTTGCGCGTGCGCTCTGTGAGTTGAGAAGACTGGAGGAAGGCTGAGGCTACTATGGAACTAGCCAGCCCAGCGAGGAGTGACAATAAAATCCAGGTGAATTTTCAGCGGTATCATTTGTGCTCACTGGGGATTTACATCTCTACATGAATCTCCAAATGTACTGCCAATTTCCATTCAGATTCTCATTTCACTTGCAGAAATCAAGTGAGCGGATCTTTCTTCAACATCCCCCTCGGCAGACCTCCGTTGACCATCCCACCCACTGACTGCAACTGTAGCTGACATGTTGGACCCAGTGGCAGTTCAAAGCTTTTACAGGCAGTAGACGTGAGCCACGGGCAGCAGATCCCCCGGTCTCCTCCGTTGAAGGTAGACACTCCCCAGGGTCCATTTTTTCAATAAAGGTATTGACCTAAAACTGAACCATTCTATTCACCCTCTTAATTACTTATGGGCACTGTAACCGTTTGCTTGACCTCGCCCTTAATGGGAGACGCCTGTCATTTGGTTTCATAAGCGTCCTTCTCCAGCTGCTCTGGTCGAAGCTCCATTGTGGTGCGCCTAAAACAGTGTTCGTCATCTCCTGATGTCCCCCATTTCCCTCCCCTCCTCCGTCCAGCCGCAGATCAAGCAGAATCATTACGGGAAAATGATTTGACGTAAACAAGATATTCGTCCGCTCTATGGATAATTGTGTATTGATTGTAAATAATGGAATGGCTTTGATGTAGAAGATTATAAAGAAAAGCGCACTACAGCCCCTTTGTCCTGTGTGTTCAATCCCTGTGTGGAGTCAGGACCAGTGCAGTGGGATAGCTACTACTCCTAGACCTACAGCAGGCCTTAGCCAGCAGCATCCCACTGCTTGTTTATCCTGGGTGGGAGACCAGATGCTGCTGGAAGTGGTGTTGGGGGGCCAGTAGGAGGCACTCTCTCCTCTGGTCAAAAATAAATAATAATATCCCAGGGCAGTGATCGGGGACATTGCCCTGTGTAGGGTGCTGTCTTTCGGATGGGATGTTAAATGGATGTCCTGACTCTCTGTGGTCACTAAATATCCCATGGCACTTATGGTAAGAGTAGGGGTGTTAACCCCAGTGTTCTGGCTAAATTCCACTCTGGCCCTCATTCCATCATGGCCACCTAATCATCTAGCTCCAGGTGAATTGCCTACCCCAGCCTGCCCCTCCCAACCTACTGCTCCCAGCCTACCACTCCCTCTCTCTCCTACACTCTTGAAAACCTCCCTTGTAGAATTCCGGCTGTATTTTGAATACTCCTTCAGCGGCATAAATGTTTGTGAGCTTCAGCTTCAGATTCAGCTTCAGCACCCTGGACAGAAGGAGGGAGGGAGACAGAAATACAGGGAGGGAGGGTAACACACACGATAATGACACCACTGTATGTAACAGGGGACAGGACCAGTAAACAGGAGATGTACTGAATATCTAAATGCCAGTGGGTTTGATATGTCTGAATAAGCTGTCTAAAGCAGCTGTTGATCTATTTCTTCCAGAGAGATCAGTACAGACCTGAATGGAGTTGAAGTCTACTGTTTCATGTGTCTTAAAGATGGGCTGTAGATGTACTATACAGAGCTGCAGATGAGTGGAATTGAGTTCAGTACAGTAGGAGTTACTGCATGCGGGGGCTGCAGCTCATGCTCCAGTCACCGAAGTTCTGGAAGTAATTTGTGGGTGATGGGAATTGAATGTACAGTAATGCAAACGGAAAGCGGGGTGAGTACACTTGCCCACACACAGCGGAGGCATGAAGTCAGTTGATGATGACAGTGTGTGATTGTGTCTCTATACAGTCATGTGAAAAAGTAAGTACACCCCCTGGTACGTTCTCTTTTATTTTACATATTTGGACAGATGGATATGTAATCTTCACTTCAACACTATTGACAGATAAAGGTTACCCAATTTAACAAATCACACACAAAAAAAAAACGTTGAAATGTATTTTCCTTATGGGGAAAAGGTTAATACACCCCTACCTTTACCATCATATAAAATGGCTAGAATTTGAATTAGGTGTACCAAAACAAGTGCAAATGATGAGAAAACATTAGAGAGAAACTTAGGAGGGTCCAGCCATCCATAAAGATAAGAAAATTGGTCTGGTTTGGTCTTAACTATATTGTTGTGTGGTAACACATCATTCAAAGATCAAAAGACCTTCCCGAGGCCCTCAGAAGAAAGATTATTGATGCCCATGAGTCTGGGAGGGATTACAAATCCATTTCCAAGCAATTTGAAGTACATCGTTCCACTGTCCAACGAGAATTCTAGACCACTAGCAAACTACCAAGGACAGGTCGTCCCACCAAAGTCAGCCCAAGAGATGCTGATAGAAGTCTCTAAGAACCCCAGGGTAGCATCAAGGTATCTACAGGCCTCTCTTGCCACAATCAATGTTGAAGTGCATGGGTACACTGTCAGAAAGAGACTGTACAAACTTGGCCTACATGGGAGGTCAGGAAGGAAGAATATCAAGACACAACTGACTTTACTCAGTTGTGTCTTGATATTCTTTTTTGAGAGCAGAGGCTTCACCATAATCAAGAACAGATAAAAAGCTTGACTGAATAATTTGCTTCCTACTGCTTAGAGAAAGGCACGCTCTGTTTCTGTAGAAAAAGCAAACTTTTTAGCTTCTTAACCAGCTCATCCATTTGTTTTTTAAACGTAAGTATTTATATGCGGGTATTTGTATGTGGGAACACGTTCGATTGGAGAACCATCTAATGAGTGAACATGTAGTTCATCTGAAACATTCTTAAGAGAGTTTAAAAACAACATGTATTTTGTTTTGCCCGTATTATGCACACGTTTTAAATCAGCAAGGGATTCTTGCATATTTATAAAATCTGACTGTAGTCAGGGGAATATCATGCATAACAGTATCATCTGACTGTAGTGTTGACACAGCCAGATCAACAGTCGTGGCAATAGCATACATAATAGTATCATCTGACTGTAGTTTTAACACAGCCACATCAACAGTCGGGACAGTAGCATACATAATAGTATCGTCTGACTGTAGTTTTGACACAGCCAGATCAACAGTTGGGGGAATAGCATACATAATAGTATAATCTGACTGTAGTGTTCACATACCCAGTTCAACAGTCGGGGGAATAGCATACATAATAGTATCATCTGACTGTAGTTTTAACACAGCCACATCAACAGTCGGGGGAATATCATACATAATAGTATCATCTGACTGTAGTTTTGACACAGTTAGATCAACAGTCAAGGCAATATCATACATAATAGTATCATCTGACTGTAGTTTTGACACAGCCAGATCAACAGTCGGGGCAATAGCATTTATAATAGTATCATCTGACTGTAGTTTTGACACAGCCAGATCAACAGTCGGGACAGTAGCATACATAATAGTATCATCTGCATATAGATGAAGTTTACAATTTTTAACAGATTGACCAATGGTGTTTATTTAAATAGTGAAGAGAACAGATCCCAGATTGACCAATGGTGTTTATGTAAATAGTAAATAGAGCAGGTCCCAGATTGACTAATGGTGTTTATGTAAATAGTAAATAGAGCAGGTCCCAGATTGACCAATGGTGTTTATGTAAATAGTAAATAGAGCAGGTCCCAGATTGACCAATGGTGTTTATGTAAATAGTAAATAGAGCAGGTCCCAGATTGACCAATGGTGTTTATGTAAATAGTAAATAGAACCAGGTTAATGAACGCCTCTCTCCAGCTCCAGGTTAATGAACGCCTCTTTCCAGCTCCAGGTTAATGAATGCCTCTCTCCATCTCCAGGTTAATGAACGCCTCTCTCCAGCTCCAGGTTAATGAACGCCTCTCTCCAGCTCCAGGTTAATGAACGCCTCTCTCCAGCTCCAGGTTAATGAACATCTCTCTCCAGCTCCAGGTTAATGAACGCCTCTCTCCAGCTCCAGGTTAATGAACATCTCTCTCCAGCTCCAGGTTAATGAACGCCTCTCTCCAGCTCCAGGTTAATGAACGCCTCTCTCCATCTCCAGGTTAATGAACGTCTCTCTCCATCTCCAGGTTAATGAACATCTCTCTAATCCTGTTAAGACAACTTCTGAAAGTGTTACAGAGAAAACGTTTTACGTGAAGAAAAGCACGCCAATAAGTGAAATAGAACCGTGCTGCACAGTCTTAGGAGTTCTATTCCATTGGAGTAGAGAAGACCAACCCGATCGATACCTGCAGTGAATCTGATGACCTTGAACCCTGTTTATTTAATGAGGTTGCCTCAAGCTGAGACGCAGGGCAGGGGGAGCTCCGTCTAACTGTGATTGTGAACCAGGCCTGAGTTCGGCTCCGGTTGATGGGAGAGTCACATAAGGACAGGCGTTGAGGAGGGGGAGGGTAATCCCATGCTCAATGTTAGGGAATCATCTAGTCATTTGTCTCAGCCATATGCTCTATGTCAACCTTGGGACTAGGGAGGATAGAAAACTAGGCACTGTTAATGTGCATTGTATGCTGTAGCATTAAAATTTCCCTTCACTGGAACTAAGGGGCCTAGCCCGAACCATGAAAAACAGCACCAGACCATTATTCCTCCTCCACCAAACTTTACAGTTGGCACTATGCATTAGGGCAGGTAGCGTTTTCCTGGCATCCGCCAGACCCAGATTCGTCCGTCAAACTCCCAGATGGTGAAGCGTGATTCATCATTCCAGAGAACGCGTTTCTACTGCTCCAGAGTCCGATGGCGGCGAGTTTTACACCCCACCAGCTGACACTTGGTGGTGGCTGAAATAGCATACTTTTGTATATATATATTTGGTACGTGCTTAATGTAAAGCAGCTGTTGATATTCACCTCTCCCCTCTAAAGGCAGAATCCATATGATTTGTATAAATGCAAATAGCCATGAAGTCTATGAAGTAATGTCCATGAAGCTTATGAGTTTTTTAACAATGCAGCGAAGAAGTCACATGTGTTTCACAAAACACGAAGTAGGGAGAACTTTCAATAAGTGCGTCGTTAGAGCATGTGTCGATACTGATAGGATCTGAAGACCTATCAGTGCTGCTCTCAGATCAGCGTTCCTCAGATCAGCGTTCCTCAGATCAGCGTTCTCCAGTCAAATCTTATCTTAGCGTTAGATGCTGACGACAGATCAGCTCCTAGAAATAAATGATCACCTATGAGTGCAAATATGGAGGCAGCATATTCTAATGTTTAGGCTATGCACTAAATCGAATATTTTGCACATCGTTGCGCACATGTTGTTAGGCCTACACATCATGAAATTCTGGCAAAAATGACAGACAGTAGCCTACAATTAGCAAAATAGACCTCAATTGATTGAACATGACATTTATTTCCATATGGCATAAATATATAGGCCCATGTAGCCTACTGTATTTATATTTAATGCAGTTATCAGGAGTCACAGAGAGACAGATAAACATCTTGATTCTATGTTTGGCGGAGATCTTCTGTGTATAAAGTGACACAGCAGGGCAAAAAAGCATCTAAAGACCCAGTTAGCTGTTCTATGAGTGGTCTGAGCAGTGGCGGTTCTAGCTTGTACGTCACCCTGGGCGAACCGCCGTTTTCAGTCGGTAAATAAAGTGCAACTTTAGTAATGATTGTTTTTGGGAAATAGCTCTGAGATTTAACTATGTGCCTACGAAGGTTCTAACGATGAACTTAGCCTTAAGATGCTTCTGGGAAACTGGGGCCTGGACAATAAATTAGATTTTAAAGACAGCTGTTGCATTCAGAAATGTTGTATCATTTGGTATAATCACCTTCCGGTGTAAAAAAAACATGGAAATTATAAACAAAACCAGACTGTTTGACTTCTTCCAAATTTTGTTACGTTATAGCCTTATTCTAAAATGTATTTTTTTCGCCTCATCAATCTACAACAATACCCCATAATGACAAAGCAAAAACTGTTTTTTAGAAATTTTTTCAAATGTATATAAAAAAACTGAAATATGACATTTACATAAGTATTCAGACCATTTACTCAGTACTTTGTTGAAGTACCTTTGGCAGCGATTACAGCCTCAAGTCTTCTTGGGTAGGACTCTACAAGCTTGGCACACCTGTATTTGGGGAGTTTCTCCCACTCCTCTCTGCAGATCCTCTCAAGCTCTGTCAGGTTGGATGGGGAGTGTTGCTGCACAGCTATTTTCAGGTCTCTCCAGAGATGTTCGATCGGGTTCAAGTCCAGGCTCTGGCTGAGCCACTCAAGGACATTCAGAGACTTGTCCCGAAGCGTTGTGTTGGCTGTGTGCTTTGGGTCGTTGTCCTGTTAGAAGGTCAAAGCTCTGTGCTGTAAAACCTTGGTAGAACATGGTTGGAGTAGGCATTGTGAGCTTTCCTTTCTTTTTCAGCTTCAGTCCAATGCCTACTTCTCACTATGAAATGGGTAAAACAGTATTAAAACGTTAATGAAGTGACCAGTGTTCATTGACTATGTACTCAGGTCAGCAGTCTCTAAGGTGCATGGTTGAGTACCGGGTGGTAGCGGGCAAGTAAGAGTGAGTCCAGGGCAGAGTACTGGGCGGAGGCCGGCTAGAGGTGACTATTTAACAGTCTGATGGCCTGGAGATAGAAGCTGTTTTTCAGTCTCTCCGTCCCAGCTTTGATGCACTTGTACTGTCTCCGCCTGGTAGCGGGGTGAACAGGCCGTGGCTCGAGGTGGCTGAAGTCCTTGATGATCTTGGCTTTCCTGTGACACCGGGTGCTGTAGATGTTCTGAAGGGCAGGCAGTGTGCCTCCGGTGATTCGTTTCGGCTGACCGTACCACCCTCTGGAGAGCCCTGCGGTTGCGGACAGTGCAACTTCCGTACCAGACAGTGATACAAACGACTGTAAATCTGTAAATGGTGCATTTATAGAAGTTCAGGAGGGTCTTGCCAAATTTCTTCCGCCTCCTGAGGATGTACCATTTCAGTATGTCAGTGATGTGCACAGTCGAGGAACTTTACGTTATTTTCACCCACTCCACTGCGGACCCACCGATGTGGATTGGGGGGTGCCCTCTCTGCTTTCTCCTCAAGTCCATGCATCCAGGTTCACTGACCTGCCAATTAAAGACCTGGAGTCAGGAAGGTAATACAGGAGGTGAAAGGTAGCATACAGTAGTATTAGGTGTGTGTGTTTGCATGTGTGTGTGTGTGTGTGTGTGTGTGTGTGTGTGTGTGTGTGTGTGTGTGTGTGTGTGTGTGTGTGTGTGTGTGTGTGTGTGTGTGTGTGTGTGTGTGTGTGTGTGTGTGTGTGTGTGTGTGTGTGTGTGTGTGTGTGTGTGTTGTGGGGTGTCTCTGAGTGGCTCTCACCTGTAATGGGATTTTACTGTGGAGTATGCTTCAGTCAACTGCAGTGCTCATTTCCCAGTACTCTGTGCGGTGGGGGGCTCATTTGACTGTGCACTCTGACTGTGCACTTGGCTGCTTCAACAGGTGACAACAGCAAGAGGCAGGCTCAGCATGCAACCCGGGTGTCCACAATTCAACAGGATCACCTAGCCACCCTGCTAGGGCCGGCTGCCACATACTGTGTTGACGACCCCCAGCACACGTAGACTCTTTTCACATGTGTTGTCACGTGTTGTGATACTGCCAGAGGCAAAGCACTATAAATACCAGACTTCGATGGCAAAGTTTGATGACAAAGTTTGCCCACAAGAAGTTACCGCTGTAGCCAACTTCCGCAGGATAATTTTCTTCATTCGCCTGCAGGATCTTCTATCTGTAATAAAGCCCTTTGGTGGTGAAAAACTGGGATGCGCCCCCGACCGGTCATGTGAAATCCATAGATTAGAGTCTAATTTATTTCTTTAAATTGACTGATTTCCTTCTATGAACTGTAACTCAGTTAAATCTTTGAAATTGTTGCATGTTGCGTTTTTTGTTCAGTATAAGTGTATGTCCTGTATTAAGCTGTTAGTAGCCCATGTGTCTCACCCTAAGAATTTGGACTATATCCCCCTCAGAACTTAGCCTACTGTTCTGACTTGTTGATGCGCAAGTAGCGCATAGCCTGATTTAGAGAAATATCATCATTGAATATTGTAAGAGCTTTGATCCTGTGCGTATATGACCCAGTTATTTATCCTACAGTTCTGACTTGGAGTACATGGAGAATACTGTAAGAACAGCCCATGTTCTGTCCCATTTCAAAAGTGCTGAACAAATAGACAAATCAACTCCGTCCATTTTAGCTCGCGCTCATGAATGTGTTATTCGAAATTACGTTTTGCCTCTTATTCGCTTATCGTTCTATTATGCCGTAGTTTGTACATCTCAATTGTTATATTGTTTATATAGGTCTATCTCATTAGTATCTTATTCAACATTTTAGGCAATATTGGAATTATGCATTTCATTGTTTTGCTTGCTTTGTGTATAATTAGCTCATGTGCTTTTCTCCACGAGGAGGGGATACTAGTATATAATGTTGTTGGGTCTGTAACCATGTTTGCCATTGACTATCTCTTCCCATAAATAAAAAATGAATACCAACAAAAAGTTAAGTAATAGACGTGTGTAATTCCATGTGATATTGCGAGGGTTGTTTTGTTTGTCCAATGCTCTGTCTGTGTGTTGGTATATTATCTATATTGTCTATTAAAGTGGATCCTGGTGATTATATTGTCCTTTCTTTTTAGACCAACAGGCCTAATAAAATACATAAAAAGGTAGGCTAACCGTGTCTGTCTCTCCCTCTCTGTGTGGTGGTGACTTAAAGAGTAAAGTTAAGGCCTCAACATCTTGCTGAATTGATCTAAACTAACATTTATCGGAATTTCTGTCGGTGTCCATTTTGAAAGTGCTGAGTGAAGGCCTACCTTGTCGAGGCTCGATTACTTCCACTTGCTTATATTTAGAGTTAAGTGTTAATGATATAAGAACAAACGTTGGTTTTACAGGACATACATGTAATAATGTTTGTGTATGGTTCAAAACTCAAAACTCATTAATTTCATTATTATTTGAGAATGTGGTTGTTATCAAGTCACATAAATCCACAAGGAGTCAGTAGAAACCATATTTATTTGACCAAGTCAGTCATATCAGCTATGGTTTTTAAAAAGGCAGTAAATGAGGCTGAATTAACTGTTTCCCTGCCAGACGAGGCTCCGCTGATAGCCAGTTGTAGTGGTGGTAAGGATTCACTCCATGGTGCTGAAAGGAAAGCTCCGCTGTCGAGACAGTTGCATGTAGGCCTTAACAGTTTGTGGGCACCGTTTGTCACCATTATAGTTCAATTAATGTATTGTTTCGTGTTGTGTTGTGTAGTGTCTTTGCTGGCATGCATAAAACATTTTTTTAGTTTACCCCACCAAGATTTACTTTCTAAAACCGCCACAGATCTATTTGGTATTTGCCCGCGTGCGCTGCCCAAATTCCACACGCTGTAGGCAATGCGATTTAAAACAATTATTATGTTATTTTATTTTTAGGCTAAGGGAAGCTAATGCTGTATAGACAGGAGTAGGTTTATTAGGCTATATTATTTTGGCAATTTAATTCAATTTACTTAAGGGAAGTTTAGCCGCCTATGAGCCTGTGCCAATCTACTATCCCTTATAGTAGAAAAGTTTGGTCAGCGTGTCGAATAATAAATATTCTCTGGGACAGTTGTGGGACGATGGATCCCAAATTCATACAACCAGTAGGCATAGGCTAAAACATTTTTTTTTCTTCTAATGGAACAGATAAGAAAGTTTAGCTTCAAATGTTGATAAACTATTATTTCTTAACATTATTAGCGCAGCAATGCGCACAAGGCAGTAGGCTACGCGCGAATGTGCATTTGTCTAGCGGGAAATGAAAGAAAGTTGAGAACCGATAGAACATGAGAGAAATAGGGTAGGGCCTACTGGTTTCAATGACATATGGAAGTCTGTATAAAATAATTGCCTCCACGGATATGGTCGGATTTTGCCTAAGTTGTTTTGAAGCAAGGTAAAGCATGCCTCATAATATGTAGGAAAACGTTCAGGTTTCAAACAATTAAGTAGCTACGTATATGTTTTCAAAATAGGCTACATACTGTCTCCAGCAAAGTGGTGTATGACACGCTGAGGCCTGCCTACTGTAATCATTTGAATCACTAATGGGAAGAGCGCTTCAATGACCAGTTGAGAAATAAAAAGAGTATCTATTTTAATTGTATCCAAAACACTATTTTTACCACGCAAGTGATTGGGCTTATAAAAGCGCTGTTTGACAGATGTTCCGCTAAAAGGCTCTGTATCTGTATGCTGTGATAAATAACATGCACAAGGAATATACACATGCACCAATTTATTTCCACTAAATTATGCAAATGAACCCATAGACTGATAAGCATGACTGGTCAAATTACATCAACTGTACCTGAGAAAAAATTCACAGGTACTTCAAAGTTGTCAGAACAATCATCAATATCCCCAACCAAACAAAAGCCAGATTGATGGTTGGATCTCAGAAAGCTAGAACTTTGCCCTCCCTAATTCTGAGTGGTAGTCCGTATCAGAGCGGGCCGGTTCTGGAGTTCCTTTTTGGTTATTGGCACTCGGCTATAATTATCACTATAATTGTCAGCCTTGTACAGGCCCACGGGGTCATACATCAGCCTCTTCATCATTCACTGTCGGAAGTCAGGAAATGGAGGGAGGGAGGGAGGGAGGGAGAGAGAGAGAGAGAGAGGGAGAGAGAGAGAGAGAGAGAGAGAGAGAGAGAGAGAGAGATGAAAGGCCTTTTCTAATATGGTTCAGCATCATACAGAGGGATATACCAAATAAGTTAGGGAAAATGGATCAGAGAGAATATCCCTCCAGTTTTTTTAAACTTTTAATCAGGATCAGATTCTGTAATCCTCTCTTTTTCTATCCAGAATCAGATCGATCTGGTTGTTTTTTAGATGGTGTTTCAGAAAATAATCGGATAGGTTCATTCTGATTCAGATGCCACAATATCAATTACAGAATCCACATTTTCAGTGCTTTGAACAGGCCTACACCTCGCCATCTACTGGACAGGTTGTGGTGCTACTTCTACACTGGCATAGGGAAACAGAGATTAGTAAACTACAGGAATAAAGGTTCCTAGATTCAAAAGAATAGAGTGTGTATATCACTTATAAGTAAGTGCACGCATTTATTTGACACTTCTCAATATAACAACTGACCACATACTTACACAGCGGTTCATTTAATGTAATTAACTTTTGGTTTTCAGATGTAAAACATTTTTTTTTAAACTTTCTCAATTTAGTTACAATTACATTTCTTGGTTGCCTTTAACCTGGCTAAATACAACTTGAATCCACCCTTCCAGTGGAATCAAGTTAATCCAGATTTTTTGTATCAAACTATCCTAATCACTACCTTTTAGTAAAAAAGAAAAACGCAAAAACCACATACAATCTTGATTAAATTGGATTAATAAATCCTTATTCCTATCCGCAGGATCATTTTTCAGTTTTTGAAAAACCCAATGCTCACAGTTAATCCTATCCGATTGCCGAAATCCAATTAGATAACTTTTGAAAAACTGCTGCATGATGAACTACACTCCACGTACATGTAGGTAACCAAGACAAAAGAGCTTGCATGTTACCTGTAAGGAAATGTGTTGCGTAACTTTAACAAAATTCACCATCTCACTGGATAACTCAAATTATTCTAAACACAAATCCATATTGTTCAAGGCTCAGTTGTTCAGAAGTAATCTGATCGGATTTCGGCTATCGGATTGGATCAAATATTGAAAATGGGTTGTTCAAAGAAAAAAAGGATTCTGAAATTGGATTAGATCACGTAATCCATTCTTGGTTTTGATCTGGATCCAACCTTCAGTATGTGTTGTTCAAAACTTTTTAGTAGGATTGGGATACCTTTGATCCCCCAAAAAAGCAGCATTATCCTGATCCCAGCAGAAGGGTGGATTCCGGGTGGATTTCAGGAACAAAATGTAATAAAACCTTAAAATTGGTCAAATAGTACAACAATTGTATCATGTAGTATATATACATTTATTTATATTTTGCACTTGATTTGTTGAACCGTTAGTGATACAGTAGATAAAGTAGACATTAAGCTACCTATTAAGCCTTTCAGTACAGTAAAGTAAAAAAAAATGTTGTCCCTATAAAATAATCACCCAAACAGCTGTCAATATCTAACAAAAATAATACGTTTCATTTTAACTGTCATTTATCACTGTATATTAATTACAATGACACAATCATCAGAGATATTAGAACCAGTCAAAAGTAGTTGCGCCTGGTAGCAATTGCATCCCTTATTGCACGTCCAGTCAGTCCCTCATTCTGAGAGAACGCCGGAGGTTGGTCTGGGTCTTCAACAGGCTCAGGGGCATCATAAACATCATCACAGAGAGGGACATTGTGCCTGGTAGCGATGTTGTGCAGGACAATAGAGGCAAGTATTATGTTGCACGCTCCCTGTGTTTCCACTCGCAAGTAGTTAAGGCATGCAAAGAACCTCTTCAGAACGCTCAATCGCACATCTTGTTTTGCAGTGAGCAGTGTTGATGCGTGCCTGCTCAAGTGTGCTTGCTGCAAGAAAAGGGGTCATCAGCCATGGTAGGAGTGGACAGGAACTGTCTCCTAATATTATGCCATCCGGTTGGTTGGTTTGGAGCTCTCTGTATAGAGCGCTCTCCCTCAGGATACGCGCATCATGGACAGACCCAGGCCACTTCACCACGCAGTTTGTGATGATGAGGTCAGCGTCGCCCACAAGTTGGATGTTGATGCTGCGCCTCCCCTTTCGGTTGAGGTACTCCCACTCCCTCTCATGAGGTGCTTGTATATACACATGAGTACAGTCGATAACCCCAATAGTATTGGGCATGTTCCCCAAAAGAAAAAACTTGTGCTTGGTCTGGGCAATCTGGTCATCCTTTGGAAATGAAACAAATTGATTGACAAGGCTGGCCAATTCGATTGACACAGTTTTCACCACATCACATCACAGTTGATTTGTCCACTCCTATATTGCTCCAGTGGTTTTGTACGCTCAACGTACACCCTTTGACGGTATCCTCCCCTACCATAACGGCGGTGGTGATGGATAATACCTGCCATGTCAGTGCCTCTCTGTAAGTCATCTGAGAAAGGCTGAATAAGATGGCTGTGTAATTGGTATTTTCAAACACACACCCCAATAAACATCAATTAGCTGATGTGCTTTGGCTTATGTTCAATTAAATCAATCATGCCCAAGGTCTATAAACTCTATGTTCCCTATAACAAATAGGTGGAACCATGGACTCAAAAGGACCTAATTTCACTGTTGCAGAAACCCATGCACTGCTGGAGGGTTTTAGGTGCCATTATGCCTCAATAGTAGGAAGTTTTAATTCTACTAAGGGTGGAGAAGTGACTAATAAAAATAAAAAATAAATTTGGGTTGAAATCAACCAGAATGTGAATGAATTCTGGCCAGAAGAAGACCACAGAGCAAGTGACATTTAGATGGAAGAATCTGAAGGCCAGGGCAACAAAGGACCTTGCTGAAGCAAAAAACACCCAAACAGGCAACAAGCCCTTTAGGAGAGGTGATTACACAGATGTGGTTCTTGACATTATTGGAGGTGAAAACTCGCAGGCTCTGCACGGGATTCAAGGTGTTGTAGGGGACGTGAGCCCGTGATTGTAGAAGAAGGCGAGCCAGTTCCTCCTAATGCAGAGGAAACATTTATTCTGGATCTCAGCCCTGTTATTGAGGAAGAAGGTGGATCCTCACTGGTAGAGCCAGAAGTTATTGTCACAGGAGCTCAGAAAAGAGGCTGGAAGCGTTCTTTCCCAAACAAAGATGATGATGCCTATAAGTCACTTCTTAAATGAGAAACCGAAAGAGCAGAAGTACAGATTCGTCTGGCAGAGGAACAAATCACTCTTACCCAACTACAGCAAACCAAAGCCAGACTTGATATCCGCCTCCTAAAAGCAGGGCTTCAAAAAGTTGGTCTCTCCACAAATGAAGATGAACTCTGAACTTTTGTCATTTTGTTAACTATTGGACAGCCTTTTTATAATTTAAAGCGTGTTCAAAATATCCACAATGTATTTGTGAACAATGGAACATGGAAGAGGATGTTTGTACTGTTTTATTGTGCAGTTTTCTGTCTCTTCAAATAAAAACAATTAAAGTGACCGAACGCTGGCTATCCTACCTGTTGTTCTTTACATAGCTAGTAGCCCACATTGTGATATTTAGTCCCATTTAGAGGACTGTTAATCCGGATTTGGTAATCTTGAAGCCTGTGTATCTGGATCAGGGTGATCCAGTTAAATGTTGCTTTGAAAAACCGGCATAAAAGTAAGACGGATTACCTGACCAGCAGAAGGTTGGGCAGCAGGTAGCCTAGTGGTTAGAGTGTTGGGCCCGTAACTGAAAGGTTGTGAGATCGAAATCTGTTGTTCTGCCACTGAACAAGGCAGTTAACCCATTGTAAATAAGAATTTGTTCTTAACTGACTTGCCTAGTAAAATAAAGGTGAAATCCTGAATAGGAAAAAATTGGATTTCTAAATCTGGATCATTTTGATCCAGATTAAATATTTTGAACAACTGGCCCGAAAAGTTTGTATCTGGATCAGGGTGAAACTGGCACAAAAGTAAAATGGATTACCCGATCCTGGATAGCAAAACATGGGATTTCCAAAACTTTTTTAACAACTGGGCCCAGGTGATAAAGTTTTGACTGCAGTGGATTGAATAAACATTTGATAGTAAAAATGTCTGTTTTATATTGAACTTGGAATAGCAGAGAAGGGGGGTATGGGAAAAAGATCACAACACCAGTGAAAACTAAATAGAGGCATGTAGCTGTATTAGTGCTTCAATGCACAGCAAATTATTTCAAAAAAGGTCATGCTTTGACATTTACTCAGAAAACCGTATAAACCGTGCATGCAGCCATAAAACATACTGGGTGGACGCGGCTTTATCAGTGCGGCTGTGGGGATGATAGAAGGCTTTGTACCTGAGTGAGTAAGTACATGTCGTTCCCATGACTTTCAAATAAAAATATATGCTAGGACCAACAGCTCAGCAGTTCATCAGTCTGCTTTATTGTCAAATGATAAGTTGACGTACGGGTATATCAGTTGGGCTCTTACTTTTCCTGTGTTCCAGATGCACAAAAAGCTTACTTCTCTCCAATTTGGTGCACACATTTGTTTACATCCCTGTTAGTGAGCATTTCTCCTTTGCCAAGATAATCCATCCACCTGACAAGTGTGGCATATCAAGAAGCTGATTAAACAGCATAACCATTACACAGGTGTACCTCGTGCTGGAGACAGTAAAAGGCCTCATTTGTCACACAACACAATGCCACAGATGTCTCAAGTTTTGAGGGGGCATACAACTGGCATGCTGACTGTTGGAATGTCCACCAGATCTGTTGCCAGAGAATGTAATGTTAATTTCTCTACCATAACCACCTCCAATGTTGTTTTAGAGAATTTCGCAGTAGGTCCAACCGGCCTCACAACCGCAGACCACGTATAACCATGCCAGCCCAGGACCTCCACATCCAGCTTCTTCACCTACGGGATCGTCAGAGAATTGATTTCAATTGACTGATTTCCTTACATGAACCGTAACTTAGTAAAATTGTTGAAATTGTTGCATGCTGCGTTTATATTTTTGTTTAGTGTAGTTAAGCAATTGGCCCATAGACTATCCATTATAGGCCTTTAGATGCTAAAAGGCCTCTGCTGTTTAACTGTATTAAAGCAGAATTTTGGAATCACATTTGGACTTGCAATGGTTGGGACCGTTTTTACAAAAACGTTTTGAAAACGTGTCTAGAGACACGTGGTGCGAGCACTATTTTTCCCCACGGTCAAACTAGTTTGTGTTGTTGGCTAGTGTGCAGGTGTTATTGAGGACTGAGAAAGATGTGTTTTCTCATTTATTAGCATCGCCCTTTTCAAGATTAACTTTAAACAAGAAGTTAAGTTTCAAATGATAATCATCTGGAGATTTGCCACTGTTTTATTATTACAGCTCGCTTGTTGTTTACTGAGGAACGCTCAACGCCGTTCTCTTATATTGAGTTGAGTACTGATTAAGTACTGGACCGTTACTTGGCTCATCGCGATCTAGCGACTCCTTGTGGCGGGCAGCGTACCTGCAGGCTGACCCCGGATGCCAGTTGAAAAGTGTTTCCTCAGACAGATTGATGCGGCTGGCTTCCGGGTTAAGCAGGCGGGTGTTAAGCAGTGCGGTTAGGCGGGTCATGTTTCGGAGGACGCATGACTCCACCTTCACCTCTCCCGATCGTTTTGGGGAGTTGCAGCTATGAAAAATGGGATAAAATAAAAATAAAAATAATGTCAATTCTGAAAACGCTTACCTGTACCTATGTTTGGTACTGCAGTCCTTCCGCTGAAATTCATACTTTTAAAACTTTTATCAAATACGACCACCTATTTTTTCCTAGTTTGTGTTGCTCAACTCTAAACGTAATGGCCTTGACGTGCTAGCTACGTAAGCTTACTTTCAAATGGCACAAGCACATTCGCCCTGTTGACAACACAAATTAGGGAAAAGTCGGTGGTTGTACTCAATAAAAGTTTGTACTCAATGAATTTCAAAACCACGCGGAAGGGCTGCAGTTGTACAGGAAAAACATAGGTACAGGTTATAGTTATCAGAATTGAAATTCAATTTCGATGGTGACACAATATTGTTGCTAGCAAATTTTGCGACCAGTTATCAGTACTCAACTACGCCTCGATATAAGAGAACAAGTTATAGTTTTCCTCAGCTAGCTTGCTGTTAGCCATCTATGAAAGTACTGGGTGACTGTGACTGGGTGAAACAGTGTTGCATTTAAACTTTAGATCACTGGTTACTTTGTGTGCAGAACTTGATAAAATATGTTTGCAATGGGAAATACACTATATATACAAAAGTATGTTGACACCACTTCAAATTAGTTGATTCGGCTTATTCAGCCACACCCATTGCTGACAGGTGTATCAAATCGAGCACACAGCCATGCAATCTCCGTAGACAAATATTTGCAATTGAATGGCCTTACTGAAGTGCTCAGTGACTTTCAACGTGGCACCGTCATAGGATGCCACCTTTCCAACAACGAACAAATTTCTTCCCTGCTAGACCTGCCCCGGTCAACTGCAAGTGCTGTTATTGTAAAGTGGAAATGTCTAGGAGCAACAATGGCTCAGTGGTAGGCCACACGAGCTCACAGAATGGGACCGCCGAGTGCTGAAGTGCGTAGAGCGTAAAAATAGTCTGTCCTCGGTTGCAACACTCACTACCGAGTTCCAAACTGCCTCTGGAAGCAACGTCAGCACAAGAACAGTTCGGCAGGAGCTTCATGAAATGGGTTTCCAGGGCCGAGCAGCCGCACACAGGCCTAAGATCACCATGAGCAATACCAAGCGTCGGCTGGAGGGGTATAAAGCTCGCTGCCATTGGACTCTGGAGCTGTGGAATGAGATATTCGACGAGAAGGTGTCCACATACACTACCGTTCAAAAGTTTGGGGTCACTTAGAAATGTCCTTGTTTTTGAAAGAAAAGCCATTTTTTTGTCCATTTAAAATAACATAAAATTGATCAAAAATACAGTGTAGACATTGTTAATGTTGTTTAATTAATTACTATTGTAGCTGAAAACGGCTGATTTCTTATGGAATATCTACATACTGTAGGTGTACAGAGGCCCATTATCAGCAACCATCACTCCTGTGTTCCAATGGCAAGTTGTGTTAGCTAATCCAAGTTTATCATTTTAAAAGGCTAATTGATAATTAGAAAACCCTTTTGTAATTATGTTAGCACAGTTTAAAACTGTTGTGCTGATTAAAGAAGCAATAAAACTGGCCTTCTTTAGACTAGTTGAGTATCTGGAGCATCAGCATTTGTGGGTTCGATTTCAGGCTCAAAATGGCCAGAAACAAAGAACTTTCTTCTGAAACTTGTCAGTCTATTCTTGTTCTGAGAAATGAAGGCTATTCCATGTGAGAAATTGCCAAGAAACTGAAGATCTCACACAACGCTGTGTACTACTCCCTTCATAGAACAGCGCAAACTGTCTCTAACCAGAATAGAAAGAGGATTGGGAGGCCTCGGTGCACAACTGGGCAAGAGGACAAGTACATTAGAGTGTCTAGTTAGAGAAACAGACGCCTCACAAGTCCTCAACTGGCAGGTTCATTAAATAGTACCCGCAAAAAACACCAGTCTCAACGTCAATAGTGAAGAGGTGACTCCGGGAAGCTGGCCTTCTAGGCAGAGATGCAAAGAAAAAGCCATATCTCACACTGGTCAATAAAAAGAAAAGATTAAGATGGGCAAATGAACACAGACACTGGACAGAGGAAGATATGGCTTTTTCTTTGCAACTCTGCCTAGAAAGCCAGCATCCCGGAGTTGCCTCTTCACTGTTGACGTTGAGACTGGTGTTTTGTTTTGGTAGTTGAGGACTTGTGAGGTAGATTTAATGTTGGTGGGGCGGCAGGTAGCCTAGCGGTTAGAGCATTGGGCCAGTAACCCAAAGGTCGCTGGTTTGAATACCTGAGCTGACAAGTTGAAAAACCTGTCGTTGTGTCCTTGAGCAAAGCACTTAACCTTAATTTGCTCCAGGGGCTGACCCTGTAGGTAGGCTGGCATTGTAAATAAGAATGTGTTCTTAACTGACTTGCCTAGTTAAATAAAGGTTAAAATAAAGTTATGCTATGATTCTGGTGTCTCGATTTTTGAGTTAGATATGAAGTTTTGGAAGATTTTTTCCTGACTGAAGGTCCAATAGCCACAGTTCTGTATTCAAGCGTAGTTATTTTACACTGAAGGACTAGGTCCAATAGCCACAGTTCTGTATTCGAGCCTAGTTATTTTACAGCCAAGGTCAGACCTTCAAGTCAATGTCACTTCATAGGTCAGTCAATCATATTAGCTCCATTTCCCAGTGTGTGCCATATGTGTGAGGAGGAGAGGGGGTTGAAGAGGGAGGGGTTGGGTGTGACACGTGATTGGATGGACCAGCGCTGCTTGTCCCCTGTGGTGCCCATTCGATTTATAAAGTGGCCTTTATAGAGGAGACAGAGAACCGCGACCAATCAGAGGCCTTGCTAACTCAGTGCTGTCACCCTCTAGTCTCAAGGCCCAGCGGGGGCCACATTCACACCCTAGGGGGACAGCACTGAGTTAGCAAGGCCTCTGATTGGTCACACACACTCATAATAAAACACACCTGGGGTAGAGGGGTGGTGGTGGGAGAGGGGGATGGTGAGGAGGAGGAGTGATATATGGGTTGGCCCTCTGGTGTTTCCTTTCTGCGGGGGCAGAGTTGGTACCAATTAGCGTGTGTTTGCACAGAGACATCCCTCTGCTCAGCTAGCTTCCAGGAAGAGGAGGAGGAGTGAGGTGTGAGCCCAAGGAACAAAAGTCTGTAAAGCCTATATATGATTTTTCCCTTGTTCTTGTGCTGGTACAGTATCTTGTCTCAACAGACATTGTCCGTATTCAACACCACAGATAATAGTGATCCGATCTCTTTTGCCGCCTCCAATAGTAAACGTGTAAACTGTCAGAAGGGAAAGTAACTAGGATTGTTTTTCCCAACTCTTTGAAAACAATGCAGTCTCTTCAATCACATTTTATTTTCTCCAAACAAACAAAAAGTAAAAACATAGAAATTATAGATTGACTCAGTCGTTTGTGAGAGGGTCCAACTAAGCCTGGCTCGTGCGTGTGCGTGTGTACACACCTGCTGCTGGAGCCAGCCAAGCAGAACAGTGGTGGCCTGGCCACTGTGGAAACTGGAATAAAACGGGTGAGGGGAGATCAAGCGGTAACTCAATTCCACAACAGCATACAGTCTCAAGCCAAATGACAGCTTCCAGGAGCACAGTCTCAAGCCAAATGACAGCTTCCAGGAGCACAGTCTCAAGACAAATGACAGCTTCTCTAAGCCTTTTACAGGACTGTTTTTTTCTTCAGGATTAGACAAGGTGGTGGGGAGAGAGGGTTAATGTCAGTGTAGATCTTTGCCCGTGATGCATTGAGCTCCCAGCGGGCTAACCTGGCTGCCTTGCGCGTCATCATTTCAGTACACAGCTCATTTCTGGTCTGGCACTTACCCTCTAGTAAGGCAACCATTGGTACCTGGCACCTAATGGAGAAAAACATATATTTTTGGGAACGGCGTTTGGGGGTGCTGTCCCCCAGGATTTTATTTTCAAAGGTATCAGTGTTGGAGAGTGTGAGGGGTTGTGTCCAGTTGGGCTGTAGTGAGGGAGGGAATGAAAGGGAGGGAGGGAGGTATGGAGAGAAGAGTGGGAGGCTTGCATCTGCAAACCACTATGGTATTAGTAATCAGAGGGTCCACTACTCAGAGAAGCCAGCAAAGTACTTATTGATCCCAGGGTACTGTTTTCTTTACACACAGACATGACAGGATTGTGTTATTTAAAAGGGGAGTGTATGGTTATGCCTGGACTGTTTGATCAACACTGATGGGGCTCCCAAGTGGCACAGTGGTGTAAGACACTGCATCTCAGTGCTAGGGGTGTCACTACAGACAACCTGGTTTGAATCCAGACTGTATCACTACCAGATGTGATTGGGAGTCCCATAGGGCGGTGCAAAATTGGCCCAGCGTAGTCAGAGTTTGGCTGGTGTAGGCTGTCATTATAAATAAGAATTTGTTATAAACTGACTTGCCTAGTTAAATAAAGGTTAAGTTAAAAAAAATATGGGTGGGAATGGAGAGATTCATATAAGTCTGGAGGGGTCACATAGAATAAATCCCCCAAACATGGGGCTTGTTCAGTAACAAAATGTCTTCAACCATTTTGCAACAAAAACTAAAAATATGCATTTCTTATTGAACAAGTTCAGTTAGTACCTCCCCAATTTTACTCAATTTCAAGATGTTTTCTCCCCACTGGACACGACCCAGGTATACGATTGCCATGCCAGCAACCAGAATGTGGATTGCAGTGTATCATTTGAGCATGGCACCTATTCAAATGACCAGATCATGGCTAATTACTCAGAACCTACAGGTATTATTCACAACAGACATATGATTAATTATGTAAGTGGCCGATGCAGACATACAGATCTGTTACAAAGACATTGGTTTTATGAAAATTGGCGTGTGACCGAGGGTATCAGAGATTACTAAATCCAATGAGAGCAAATAGTTTTTTACCCCCCAGCCCCCACGCACTTTCTAAAAGAGATGAAGTCAATTTATTATAATGCTGGATGGCGGCGTGGCGCTGGGACTGTATCGGCAAATCGGAATAGCATAGCAGGGTAATGAGCTGGAGATATCAGTAAGCTCCCCACCTCGGAGCCTCCATAAGGAGCTGGAGATATCAATAAGCTCCCCACCTCGGAGTCTCCATAATGAGCTGGAGATATCAGTAAGCTCCCCACCTCGGAGCCTCCATAATGAGCTGGAGATATCAGTAAGCTCCCCACCTTGGAGCCTCCATAATGAGCTAGAGATATCAGTTATCTCCCCAACTCGGAGCCTCCATAATGAGCTGGAGATATCAGTAAGCTCCCCACCTCGGAGCCTCCATAATGAGCTGGAGATATCAGTAAGCTCCCCACCTCGGAGCCTCCATAATGAGCTGGAGATATCAGTAAGCTCCCCACCTCGGAGTCTCCATAATGAGCTGGAGATATCAGTAAGCACCCCACCTCGGAGCCTCCATAATGAGCTGGAGATATCAGTAAGCTCCCCACCTTGGAGCCTCCATAATGAGCTAGAGATATCAGTTATCTCCCCAACTCGGAGCCTCCATAATGAGCTGGAGATATCAGTAAGCTCCCCACCTCGGAGCCTCCATCAAGGAGAGTCCCTCTCCAGTCTGAGGTCCAACCAGACCCTCTCTCATGCCTCGCTGAAAATCATCCAACCACATCAAAGAAAGAAAAGTAACGACCCTCTCGACACACACACACACACGACCGCCTCCTTGAAGGACGCCGGTCGATCAGATCTTCCCGGATGTGAAGGAGAGGGTCAACGGCGAGCCCTCGGGACAGGGCCACTGGAGAGAGACGGGAGAGCTCTGGATCGATGACCAATCATCTGCCATTAGATTTCCCAACCCTTCGACTAGGAGGGGTAGCCATTAGATTTCCCAACCCTTAGACTAGGAGGGGTAGCCATTAGGTTTCCCAACTGTTAGACTAGGAGGGGAAGCCATTTTCACAGACGCCTCCCAGTCAGATGTAGAGGGTGGTGGTGGGCCGGAAGATACAGGACAAGGGGATAGTGAATCAATGGGGGGTTGGGTGGAAAATGTGAAGATTGTTGCTCGTAAACAGACACCGTCTGAGGCTGTGTCCAATCAATGGACATGGATACATAGAGATACAGTATGGATTAACGTTGATGGTCAAAGCAATGTGGCACAGAGAAATAAAGCTAGACAGCCTCTTCCTCTAGCAAAGTCCTGCTAAAGTGGAAGAATACCATACTGGATTCCCTAGTACGTCCTTCTAGTGGCCTCTTAATGCTATGTGAATGGCTGGCTGTTACCAAGTATAATTCTCACACAAGTAAAGCACAAAAGCCCACTCCTCACTACCTCCACCGTGACAATGGCTGTGCCTTGCTGGAGGCAAAGTCTCGGCTGAAGTTATAGAAGGAGGGAAAAAAGTGTATAGTGCTGTACAGTGTTTTCTGTCCTGAAATTAGGTGGCTGTGCGCTGGCAGTCATGGCTTGCATGCAGGCTGGGAGATTTGTCCAGTTCCAGTGTGATAACATGATTTGTCCAATGAGAGTGACCTCCTTCGTCGGAGACAAAGGGCTTTGTGGAACAAGGGAGCAGAGAGGATTGGATCTGGCTGTGTAGACAGGAGGGGTCTGGTTTTACCATTACCACTAGACGAGGGGAGGCTGAAGGACCTATAGTGCTGTCCTATTTTCATACTTCCATCCTTGGTTGACTGAATAGCTGCTGTGAAAAAGTCGGCCCTCTACTGAAAATGGAAATAAATGGAATGTGTTAGAACCAGATGCCTGTGCATTCTGTATATTCGGTATATGTGTTTCAGGAAGCTAGGTGTATGTCACACGTCACTACTTCACTGAAAGATATGTTAGCCATGGAGAACTGTAAAAGTGTTGCTACTGCTCTCAACAACATTGCTGCCCTGAATTTAGCAGGCGCTATAGAAAAAGATCAGTGGGAAAAAGTTGTGAGGGACTACTTTCTGCACACGTTCAGTGTGAACCGGAGTGACTTTACACAACAACAGGCCAAGTTGTAGCTACAAAACAAACAGGAAAGACAAGCTGCCTTGAAGCGCTCATCCAAATATACGGTTAAGAGTCTAGCTACATTTTCAGATATTATATGTTTCTAATTTTCAGAAGTCAGATTAGGATATAAGCCAAGGACTAGATAAACTGTATTTTTACCTGCAGTTAGTCCTTATTGTAGGCTACCTCTTTCACCACTTTTAGGCTTGAAAACGTTGTTTATCACATTACCTTACATGGCCTCACATGTGAATCCTTAAAGAGATGGGCGGGGCTAAGGCTTAAGAGGGTGTGAACAATGCTGAATGGGTGGAGACAAAGAAGAGCTCTCCAGTAGGTGTACCAAAACATTCGTAATGAGTGATCACAGAAGCACTGAGGGCTTGCGTACCTATGTCAATTTGATATGGCAATTTCCGTCTGCATACTGTTGAGCCAGCAGAGAGGAACTCAGCGGATGCAGATCAAGCAATGGAGAGAGATTGGTGTGTGTGTGTGTGTGTGTGTGTGTGTGTGTGTGTGCGAGGGAGAGAGGGAGAGAGAGGGAGAGAGAGAGAGAGAGAGAGATTCCCCACAATACAAGGAACCTCATGTCCTCAAAATAACATTTAACGCCTGTTATTTCAAAAAAGAGGAAAGTCCTCTCTAAAGAGGCAAACACATTTCACACGTCCAAACAGCTTTGCGTGATCAAACGGAAATAGTAGTAGAAATAATACAAAAATACCACAAATAGAAACGAGAAAATAGAAATCCAAGGACCAATGAGTTGAAGTGCTTAAGGGCTTATGTCACTTTTTCCCCAAAGCCAAGCTTTTTGAAAAGCTTCATTTTTGCCAGCTCTTTGAAATAACTCTAAAATATCTCTCACTTTTTTGGGGGGTGGTAGGGTGGGAGGGGGAGTGTGGAGGGTAGAATTCCATTCATTGTGGCATTATCCCCATGGTCATCTCCAGCTCCAGTAGCTGGGAAGGGTGGCAGGTAGCCTAGCGGTTAACAGTGTTGAGCCAGAACAGGGTCCATAACAAGAGAGACCTACCTACCTCAGTCAACAGAACTACCAGAGTCCATAGGCTACTGGTACTGGTTCGAATCCCTGAGCCGACTACGGGAAACATCTGTCGACGTGCCCTTGAGCAAGGCACTTAACCCTAATTGGTCCTGTAAGTCGCTCTGGTTAAGAGCTTGTGCTAAATACTATATATACCCTGGCCAGACTTCCCCTCTCTCTAAAGTGATGTGTGCCACCCCGTGGCCTCCTAGCCTTTGAGCTATAGACTGAAACACACCAACACCAGCACACACAAGAGACCACAGATACAGAGAGAGATGAGAGAGAACCAATGCAAGAGGGACCTAATCAATATCAGAGTATCGAACAGTCAAAGCACCCCTGGAGTGGAGACATCAAAACATCAACAACCAGAGAGACCCCAAACAGTCAATAACAAGAGAGGAACCTACCTACCTCAGTCAACAGAACTAACATGGTCCATAACAAGAGAGAGACCTACCTACCTCAGTCAACATAACTAGAAGAGTCCATAACAAGAGAGAGACCTACCTACCTCAGTCAACAGAACTAGAAGAGTCCATAACAAGAGAGAGACCTACCTACCTCAGTCAACAGAACTAACAGGGTCCCTAACAAGAGAGAGACCTACCTACCTCAGTCAACAGAACTAGAAGAGTCCATAACAAGAGAGAGACCTACCTACCTCAGTCAACAGAACTAACAGGGTCCATAACAAGAGAGAGACCTAACTACCTCAGTCAACAGAACTAACCATTTTGGTTTATGTGTTGTGGAAGGAAGTAAGAAATAAAATCCATTAAGACTTCAAAACTTGAATAATTAAAAATGTTCCTGTCTAAAGATTTTAATCAGGATGATGCAATGTCCTAGCAAAGACATGCGTCAAGCTAATGACAGAGTTATCTTTAATAACTAGGCCTAGCGCCAATCAAACTGAATGTCCAATTCAAAGAGTTCTGATGGAATCAGATGAAAATTATATTGTAAATTGAATAGATCATGAATAGGAATGTAACGATTCACCGATAGGCATTGATCCCGGTTCAAATGTTTAAGGTATGTTTAAGGTATGAGTGCATCGGATCTATTAGAACGTCAGGAATCGCTGGTTCACTAAGATGTTTTTCTCAAATTACTTTCTACCTTCCGAAAATACCTCTCATCTTTTCTGACAACTGCGTTGACAGTCATTGATTTACAATTCATTTTCCATGCCGAACAACCCCAGGCAATATTAGTAGCCTAGTCAAACTGCACGCTGTGCGCAGCTTCGTGTGCTGACCAACGCTGATCAGTGCTTACACATTAGATTAGATTTATATTGTTCAGGTTCACCATCAGCAATAGTTTGGGTAGTTATGCTTGAAACAGTCAGTATATATGGCTATACATGGTAAATTTGATCATTTCGTAATGAGAACAGCAATCACTTTTGCTACACGCACTGAAGAAGAAAATACGCTTTCTCCAAGTATTAAAACATCCAAATGGTCTAAACCATTCGATTATGAGATAGGGGGTGGAATCTAAAGTTGTGCTATATTTATTGGTTATGTCATAGCAAGTTTTTACATCTAAATATTGAAACATCACTAGCTCAAAATGACAAATGTATTAGTGGGTGACGGGGATTTCAGATCAAACACACACACACACACACAGACACACACAGAAGCCCAGCTCAGACAGATCCAGCTCAGAGAAGCCCAGCTCATGAGCTCCATCAGCAGCAGATTTTAATTTAGAATGGAAAATGAATCTGTTTATGCAACAAATGTTAGTGCACTGAACCCAATCTAACCAAATCGAACTGAATCATTTCAAACGGTATTGTATTGGAGCCCATGTATCTAGATACCTATTGAATCATCTTAAAAGGGAAAGATGCAAAACCCTAATTATGAACATAACATTTTCTTCAGTACAGGAGGACATCTCAGCCTCTAGTCCTCCAAAGCCCAGCTCTTATAATGACTTGGCACATTAAAAGGGCAACTGTTTCTCTTGAGAAGTGGATGAATTTGACTACGACCAATTTGATAACTGTGTGGCCCCTCAATTTGATATAATCCCTTCTCCCTGCTTACTCTCTCCCCGCTCTGCAATGTTGAATATAAATGATTGACATCGTAATAGGCTCAGCTAAATTATGATAAGGTCAAATGAGAATTTAATCATCTCTTTTCCCCTCTCCTCCAGGGCAAAATGAATAAACATGATTTTGAACTAGACTGTAATTGGTGGGCTGGTTACGCAAAATAATCGTTATAAGCTTCCCATTCCCCCTCTTTTGTTGCAGCAGTGTGTGTGTGTGTGTGTGTGTGTGTGTGTGTGTGTGTGAGCGGGAGTCACTGTGTTCTAAGTCTCTAAAGGAAAACATGACTTCTAAACTAGTTGTTGTTTGCATGACTGACAAAACCCTTTCTTCTTTCCTCATGATGATTTAGCACGGGGGAAACAGTGGAACCTGCCTCTCTGACCTTTTCAGTTATGTACCCAGAAGGTCCCTCAGGTCCTCTGGCACTGGCCTTATAACTACCCCAAAGCCTAGGACCAAGCTCAAAACCAGTAACAGGGTACACAAAATATGTTTGCACCCTGGAAAATAGAAATGTTCCTTCACCGTAGAGCGTGAAGATTGTACATTTTATATTCTAAATATTGGGTAAAAAAATGCACCTTTATACTAGACTATCCACACATGTACCCTAAAAGGTACCGAACAGTACCACGTGAAAGCATTATGTGTACCTCTGAAGGTACTTTATGTGTATTTTGTTATTTTTGTACCCCCCGGGGACCTATGCCGTTACTCTAACCGTAACCCTAACCGTAACCGTACCCCTATGTCTAAGAGTGTATGGAGGACGGTTCCGCATGATGTGCGCTCTCAGAACCGGGACATTACGTTGATGAAGAGAACCGGGACATTACTTTGATGAAGAAAATGGAAATGAGAGAAAGAGGCTGCCATCACTTTATGCAACGTTGCTCATATAAATTGTGTGTGTGTGTGTGTGTGTGTGTGTGTGTGTGTGTGTGTGTGTGTGTGTGTGTGTGTGTGTGTGTGTGTGTGTGTGTGTGTGTGTGTGTGTGTGTGTGTGTGTGTGTGTGTGTGTGTGTGTGTGTAAATTGATCTGGATGTGGAAATGTGTGCAATCTGAAGCAATAACCATCAAGCCCATATGAAAGCCACCAGATGACTGTTTGATTAAAAGTAATAGCCAAAGATGACTTAGAGTCACTGGTGAAGCACAGAATTGTATGTACCGCAGGATATACAGTGCCTTCACAAAGTATTCTCACCGCTTGACTTTATCAATTTTGTTGTGTTACATCCTGAATTTAAAATGGATTAAATTGAGATTGTTTGTCACTGATCAACACACAATAGCCCATAATACCAACGTGGAATAGCATCCGAGTGAAAGAAAGAGCGGCCCTCTGTCTCTGCATGTGTAGCCCATCTATCTGATGCTGGCTCGTGAAAAATAGTACAATACATTGTTGCCGCTTGTAGCATTGAATGCAAGGGAAGCCAGCGAGCATTTGGCCTACAATCAGCCTTGAGCTAAACTGAGTGAACTTAACTGTGAATGGTCAAGGGAAAACAGTTTAGATTTGACTTCCCACCAATCACATCACATCAAAATGTAATTGACAGAAAAAACGTTGTGTGGTTGTCCTCCGGTGGCTAGCTAACTAGCTAAAATTGTCTCTTTCTTAAATTAGCCATGGATGGAGATAGGGATTTGGACTTGTGGTTTTACTTAATTCTCCGTACTGGCCAATGATTATAATGGTGGTTCTGATCCAACCATTAACTCATACATTGTGCTCCTGGCCTGAGAGGAAGGAAGTTCAATATTTAGCTAGATGTAGAAGGCTAATGTTAACTAGCTGGCTCATCGTTGCCCATGAAAGGAAGTTAGGCTAGTGAGCAAGCATTTTATCCAGGTAGCCTAGAACAAGAAAAAATAAAAGTGTGTTCTGTATGACAGAGTGATAGACCGTTTCGGCAACATGAAAGAAAGGAGGATGGCATTGGCGTCTCTCTACAAGTAGGGTGAGTCAACATGTTTTTTCTACTTGCATGCACACATACAGATACAGACATAGAAATCAGAACCATGAGCAGCCGCATGATATTTAGCTTACGTTGATTGGACTAAATAGTTTTTGGTATCTTTTATTTATCACTGTATAGACTAAGCATTGGTGATTTAATAATGTTGAAGTTGAAATGGTGCTGGAATAGTGGAGCCAGCTCCTGTTTACTTTGCACCATGCGATAACTCTGAGTGGCCTAATTATAAATCGGCTTGAAAATATATGGCAAGGCTTGAAAATGGCTGTCTAGCAATGATTAACAACCAACTTGACAGAGCATGAATCATTTTAAAAAGAATAATGGGCAAATATTGTACAATCCACGTGTGCAAAGCTCTTAGTCTTACCCAGAAAGACTCCAAGTTGATTGTAACAAGTGTTGACTCTGGGGGTTGAATACTTATCTAATCAAGATATAATAGTGTTTTATTTTCCATAAATAAATACAAATATATATAATTTTTTGTGTAGATCGTTGACAAAACATGACAATACAATCCGTTTTAACCCCACTTTGTAACACAACAAATTGAAAAAGTGAATTATTTTATCTCCATGTCAATAGAGTAAGGAGATGCAGCAAAGCTTGAGAGAGCAGGGGCTTGGCAACAGGCACCTCGAACAACACTTAGTTACTAGGGCTATACAGGCGAGGCGATCAATAGTGCTCTCAGGACGGAGGTGTCTACAACACGCTGCTGAAGCCTTAATACTGGACAACAACTAGCAGCACAACAGTGACAGATTTCCAAAAACATGCTAAGTAGTATGATGCGGTATAGGGATGCACGGGTCAGCTGTTTGTCCGCCCGCACCCACCCACAACTTCCAATAACCCATCCGCAACCACTATATGTGATAAAGTGAAACTGTGAGGCCTGCACCCGACCCTGGCCCGCAAATATAGAAAATGTGCTGTACAGTCAGAGATAGTGGAATGATTTGTTTTGACAGGCCTTGTTTATATAGGCCTATGTTTCTGCTTATAATTTATGACATTTTGGTAGGCTATTTGTTAATTAACTTGACTACTTTAATTAGATGCATGCAGCTTCTCTTCTGTCATTACTTGTTGCCGCCCTAGAAAACTAAATAAGCCCTGGCTCACCAGAATAATGTCATACATTGATAGAATGAATGCTTCAATCTAGCTGATGTCGGTAAAGTTTGTTTTCTATTCCTATTTAATCTCTGCTTCGTTTAGGGGCCGTGTAGAAAATGCTATTACGACAAAAGAAAATTGAAAGATTTTCTGTGCAACATTTCCAAATTACATCAGTTTAACTCGTTTTAAGGAAATTAAAAGCCGGTAAAACGACCAACATGTTTTTGCTAAGATTTCAGTTTGGCTTGAATTTACTATCAGCTTTTATGATGCTGATAAAGATAGAACCTTTATAGACGGTCCCTAACCGGGCATTAATTCTCTCAAGATGCTGAAAGATATAAATCATATTTCTCCATTCCTGTTCATGAGTCCAAATGTACATTTGGTGCATAATTTGAGAGGTTATAGACTTATATGAGAGGTTGTGAGAGGTTATAGACTTATAGTCATTGTTCAGATTTCAGTTAGTCTACTATTCCATTTAGGCTAACCCAACTGAACAGTGCCATTTGGAGTCCCCGTCTGTCGAATTACTGTTCTGACCCTCCCTTCTATAACATTAGACTACTGTTCTGACCCTCCCTTCTATACATTAGACTACTGTTCTGACCCTCCCTTCTATAACATTAGACTACTGTTCTGACCCTCCCTTCTATAACATTAGACTACTGTTCTGACCCTCCCTTCTATAACATTAGACTACTGTTCTGACCCTCCCTTCTATAACATTAGACTACTGTTCTGATCCTCCCTTCTATAACATTAGACTACTGTTCTGACCCTCCCTTCTATAACATTAGACTACTGTTCTGACCCTCCCTTCTATAACATTAGACTACTGTTCTGATCCTCCCTTCTTGCAAATACTTCTGGTACAAAGTCACGGATACTTAGAGGTCCTTTGGAAATAATTGGTTTATGTCATTAAAACAATCGGCCCTCAGCAATACCAAAGTATTTGATGCAAGAACTGTGAACACCATGTGCGCCTCACGAAAGACCTCATCCAACATTGCAGCGATTTGATAAAGACTGAGCTGAAGCCAGAGTCTGGAAAGCACTCAATCTCAAGTAGATCTGAGGAACATCAACCATATAGTAAATGTGCTTCTTGATCAGAAGGTTTTTGATTTGACACCTGGCAGGTTCTACCCAAGCTGCCAGAACTTCCAAACAAACCTGTTGAACAAAATTGGACTACTATATGAGGAACTAGTGTTGTGGATCAGCAACCACAAACTGAATTTACATCGTGAGAAGAACAAACTGTCTGCTGGTTTGGATCCAAATGGAGGCACAAACGTTGACAGTTGATTTCAGCTGTAGTGTTGAGAGCCTAGAACAGAAAATGATTTCAGCTGTAGTGCTGAGAGCCTAGAACAGAAATTGATTTCAGCGGTAGTGTTGAGAGCCTAGAACAGAAATTGATTTCAGCTGTAGTGCTGAGAGCCTAGAACAGAAATTGATTTGAGCTGTAGTGCTGAGAGCCTAGAACAGAAATTGATTTCAGCTGTAGTGCTGAGAGCCTAGAACAGAAGTTGTTTCAGCTGTAGTGCTGAGAGCCTAGAACAGAAGTTGTTTCAACTATAGTGCTGAGAGCCTAGAACAGAAGTTGTTTCAGCTGTAGTGCTGAGAGCCTAGAACAGAAGTTGTTTCAGCTCTAGTGCTGAGAGCCTAGAACAGAAGTTGTTTCAGCTTTTGTGCTGAGAGCCTAGAACAGAAGTTGTTTCAGCTGTAGTGCTGAGAGCCTAGAACAGAAGTTGTATCAGCTGTAGTGCTGAGAGCCTAGAACAGAAGTTGTTTCAGCTGTAGTGCTGAGAGCCTAGAACAGAAGTTGTTTCAGCTGTAGTGCTGAGAGCCTAGAACAGAAGTTGTTTCAGCTGTAGTGCTGAGAGCCTAGAACAGAAGTTGTTTTCATAAATGCCAAAGTTAGAGAAGTCAAGTAGATGAGGGAAGAAGACTTAGGACTGAAACCAATGACAACGTACACTCACAAAACGTGCATTTACTTTTATAACATTACATTCTTTGTTGAATGTATTAGTGTAATTACTTTTATTTACTTTTTTCTCCCCAATTTCGTGATATCCAATTACGATCTTGTCTCATCGCTGCCACTCCCAAACAGGCTCGGAAGAGGCGAAGGTCGATTCATGCGTCCTTCCAAATATGACCCGCCAAACCTCACTCCTTAACACCTGCCCGCTTAACCCGAAGCCAGCTGTACCAATGTACAACTGGCGACAGGAGTCAGAGTGCATGACCCCAGCCCACCACAAGGAATCACCAGTAGTCCTGTGCAGCTCAGATGGTAGAGCATGGTGCTTGCAACGCCAGGGTTGTGGGTTTGATTCCCACGGGGGACCAGTATGAACATGTATGCACTAACTAACTGTAAGTGGCTCTGGGTAAGAGCGTCTGCCAAATGACTTAAGTGTAAAACGTGATGGGACAAAGATATCCAAACCCTCCCCTGACCCAGACGGCGCTGGGCCAATTGTGTGCCACCTCATGGGTCTCCCGGTTGCGGCCAGCTGCATCACAGGCTGGGATCGAACCCAGGTCTGTAGTAATGCCTCTAGCACTGTGATGCCGTGCTGCTCTGGAGGCCTAGGGATACATTTTATGGGCTGTGATATATACACCGTGCAAGAGCAGTAACACAACTGCTATAGTTTTTCCCAGTTCTCTGGGCCAACACTGGGGTTAAAGGCCACACTTTTTCTATTTTGAAAGTTGTGTAAAGTTTATAGTAGTACACTCTGTTACTTATTTAATCCAAAAAGACAATTAATTTACCATAATGTCATGCAGTCCACTGAGCATTGGTTTCCATTTCTGGATTGAAGTGATTGAAAAAAGTGAAAGATAAGAAAATGCACTTTATGAACAAATAACTATGAGTGACAGGTCACATCTTGGCCCACGCTACACTTTAGATAACTGAAAATTTGTATTAGCACAAAGCTTTAACATTGACCTAAATGATTTATTTACAGTGTGTATGGCATACATTACATTATACCAGTCCATTCAGCTCAATGGTAAAAGGGCCTGGTCCACAACAATAATATCCTAGACTACATACCGTAAAATCTGTTGCTGTTGCATTGGGGAGGGTTGTGTGTTTTACATTTGTCTGACATTAGGCCCGCTCTGTGAAAATAGAATGTCTATTTCAAGCTGATTTAACCCCTAAAAAGAAAATACAAACAAATTATTTTTTAGTAAACCATCTTTTTGATGCTGACCATCTGACCATCTGAGTCATCGCCGGGTGTGTGTGTGTGTGGGGGGGCCAGGTGTGTGATCTCAGAGTTGGTTACTTTGAAGAGGGAAAGTTTGAGCTCTTTTGATAAATCTCAGCGGCTTTGTGAAGTAATTCCTACAATCTTGTTAAAGATTACTTTAAATGGTTGATCTTTAATCACACAGGGGGGATTGTATTAGGTGTCATTTAGGAGCAGAATAAAGTGAGGCAGACTGGGAGCTAATCAAATAATACATGCAATGCCTAATCCACATACCAGTAGCTGCCGAATGGCAACCAATTCCCTATACGGCCCTGGTCAAACATTCTGCACTATTTAGGGAATACCATTTGGGACGCAGACAAGTCCTATCCTTAGAAATTGTGAATGTAGGCCTACGTCTCGTTTGTAATTTACCCTAGCTATCCCTTAATAAATGTGTGTGTGTGTTCTGAAAACATCCACCTCACTGTACTGTAGCCTATCACTGCACCGCATTGATCTGCCACAGCTCGAGTAATTTAGAAGCGTGTCAGAAATGCTGCCTGGACCCTTCCGCTGAAAACAAACTAATTCCCTCTATACACAGAAGGCTGAGCTCCACTACATGGTAACAGGTTAGACCGGAGTCTCCAACCTTTTCTAACATGAGAGCTACTTCTAAATATTGAAACATGTCGCAAGCTACTTTTCAGTTAACATTTAATTTAGAAGGTTTTGGGGAAAGTCCTTCTACACAAAGTGAATGCTAGACAAACGCGTGCGCCACACAGATATTCCATGGCCAATGGATATTAATTGGAAGATAGTGTTATGCCTAACTAGGGCTGGAATAATGTCAATGTGGATTTGATTGAATAGTATTAGTATGGGAGCTTGAAGTGTCTGATACTTGTTATGACAGTTTGCGGTGGAACATGTGAGCTACTCATAGGTGGGCTGCGAGCTACTGGTAGACCCCTGGATTAACTGAATAAACATAACTGTAGATGTACAGTGCATGTTTCCCGTAATATCCCAGTGTTCATCCCATCACTACCAGTTTTAACAGTAGATTAGATCTCCAACCAGGGCATTGCCCACTTCCCTTTCCTCCCGGCGTCTATGTCATCCCCTCTATCACTCCTTCTTACGTAGTCATTCACTCAGGAATGCATATTAGTATCCTGTCAGTTGTATCTTTTCTCATTGCTTTTAGTATATCGAATGTGCAATACGTGCATTTATCTGTAATTAAACCCTGCGCACTAAGGACTGTATTTTAAGGGAATTACTATTATTACCCTAAATTATATCATACACACATTTAGCTATTTAAGTATCTCTTCCTGTCATTTACCTGTACAGTTTATGTAACCATGCAAGTTTTCAATTACCTGTAAATTGAACTGTATATCTACCTGTACAGATAATTTAACCATGCAAAATATTCACTTACCTGTTCATTTAACCAGTCTGTATATTACGTAAACTATTATTACCCTCACTCATATCCTACACATTTTTAGCTATTGAAGTATTTCTCTGCCATCGACCGTATAGTATAGTTAACCATCCACCATCCACCAATGTATAGTGTACATATTCAGCCATCCACCCATACTATGCAATGTCTTTTTATAGCTTTTTTGCACTCCAGACTTTTTGTATTTCTATACTTTTTCATACTGCCGCTCTACGTATCATGTATCGTGTATCTGTCTTTTGTGTATTTTCGTTCTGGCATTTTGCACCTGCCCTGTGTTTTTGTTGTAGCTGCTTGACAAATAAATTTCCCCACGGGGATCAATAAAGTACTTATCTATCTATCTATCTATCTATCTATGGGGCATTGTCATGCTGAAACAGGAAAGGGCCTTCCCCAAACTGTTGCCATATAGTTGGAAGCACAGGATCGTCTAGAATGTAATTGCATGCTTTAGCGTTAAGATTTCCCTTCACTTGAACTAAGGGGCCTAGCTGAACCATGAAAAACAGTCCCAGACCATTATTCCTCCTCCACCAAACTTTACAGTTGACACTATGCATTGGGGTAGGTAGCGTTCTCCAGGCATATGTCAAACCCAGATTCGTCCTTCAGACTGCCAGATGGTGAAGCGTGATTCATCACTCCAGAAAACGTGTTTCCACTGCTCCAGAGTCCAATGGCGGCAAGCTTTACACCACTCCAGTCGACGCTTGGCATTGCGCATGGTGAATTTAAGCTTGTATGTGGCTGCTTGGCCATGGAAACCCATTTCATGAAGCTTGATGAACAGTCCTTGTGCTGACGTTGCTTCCAGAGGCAGTTTGCAACTCGGTAGTTAGTGTTGCAACTGAGGACAGACGATTTTTAAGCGCTTCAGCACTCGGCAGTCCTGTTCTGTGAGCTTGTGTGTTCTACCACTTTGCGGCTGAGCCGTTGTTGCTCTCATTTCTACTTCACAATAACGGCACTTACAGTTGACTCTAGCAGGGCAGCTCTAGCAGGGCAGAAATTTGACAAACTGACTTGTTGGAAAGGTGGCATCCTATGACGTTGAAAGACACTGAGCTCTTCAGTAAGGCCATTCTACTGCAAATGTCTGTCTATGGAGAATGCATGACTGTGTTCTCTATTTTATACACCTGTCAGCAATGGGTGTGGCTGAAATAACCAAATCCAGCAATTTGAATGGGTGTCCACATACTTTTGTATATATAGTGTATTTAGCAGATGTTATTGTGGAGGTAGTGAAATGCTTGTGTTCCTAGCTCCAACAGTACAGTAATATCTAACAATTCACAACAATACACACAAATATTAAAGTTAAACAATGGAATTAAGAAATCATATAAATATTAGGATATCAATGCAACCTAGAATATAATTTCAACCTAGAACATTGTAGAATCTGGAACGTTTTGGGACATTCCTGTAACATTTTAAAAAGTTAATAAAACGTTTCTTGAAACATTATGAAACTATATTCTCTTTCTGAAACCTATAAAAACATTATAATCTTCCTGCAAGACTGACTGTAACCATTTCAGAACGTTTTTGGTACCCGTTTTCACAACCTTGCAGTAACATTTTCACAATGTTGTTAAAAACATAATTTGTTTTGCCAGCTGGGAAAATATGATGGGATCTTTCTGAAAATGAAATTCCATACGGAAAATAATATGCAGGAAAGAAACTTTAGTAATATATGAAGAGAAACAAAGAGAAGCCTTTCCAAACAGTTTTTTCAAGTATTGCCTAGATACAGGTAAGTTAACAATGGCAATCATTCAGTTGATCCCACTGAGTTTTGTTGAGGTTCTTAGGAGCACCGTTCACATTTCATCCCATATGTAACAAAGCTGAAACACATGGGATTACAATAGCACACATCTTTCATTCATCCAATCAGTTAATGGAAACACTTCGTAGGTGAGATTCACACAGATCCCACCTGTTACATTGGTTTACATTGACCCATTAACCTTTTAATGAAGTGGGCTAAATCAGGGTCACACAGTGTGTCTTGGTAGTCTTAAACAAATCTACTTTGAAACAAAAGTGTACACCTCACAGACATGGTTATGGGCTTTAAAAAAAAGACGACACCTGTACCATGTCAGATACAGATTGAAATATATTAAATGTTGAGTTTGCATCTCAATATTACACTTTTTAAACATCACAAAAGACTGAAAGAACAAAACCGTTTTGACGTAGAAACAGCAGATTTTTTGAAAAAAATGTTTCATGATTCAATTGTGAAAATTATGAGTAAAGTTACACCCATGAGGAAACCAGAAGCTTTTTGTAGCAGGACAGAATTTGATTGGATAAAAACTTTAAAATGAAATTAGGAACTTCAACTACGTGTTTCCAGATTTACCATTCCTAGCTACATATGTTTACTATATTACAAAAGCCACCTGTAGACTGAGCACAGAGGTGAACAACAAGAGATCCAGAGAGTAAAAACACATTTCCAGATGGCAGGATAATAAAACAACAAGAAGCGAGTGATGGAGCGAGGAAAACCCATAAAAGTTTAAGAGGATCAGACTAGCGGGTGTGCAGAGTTGGGCAGCCCCAGCCCGTTTCCTGTGCGGTGATCGATCGGCATAGTGATTAATGAAGTTGTCACACAGAGGAGATAGATGCTCTGTTTCTTCTCTTATCATGCCGACCCTCAGTGAGTACACTGCACCTGTCTCCTAACGGAAGGCCCCCTGACACAGAGGAACTGGAACACCCACCCTGATGGAAGAAAGGGGGTGGTCTGCTCAGGAGCTGCTAAGGACTAGGAGGTTCTATAGTACATATACACTGGGGGCCAAAAGTTTGGGATATTACTCATTCAAGGGTTTTTCTTTATTTGCTATTTTTTTTACATTGTAGAATAAAAGTGAAGACATCAAAACTATGACATAGCATATATGGAATCATGTAGTAACCAAAATATTTAAGATTCTTCAAAGTAGCCACCCTTTGCCTTGATGACAGCTTTGCACACTCATGGCATTCTCTCAACCAGCTTCATGAGGACCGCCACAGGAATGGAAGACCCAGAAATACCTCTGCTGCAGAGGATAAGTTCATTAGAGTTACCAGCCTCAGACTGCAGCCCAAATAAATGCTTCACAGAGTTCAAGTAACAGACACATCTCAACATCAACTGTTCAGAGGAGACTGTGTGAATAAGGCCTTCATGGTCGAATTGCTGCAAAGAAACCACTACTAAAGGACACCAATAAGAAGAAGAGACTTGCTTGGGCCAAAAAACACAAGCAATGGACATTAGACCGATGGAAATGTGTCCTTTGGTCTGGAGTCCAAATTTGAGATTGTTTCGGATGAGTAGGACCGCAGTGAAGGAAAATCAGCCAACAAGTGGCTCAGCATATGTGGTAACTCCTTCAAGACTGATGGAAAAGCATTCCAGTTGAAGCTGGTTGAGAGAATGCCAAGAGTGTGCAAAGCTGTCATCAAGGCAAAGGTGGCTATTTGAAGAATCTCAAATATAAAATATATTTTGATTTGTTTAACAATTTTTTGGTTACTACATGATTCCATATGTGTTATGTCATAGTGTTGATGTCTTCACTTTTATTCTACAATGTAAAAAATAGTGCAAATAAATAAAAACCCTTGAATGAGAAATATTCCAAACTTTTGGCCCTCAGTGTAGGTGTAGACTACAGCCCCTGGCCGTTAGCGCCATGCACAAATAATATCCTGTACCATTCTTCATTGGTTTATTACAGAGAGGTACCACCTGGACATGTGTCGGAAACACCACATGGTGCACTGACACATTAGTAGACTCCGCAAGTGTGACACCACTGCCGGTGTCTGAGACTGACACCCTGGTGGGATATTTTCCCAGCACAAGGCTACTGTTCTTCGTCAGTAAAACATGCTCATTTGTAGTTCTGGAACGCTCACAAAACTTTGCCAAAATCTCAAACCACCATCATTCCACTCCCCGAGGATTGAAGCAAAAAGACAAGTAAAGTCGAAAAAACAGAGAGAACCTCCAACCCTCACCTGATTTGAGGGAGAAAAAGAAGCAGAAATCCATTCAGAGGTATTGCACATGAAAACGAGTCAGTAAGACTGAGCGTGTGCAGGAAATGAGAGGCTTTCTGTGAAGCAGGAAGGCTGAGGCTCCTCTCCAGAGACACCCTTGCTGTGCTATTTGGGGTTTTCATCGGAGAACTGCTGCCTGCTCTTTAATGAAAACTATATTTCACACCACAGGGGAAGAAATTGCACACACACCCAGACACATACAGTATGCACTGAAAATAGTCATTTGTTTTTGCTAACTACATTTTTTGGTGGAAACCTGTTGCCAACTATCAAAGTCTAAACATGTTGAATTAGCCACAATCCTATATAAACAGAGCCAAGTGGCACTATTAAGTATTCATAACTTGAAAAAAACGTAATAATTCTGTATCAGCACAACACAGATAAATCAAGTGTTGTCTTTTTTACAAATATTAATGTGTCTGACTACTAGTTTAAAGACGTAAAACATAATGGAATCAAGTAAGAACAACTTATATTAATAAATGTTAGATTGACTAAAATATGAAGTAATCATAAATTGTAAAGACTTTAGATTAGCAGAACACAAATAAAAAAAGTTATATTTACTCAATTACCACCTTTTTGTTAAGAGGACTCAAAGCATTAAGTGATAAGAAATCTTATTGACATACAGTATGTGTTCTACTGACCGTTGGAGATGTTTGAGTAGCCACTGCTTTTTCTCTCCCAGAAGCACCCACCCACCAGTGTTGGCACGCATGAGAGAGTGGCAGCCTCTGATTAGGCACATTCAGAGAGCTTGTTTGTTAAGAAAGGATGCATGATCGCTTGGTCCTTTGGTTCATTTGTCTGCGGACCGGGATATGAGGGTGTAGATCAAATGCTGTTCCATTCATTGTCTCTTGTCTTTTTAATGGAGTGGACATTAAAGATCTCCATAATTGAGGATGAATGTAACATCAGGTAATAGTCTATATATATTTTTTACCTAGGCAAGTCAGTTAAGAACAAATTCTTATTTACAATGACGGCCTACCCTATCTATGACAAATTAACCCTACACTTATGATTCCTGACCAGACAGCGACAATTTGGTCGCATTCTGTTACTCTTTGACTTTGCGAGTTACATTTTTTATTGACTTGGTCATGAAAGTGTCTGCCTGTCCCTGTACCTGTTTCGCTGGGGCCTGCTGCTGTGTCGAGCCAGACACTCTCTCTCCTTTCTCTGGGAGAAAAAAAAACGTTTTTTTGATTGTATAACATTTATAACAAGTCCAATCCTCAGCTTTCTGTAGTTATAATTGTTGTTTTTCAACTCTTAATGTTGTGCTCAATAGCAACAAAAGATCAGAAAATTCCGGAGCCCTGTTAACATTAAAATAACAACAATAGCCTAAATGTCAAACCAAAATGCACAACAATTACTAGATTAGGTTAGGGATGGGCAAGGATATTCAATTATTCAAATATCCAGACAGACGTTAGTATTAGAATACTTGCGAGAGTATTACATTTTGAAGGGAAAAAATCATAGGCCTATTTAAACAATGAAAATCTATGACACATTGCTACACACAAGGATATACTATGACATTGGAAATTCATAAATGGTGACACCAGCCCATGATTTGGTCCAAATGTATTCCTTGGCTATTCCCTCCGGCTATCTTAGTTAGCTTTTGTTACCTAGATTTGATGCAGTAGATAGGCACTGCTACTGGGATGATAGATAACCCATGGCATTTACCTATGGCAAGGATCTAACTTGTGCAAGTAAGTAGCTACTTCTTTTCTCCCGCCCGTGTCACTCACACCACCAGCCCCCTGCAGTGCGCCGTCTCTCCCGAGGCATGTAGGCAGAGCAGCAAAAAAGCTTTCAAGTTACAAAAACAACATTTTTTTGCTTCGAATATCCAGATATCTAAAAACATTCAATGATATTTAAATAGTGAAATTATCTAAAATGTCCATCTCTAGATTAGGTTAATCATAACATCACAAGATGATGAAACAACTTATTTCTTCAATACCATCTCAGTAGACACTGCAGAAAACAAATTGGTGCAAACCCTAGCTCTTATCTTCAATCATCAAGAACAGATTGGACTAAAACACATTTTATCCATTGTCATGGTGATGGGCTCTCTTAGACGGGGAGCTGTGATGTCCCACTGAAATCAGCCTGACATCCCAAAGTGGATTGTCTTCCCTCTTGACGTCAATGACATCAAAGATCGAAAGGGATCAGTTATTCCTCTTTATATTAAATATCCCAAGGGAGTGCAGTGGGCAAGCGAGCTAGCACATTTTAGCTGGCTAGCACAGATGATCCACTCATTCAGAGGTGAGCATTTTTTCATCAGGTCGCTTATCCATCAAGAAACATTGTGACGACAAGCCATCCAAATCCAAAACAGACCTACTTCGCAAACATGCCTGTACGTATGTTTGTTTGTAGACTTCGAGAGAGAGAGAGAGAGAGAGAGAGAGAGAGAGAGAGAGAGAGAGAGAGACAAGCTTGGTCTCTTGCTAAGATAAGCCACTGACAGACACACACAGGCACTCGTCAAAAGCTCCAGAATGGGTTGAGGGGAATAATGAGAATCTGTGCCGCTAGTTCAATGGCGAGGCAACTTGTCACGGCACCACAATGCCTCCCTATCACAGGGCTGTCAAGCTAAAGCCTATAACTCGGCTGACACAACGAGGCCCTTTGAACGTGACACAACCTCCTTCAACCTAATGTGTGACAGAAACCTTGCTGGAAATGTCAGATTGAAGGGGGAAATGAGACAAAAGTGTGACGACAAGACCAAACCTGCAGCTATAAAAGACTTGGAAGACTTTCCCTCCGGTTTCCCGCAGCAGGTGTCTGTAAACGCCTAATTTGTTCTTCAGATTGATTCTTTGCTACAACCGTAGAGAGATTAATCGGTAACGTGGGAGTGGATTCTGTGGGTTTCTATACAAATTTGTCTTTCCAACGCCATTGTAGGTTTATGTTTAATTTCAAGGTTTAAATGTCACATGCACACATTTAGTGAAATGCCTTTCTTGCAAACTCAAAACACAACAAAGCAATAATCAATAACTATGTAATAATCAATAACAATGTATTAATCAATAACAATGTATTAATCAATAACAATGTATTAATCAATAACAATGTATTAATCAATAACAATGTATTAATCAATAACAATGTATTAATCAATAACAATGTATTAATCAATAACAATGTATTAATCAATAACAATGTAATAATCAATGACAATGTAATAGTCAATAACAATGTAATAATCAATAACAATGTAATAATCAATAACAATGTATTAATCAATAACAATGTATTAATCAATAACAATGTAATAATCAATAACAATGTATTAATCAATGACAATGTATTAATCAATGACAATGTAATATCAATGACAATGTAATAATCAATAACAATGTAATAATCAATAACAATGTAATAATCAATAACTATGTAATAATCAATAACTATGTAATAATCAATAACTATGTAATAATCAATAACAATGTAATAATCAATAACAATGTAATAATCAATAACAATGTATTAATCAATAACAATGTAATAATCAATAACAATGTAATAATCAATAACAATGTATTAATCAATAACAATGTAATAATTAATAACTATGTAATAATCAATAACAATGTATTAATCAATAACAATGTAATAATTAATAACTATGTAATAATCAATAACAATGTAATAATCAATAACTATGTAATAATCAATAACTATGTATTACTAGAAGAAGAAATGTACCATACTATATATACTGCAGTGATGGAGGTAGATACTGTATGTATAGGGGTAAGTATATTATATACAGGATCAGTTCATTACCATACTATATATACATATAAGTTTACATACTCAATTAGTATTTGGTAGCATTGCCTTTAAATTGTTTAACTTCGGTCAAATGTTTCGGGTAGTCTTCCACAAGTTTCCCAGAATAAGTTGGGTGACTTTTGGCCCATTCCTCCTGACAGAACTGGTGTAGCTGAGTCAGGTTTGTAGGCCTCCTTGCTCGCACACGCTTTTTCAGTTCTGCCCACACATTTTCTATAGAATTGAGGTCAGGGCTTTGTGATGACCAATCCAATACCTTGACTTTGTTGTCCTTAAGCCTTTTTACTTCAACTTTGGAAGGATGCTTGAGGTCATTGACCATTTGGAAGACCCATTTGCGACCAAGCTTTAACTTCCTGACTGATGTCTTGAGATGTTGGTCCAATATATGCACATAATTTTCCTTCCTCATGATGCCTTCTATTTTGTGAAGTGCACCAGTCCCTCCTGCAGCAAAGCACCCCCACAACATGATGCTGCCACCCCGGTGCTTCACGGTTGGGATGGTGTTCTTCAGCTTGCAAGCCTCACCCTTTTTCCTCCAAACATAACGATGGTCATTATGGCCAAACAGTTCTATTTTTGTTTCATCAGACCAGAGGACATTTCTCCAAAAGCACAATCTTTGTCCCCATGTGCAGTTGCAAACCGTAGTCTGGCTTTTTTATGGCGGTTTTGGAGAAGTGGCTTCTTCCTTGCTGAGTGGCCTTTCAGGTTATGTCGATACTGTCACGGTGCGTAGTATTAATGGGACGATATACGGAGCGCTGGTGAAGTGTCATCCTTTTTATTGAAAATGAGCTGTTCTCACGAAGCATTAACAACTAAAAAGGAGAGTGAAAACAAAAACACGATAACAAACAAAAACACGGTGACTTACTGGCTTTCTGACACACGAAGCAGACAAGCAGGAAACAATGATCCACACACAGGTGGATCTGTGCAGATCTTAAATACTATCCCCAATCAGAGACAACGCTATACAGCTGTCTCTGATTGGGGATGATAATCTCCCTAATAGATGTGTGAGAGCTTGGTTGTGTGCCTCTCTCCTCCCCTAGGTGGGAGTAAGAGGCCTTACCACAACCAAGCCCTCACAGTACCCCCCCCCCTAAGGTGCGGACTCCCGATCGCACACAAAAGGATCCCCCCTCTCCTGAAAGAGAAAATGTCCAAAACTCTAGGGGGGACATGGCGGGGTACTGAGGTGGTTGCTGGTGGGGGCTCCGGTTCCGGTTCCGGGCGTGGCACAGGCTGTGAGAGTAGCTTCTCTCCTACCTCTCCGTTGCACGCCCGGTCCGGTCCGGACCCCGGCGCGATGGTTCCCCCCTCAGTACTCCCGCCTTCCACCAAGTCCTGTCTGGACCCTGGTGTGGGAGCCCTCAACCCTGGAGAGGGGCTGACAACCGGCCCCGGACTGGGCACCGGTGGAGCGGACTGCTCCTTCCCTGGAGCGACGTAGACGACCGGCCCCGGACTGGGCACCGGTGGAGCGGACTGCTCCGGCACTGGAGCGACGCAGATGACCGGCCCCGGACTGGGCACCGGTGGAGCGGACTGCTCCGTCTCTGGAGCGACGTAGACGACCGGCCCCGGACTGGGCACCGGTGGAGCAGATTGCTCCGGCACTGGAGCGACGCAGACGACCGGCCCCGGACTGGGCACCGGTGGAGCGGACTGCTCCGTCACTGGAGCGACGTAGACGACCGGCCCCGGACTGGGCACCGGTGGAGCGGACTGTTCCGGCACTGGAGCGGCGCAGACGACCGGCCCCGGACTGGGCACCGGTGGAGCGGACTGCTCCGGCACTGGAGCGAAGCAGACGACCGGCCCCGGACTGGGCACCGGTGGAGGAGGCTCCAGGCCTTGAGCTGTGGCTGGAGGCTCCGGGCTGCTGTCCTTCGCTGGAGGTGGCGGAACGCTGACCTTCGCTGGAGGTGGCGGAACGCTGACCTTCGCTGGAGGTGGCGGAACGCTGACCTTCGCTGGAGGTGGCGGAACGCTGACCTTCGCTGGAGGTGGCGGAACGCTGACCTTCGCTGGAGGTGGCGGGGCGCTGACCTTCGCTGGAGGTGGCGGGGCGCTGACCTTCGCTGGAGGTGGCGGGGCGCTGACCTTCGCTGGAGGTGGCGTGGCGCTAACCTTCGCTGGAGGTGGCGGGGTGCTGACCTTCGCTGGAGGTGGCGGGGCGCTGACCTTCGCTGGAGGCCTCGGGCTGCTGACCTTCACTGGAGGCCTCGGGCTGCTGACCTTCACTGGAGGCCTCGGGCTGCTGACCTTCACTGGAGGCCTCGGGCTGCTGACCCTCACTGGAGGCCTCGGGCTGCTGACCTTCACTGGAGGCCTCGGGCTGCTGACCCTCACTGGAGGCCTCGGGCTGCTGACCCTCACTGGAGGCCTCGGGCTGCTGACCTTCACTGGAGGCCTCGGGCTGCTGACCTTCACTGGAGGCCTCGGGCTGCTGACCTTCACTGGAGGCCTCGGGCTGCTGACCTTCACTGGAGGCCTCGGGCTGCTGACCTTCACTGGAGGCCTCGGGCTGCTGACCTTCACTGGAGGTCTCGGGCTGCTGACCTTCTCCGGAGGTCTCGGGCTGCTGACCTTCTCCGGAGGTCTCGGGCTGCTGACCTTCACAGGAGGCCTCAGGCTGCTGACCTTTACAGGAGACCTCAGGCTACTGACCGTCACAGGAAGCCTCGGGCTGCTGACCTTCTCCGGAGACCTCAGGCTGGATGCCGTGCCCACCCTGGGCACCGACGCAGAGGTGGTCTTCAGCCCTGCAGCTGGTCTGGCTGTCGGCCCCAGACTGGGCACCGACACGCTATGGAGCTCCTGCTCCACAGCGGGACTGAACGTCGTGCCCACCCTGGGCACCGACGCAGAGATGGTTTCCAGCCCTCTGGTGGGGCTGGCTGTCGGCCCCAGACTGGGCACCGACACGCTATGGAGCTCCAGCTCCACAGCGGGACTGAACGTCGTGCCCACCCTGGGCACCGACGCAGAGATGGTTTCCAGCCCTGTGGTTGGGCTGGCTGTCGGCCCCAGACTGGGCACCGACGCGCTATGGAGCTCCTGCTCCACAGCGGGGCTGAACGTCGTGCCCACCCTGGGCACCGACGCAGAGATGGTTTCCAGCCCTCTGATTGGGCTGGCTGTCGGCCCCAGACTGGGCACCGACGCGCTATGGAGCTCCTGCTCCACAGCGGGACTGAACGTCGTGCCCACCCTGGGCACCGACGCAGAGATGGTTTCCAGCCCTCTGGTTGGGCTGGCTGTCGGCCCCACACTGGGCACCGACGTGCTATGGAGCTCCTGCTCCACAGCGGGGCTGAACGTCGTGCCCACCCTGGGCACCGACGCAGAGAGGGTTTTCAGCCCTGTAATTGGGCTGGCTGTCGGCCCCAGACTGGGCACCGACACGCTATGGAGCTCCTGCTCCACAGCGGGGCTGAACGTCGTGCCCACCCTGGGCACCAACGCAGAGAGGGTTTCCAGCCCTGTGGTTGGGCTGGCTGTCGGCCCCAGACTGGGCACCGACGCGCTATGGAGCTCCTGCTCCACAGCGGGGCTGAACGTCGTGCCCACTCTGGGCACCGACGCAGAGATGGTCTCCAACCACAGAGCTGTGCTGGCGACCGTCGTTGTAGCCTCCGTGCGAGGAGTAGGCACGGGGCGTACAGGACTGGGGAAATGCACCAGTGATCTGATGCGAGGCGCTGGCACGGGTCGCGCCGGGCTGGGGAAACGCACTGTTGGGTTGTTGCGTTTAGCTGGCACGGGTCGCGCCGGGCTGGGGAAACGCACCGTTTGGCTGGTGCGCGGAGCAGGCGCGGGCCGTACCGGGCTGGGGAAACGCACCGTTGGCTGGGTGCGTTTAGCTGGTACGGGTCGCACCGGGCTAGTGTTGCGCACCGATGGTTTGGTGCGCTGAGTCGGTCTCCTCCTCCTCCGACTCTGGACCGGCGCTGGAGGCACCGGACTGGGAACTGGCGCTGGAGCACAACTGTCCCTGTCGTGCCTACTCCACCGCCAATCCCCATCCTGTGAGGGTTCTTCCGGGAACCCCCACGAGTGAGGGAACAGAAGCACATCGTCGTCGTCTTCCTCCGACTCCTCTCTGTACTCCTGCTCCCACGGCTGTAGGGGCTCCTCCTGGAACCCCCACGAGTGCAGTGGTCGGGGCTCTTCTTCCTCGATCCCCGACCACCCCCATAGCCCCCCCCCAAAATCAGTTTGGGGGTTTTTCTGGGCTCCAGGCTGGTCCTCAACTTTAGCCCGGTGACGTTTCCCCCGTCCTCGGCGCCTCTGCTGCTCCGGACCCCAGCCTTCCTCCACCGCATGATAATAGTAGACCTCCTCCTTTGATAATTTCCCCATACTGTGGAGGACGTCTACCAGTGTCTCTTTCCGTTGTGTCCCAGGGTGGTGGATCATTCTGTCACGGTGCGTAGTATTAATGGGACGATATACGGAGCGCTGGTGAAGTGTCATCCTTTTTATTGAAAATGAGCTGTTCTCACGAAGCATTAACAACTAAAAAGGAGAGTGAAAACAAAAACACGATAACAAACAAAAACACGGTGACTTACTGGCTTTCTGACACACGAAGCAGACAAGCAGGAAACAATGATCCACACACAGGTGGATCTGTGCAGATCTTAAATACTATCCCCAATCAGAGACAACGCTATACAGCTGTCTCTGATTGGGGATGATAATCTCCCTAATAGATGTGTGAGAGCTTGGTTGTGTGCCTCTCTCCTCCCCTAGGTGGGAGTAAGAGGCCTTACCACAACCAAGCCCTGACAGATACAGGACTCATTTTACTGTGGATATAGATACTTTTGTGCCTGTTTCCTCCAGCATCTTCACAAGGTCCTTTGCTGTTGTTCTGGGATTGATTTGCACTTTTCGCACCAAGGTATGTTCATCTCTAGGAGACAGAACGCGTCTCCTTCCTGAGCGGTATGACGGCTGCGTGGTCCCATGGTGTTTATACTTGCGTACTATTGTTTGTACAGATGAACGTGGTACCTTCAGGCGTTTGGAAATTGCTCTTGGCTGATTTCTTGGGATTTTCCCATGATGTCAGGCAAAGAGGCACTGAGTTTGAAGGTAGGCCTTGAAATACACCCACAGGTACATCTACAATTGACTCAAATTATATCAATTAGCCTATCAAAAGCTTCTAAAGCCATTTTCTGGAATTTTCCAAGCTGTTTAAAGGCACAGTCAACTTAGTGTATGTAAACTTCTGACCCACTGGAATTGTGATATAGTGAATTATAAGTGAAATAATATGTCTGTAAACAATTGTTAGAAGAATGACTTGTGTCATGCACAAAGTACATGTCCTAACCGACTTGCCAAAACTATAGTTTAACATGAAATCTGTGGAGTGTTTGAAAAATGAGTTTTAATGACTTCAACCTAAGTGTATGTAAACTTCTGACTTCAAATGTATGTATAGGGGTAAGGTGACAATAAGTAAGTAAGCATATTATATACAGGCTCAGTTCCGATACCATATTTACAATGTGCAGGGATGGAGGTAGATACTGTATGTATAGGGGTAAGGTGTCTAGGCAACAGGATATAAGTAGCAGCAGCTTGTATGTGAGTGGGTATAAATGTATGTGCATATTATGTGTGCGTGAGTGTTTGTTTGTGTGTTTAGGGCCCTGTGAGCTTGCATAGAGACAGAGAAAAACTCAAACTAAAAGGTCAATAAAGAAAGGTTAACTCAGATAGGCCGTGTTGTTAACTATTTACCAGTCTTATTGCTTGGGGGTAGAAGCTGTTCAAGAGCCTGTTGGTGCCAGACTTGATGCCCCGGTACTGCTTTCTGTGCGGAAGCAGAGATAATAGTCTATGGCTTGGGTGGTTGGAGTCTTTTTCCTACCACACCACCTAATACATAGATATCCTGGATGGGAGGGGGCTCGGCCCCAGTGTTGTACTGGGCTGTCTACACCATCCTCTGTAGCACCCTGCGATCGAGGGGACGGTACTATTGCAATATCAGGCATTGACGCAGCCAGTCAAAATGATCTCAACGGCCCATGCCAAACTTTTTCAACCTCCTGAGAGGGAAGAGGCGTGCCTTCATCACAACTGTGGTGTTGGAGTCGTGCGTGGCCACGCAGTTGTGGGTGAACAGGGAATACAGGAGGTGACTAAGCACACACCCCTGTGGGGCCGCGGTGCTGAGGGTCAGCGTGGCGGAGGTGATGTTGCCTATCCTCACCACCTGGGGTCGGCCAGTCAGGAAGTCCAGGATCCAGGTGCAGAGGGAGGTGTTCCGACCCAGAGTCCTAAGCTTGGTGACGACCTTGGAGGGGACAATGGTGTTTAACGCTGAGCTGTAGTCAATGAACATCATTCTCACATAGGTATTCCTCTTATCTAGGTGGGTGAGGGCAGTGTGGAGAGCAATTCAGATTGTGTAATCTATGGATCTGTTGCGGCGGTATGCATATTGGAGTGGGTCTAGTGCGTCTGGGATGGTGGAATTAATGTGTGCCATAACCAGCCTCTCAAAGCACTCCATGATTACAGAAGTGAGTGCTACAAGGCGGTAGTCATTGTGGCATGAGAGTTCTTGGGAACAGGAATGATGGTGGTCATCTTAAAACATGTGGGGATTACAGACTGGGACAAGGAGAGGATGAAAATTACAGTGAATATGCCTGCCAGCTGTTCTGCACTTGCTCTTTGAAAGCTCCCACGAATACCATCGGGCCCCGTGGCCTTGCGGGTGTTTACCTGATTAAAGACCTTTCTCACTTCGGAGCGAGATCGCCTAATCCACTGGTTCGGTGACGCCCCTTACACCCGGCATGATGTTGTTGTCAAAGCGTGGATGAAATACATTGAGTTCGTCTGGTAGAAAGGCATCATTGGACTGATCACAGTTGGGTCTTCCTTTGTAATCCATAATGGACTGTAGCCCCTGCCACATGCGGCAGGCCTCAGAGCCTGTGTAATATGATTCCATCTTATTCCTATATTGTCCTTTTGCTCGTTTAATGACTCTGCGGAGGTCATAGCAGTATTTCTTGTACTTATTCCTGTCCTCGGCCGTAGCCTCAGGTTTGTCTACGATAGCTCTGTGTGCAGTAGCCCTGTCCTTTAGTTTAGCGCCAACCTTGTTGTTTGGGGCGGCTGGTAGCCAGCCTAGTGGTTAGGATGTCGAATCTCCAAGCTGACAAGATAAATACTCGTTCTGCCCCTGAACAAGGCACTTAACCCACTGTTCCCCGGTAGGCCGCCATTGTAAATAAGAATTTGTTCTTAACTGCCTGGTTAAATATATATATATTTTTTTTATTAAATTAATTCAGGGCTTTTGACTGGGAAAGCAGCAAACCCTCACCATGGGGAACACGTCACTGATACATTTTCGAATGAAGTCGGGGACCATTCTCAACAAAACGAGTTACGGGTACTTCTTGTTTGAGTTTCTGCTTGTAAACAGGAAGTAGAAGTACAGAGTCATGGTCTGATTTGCCAAATGGAGGACGAGGGAGGGCCTTGTATGCTTGCTTGTGGGTAGAACAACAGTGGTCTAGGACTTTATCACCCCTAGTGGCGTTAGAGATGTGTTGATGGAAGTTGGGCATCACGTGTCTTAGTGACGAGAAATTTTTATTGCTGGCAACCAGAAAAGCAGCCTCTGGATGTTGGTTTCCTTGCTTGTTTATAGCTTGCTTGTTTTGTACGGTTCATTAAGTGCCAGCATGTTAACTTTCTTATCCTGAGGTGGAATGTACATAACAGTCAAGATAACAGCTCAAAACTCCCTCAGGAGGTAGAAGGGTCGACATTTGACCACCAGGTATTCCAAGACGGGTGAACAGTCGGTCGACACTTCCACCGCAATAGAGTTAGCACACCAGTTGTAGAGGCACCTGTCAAACATGCCCTTGTAAAACTGACTATCCTACCGATCCTTGATTTCGGCGATGTCATTTACAAAATAGCCTCCAACACTCTACTCAGCAAATTGGAGGTAATCTATCACAGTGCCATCCGTTTTGTTACCAAAGCCCCATATACTACCCACCACTGCGACCTGTATTCTCTTGTTGGCTGGCCCTCACTACATATTCGCCAAACCCACTGGCTCCAGGTCATCTATAAGTCTTTACTAGGTAAATCCCCACCTTATCTCAACTCGCTAGTCACCATAGCAACACCCACCCGTAGCATGCACTCCAGCAGGTATATTTCACTGGTCACCCCCAAAGCCAACACCTCCTTTGGCCGCCAGTCCTTCCAGTTCTCTGCTGCCAATGACTGGCACGAATTGCAAAAATCCTTGAAGCTAGAGGTTCCTATCTCCCTCACTAACTTTAAGCATCAGCTGTCAGAGCTGCTTATCGATCACTGCACCTGTATATAGCCCTTCTGTAAATAGCCCACCCTACTACCTCATCCCCATATTTATTATTTTCGCTCATTTTGCACTCCAGTATCTCTATTTACACATCATCATTTGCACATCTATCACTCCAGTGTTAATTCTAATTTGTAACTTATTTCGCCACTATGGCCTATTTATTGTCCTACCTTCCTAACCTTACTGCATTTTGCACTACATTTGCACACTCTGTATATAGATTCTCTATTGTGTTATTGACTGTACGTTTGTTTATTCTCATGTGTAACTCTGTGTTGTTTTCTGTCCCACTGCTTTGCTTTGTCTCGGCCAGGTCGCAGTTGTAAATGAGAACTTGTTCTCAACTGGCCTACCTGGTTAAATAAAGGTGAACTAAAATAAAGAAGGGGGGGAAGAGGTGGCCAGTTTTCCCTTCGCCTTAATCTCGCTAGGATCCCCCCCCCTTGCCTCTCTAACACTGGCATTTCCTCTTGGGTAGCCCAAAAATTGGGTCGGAATTACAGAGAGAGTCCAGGAGAGATGAGTCAAAGTTGAAGCCGGAATTGGGGTAAGTAACTGATGTTCAAAAGTTCTTGTCAGTTGTAAGAAATAATAGCAGATACATTTCCTGAAACTAAAGTAAAAATAAACGCCAAAATAATCACAAAATAGCAAAGTTGTGTCGGAGCTTGCAAAACAGTGGCCATCCAGTGCACCTCCAGCCTGCCCATATGGTATCCCGTTGAAAGGTTTGACGGTTCTTCCTCTACTCATTTAAATTAAGCAAGATAATCTGCCATCATGCTCATTTGCTCTGTTTGAAATTGGCATGAGACAAGGTTGGATTCTTCTTTAGCCGGCACACCGTCACTGACGCAGGGGTGTGTTCCCATCGGAATCAGGTTAATTTAGAGTTAATTCCAAACTCCTTACCAATTATCCAAAGTGCAAGGACTTGGAAATGCCTTTAATTAGAGTTAAAGGTCCATAGTTTACCTTGGCCCTTTGAAGAGAAGAGGGACTTGACCCAGCGCACATTATTACAGGGCATTACTTTTGTATCCACATTATTCCAATGTTCCAAACTTTAGTTGAAATGAAAAAAAGAATCTTCACTACTTCAAGAGACTATTAAAAAAAGACTATAAAAATCACTCCATTGCATGCCTTTTTACTTAAGAGGTGGTGAATATGAGTGTTTAAGCCTGTGAAGCTAGAATCCTTAATTGAAACAATAACAAAGTGAGTACCCCGCCTCTGTTTTAGTAAAACGCTGAGTGATGGGCCTGGAGAAATGTAACCACTCTCAAATTCATAGACAGAGCTATGGATGCAAGGACTGACCATCCATGACAATTATAGTTTTGAGACTACACAGTGTTTGTTTACATTGGAGTAAAACAATCTTATATTTTGGGTTCTTATTGCGTACAGCAGTTGAACTAAGCTTACGAGGCATTTATAAGTTATATTCTTCAAGAATCCATGGGTATGTATCATTGACTTATAAGTCAAAAATGGATGTAGCAACTAAGATTCCATCTTTAAGAATCCTTTCCACACAAACAAAGAGAGAGCGTTGTGGTAGATTGATTTGGAGGTGGTGGAAGCTCATTCTATTTCCAGTAACTCTAGGATACAATCCTGTTTTCTTGATTCTTGCTATGGTTACTGAGTCTGGCTCTCTCTCCTCCCCGTCTGTTGAGTCCCAGTGCTGGCAGTCTGAAAGCAGAGGCCATTCATCCTCCCTGCCCTGTGTGGTTAACACTGCTAAAGCACGCCCAACTTGTACAGTTTATAGAGAGCGTGACAGATCACAATGTTCATAGATGCCTTCTGCTCATCCCCCATGACTGTGTTTTGTTCTGTTTGTCTATGTACCTTTGTTCCTTTCTCACAGTCTACAGGGGAAGCAAGGTGTGTGTGTGTGTGTGTGTGTGTGTGTGTGTGTGTGTGTGTGTGTGTGTGTGTGTGTGTGTGTGTGTGTGTGTGTGTGTGTGTGTGTGTGTGTGTGTGTGTGTGTGTGTGTGTGCGTGTGCGCGTGCGTGTGTGTGCGTGCATATACATATCGCAATATTATTTTGGACGATATTATAGCGATAATTTGACCCCAAGTATCAATGAGTAAATTAAGCCTGTAAAGCTATAATCCTTAATTAAAACTATAACAAAGCAGGTACCCCGCCTCTGTTTAATTAATAAGCTGAGGGATGGGCCTTGAGAAATGTAACCACTCTCAAATTCATAGACGGAGCTATGGATGCAAGGACTGACCATACATGATGAATTGTATTCTTCAAGTATCAATTGGTACATATTATTAATTCATAAGTCAAAAAATGTATGTAGCACCTGCAGACTGCCCCTTTATAGATAATTTAATCAGTGGTGAGTTCATGTGTTTTGTTTTATAGCCACCCTAAAAAGCCAAGTGTTCTGAGTAGACACCAGACAGAAGTCACCAGACAGAAACTTCTTCATTTAGGAGACCATAATAAGTGGTTTATCATGTTGGTTATTACTGAGATAAACTATGGATGAAATGTTTATGAATGCAGATACAGGGCCATCTGATAAAAGGGTGCCACAGCATCTCAATCAGGTTAAGGTCAGGACTCTGACTGGGCCGCTCCAAAAGGCGCATTTTCTTCTGTTGAAGCCATTCTGTTGTTGATTTACTTCTGTGTTTTGGGTTGTTGTCCTGTTGCATCACCCGACTTCTGTTGAGCTTCAATTGGCAAACAGATAGCCTTACAATCTCCTGCAAAATGTCTTGATAAACTTGGGATCTCATTTTTCAGTCGATGATAGCATGCTGTCCAGGCCCTGAGGCAGCAAAGCAGCCCCAAACCATGATGCTCCCTCCACCAGACTTTACAGTTGGGATGAGGTTTTGATGTTGGTGTGCTGTGCCTTTTTTTCTCCACATATAGTGTTGTGTGTTCCTTCCTAACAACTCAACTTTAGTTTAATCTGTCCACAGAATATTTTGCCAGTAGTCCTGTGGAACATCCAGGTGCTCTTTTGCGAACTTCAGAGGTGCAGCTATGTTGTTTTCGGACAACAGTGGTTCCCATGAACACCATTCTTGTTTAGTGTTTTACGTATCGTAGACTCGTCAAAAGAGATTTTAGCGTGTTCCAGAGATTTCTGTAAGTCTTTAGCTGACACTCTAGGATTCTTCTTAACCTCATTGAGCATTCAGCGATGTTCTCTTGCAGTCATCTTTGCAGGACAGCCACTCCTAGGGAGAGTAGCAACAGTGCTGAACTTTCTTCATTTATAGACAATTTGTCTTATCGTGGACTGATGAACATCAACGCTTCAAGGCAATGCTTCTTGTGAACTCACATTTTTGGAGTGTTTTACATAGGGCAGGGCAGCTCTAACTCCAACATCTCCAATCTCGTCTCATTGATATGACTCCAGGTTAACTGACTCCTGACTCCAATTAGCTTTTCGAGAAGTCATTAGCCTAAGGGTTCACATACTTTTTCCAACCTGTACTGCAAATGTTAAAATTTTGTATTCAATATAGCCAATAAAAATACAATAATTTGTGTGTTATTAGATTAAGCACACTGTTTGTCTATTGTTGTGACTTAGATGAAGATCAGATCAAATGTTATGACCAATTTATGCAAAAATCCAGATAATTCCAAAGGGTTCACATACTTTTTCTTGCCACTGTATATATCAATGAGATCCCAAGTGTATTTATAACCATATAGATGGGATACAGTGCCTTCAGAAAGTATTCATACCCCTTGACTTATTCCACATTCTGTTACATCCTAAATTCAAAATGGATTAAATAGATGTTTTTTCTTACCCATCTACACACAATATCCCATAATGACAAAGTATTTTATTGAAAATTAAATTTTTCCAGAACCATCCCTCAGCTTATGTCAAGGTGGTGACCAAGAACCCGATGGTCACTCTGACAGAGCTCCAGAGTTCCTCAGTGGAGATGGAATAACCTTCCAGAAGGACAACCACACTCTGCAGCACTCTACCAATCAGGCCTTTATGGTAGAGTGGCCAGACAGAAGCCACTCCTCAGTAATAGGCACATAACAGCCCGCTTGGAGTTTGCCAAAAGGCACCTAAAGACTCTCTGGTCTGATGAAACCAAGATTAAACTCTTTGGCCTGAATGCCAAGCGTCACGTCTGGAGGAAACCTGGCACCATCCCTACAGTGAAGCATGGTGGCGGCAGCATCATGCTGTGGGGATGTCTTTCAGCGGCAGAGACTGGGAGACTAGTCAGGATCGAGGCAAAGATTAACGGGCAAAATACTGAGATTCCTTGATGAAAACCTGCTCCAGAGACCTCAGACTGGGGCGAAGGTTCACATTCCATCAGGACAAGAACCCTAAGCACACAGCCAAGACAACGCAGGATTGGCTTCTGGACAATGTCCTTGAGTGGCCCAGACAGAGACCGAACTTTAACCTGACCAAACAGCTCTGGAGAGACCCGAAAATAGCTGTGCAGCAACGCTCCCCATCCAACCTGACAGAGCTTGAGAGAATCTACAGAGAGGAATGGAAGAAACTCTCCAAATACAGGTGTGCCAAGCTTGTAGTGTCATACCCAAGAAGACTCGAGGCTGTAATCGCTGCCTAAGGTGCATCAACAAAGTACTGAGTAAATGGTCTAAATACTTATGTAAATGTAATTTCATTTTTATTTTTGTTATAAATTAAAAACACGTTTTTTCTTTGTCATTATGGGATATTGTGTGTAGCTTGATGAGGGGAAAAAAAACAATTGAATCAATTTTAGAATAAGGCTGTAACGTAACAATGTGGAAAAAGTCAAGGGGGCTGAATACTTTCCGAAGGCACTAATTAATGAATACACACGTCTGTCGATGGGAAGGCTTGAGCCTGCATTGATTCTAATTGGAGATTTTGATTGGAGTCAACCCAAGTATGCATGAATATGATTTGTTTTTGCATTAAAGATGGCTGAAAAAGAGAAGTCAAAGCGTGGTTTGGGACCATTTCACTCAACCAACACAAGGAGTGGCACTGTGTAGTTCATGTCACGAGAGCGTCAGCATGGGATCAAAAAGTATAAACACCACAATTATGTGGTACCATCTGAAGAGTCATATCAAGAAGCTGATTAAACAGCATGGTCATTGCACAGGTACACCTTGTGCTGGGGACAATAAAAGGACACACTAAAATGTGCAGTTTTGCCACAGGTGTCTCAAGTTTTAAGGGAGAGTGCAATTGGCATGGACTGTCCACCTGAGCTGTTGCCAGATAATTTAATGTTCATTTATCTAGAGAATTTGGCAGCACATCCAACTGGCCTCACAAGCGCAAACCACATGCATGGCATTGTGTGGGTGAACAGAGTGTCTCATGGTGGCGGTGGGGTTATAGTATTGGCAGGCATAAGCAACAGAAAATGAACACAATTGCGTTTGATCGATGGCAATTTGAATGCACAGTATATCGTGATGAGATCCTGAGACCCCATTGTCGTGCCATTCATCCATTTTTACATTTACATTTTAGTCATTGAGCAGACGCTATTATCCAGAGCGACTTACAGTCAGTGCATTCATCTTATGATAGCTAGGTGGGACAACTACATATCACAGGCATAGAAGCCTGTGTGAGTCATAGGATGCAGAAAGGGAGGAGAGTAGAGTCGAAGAGGTAGAACCAGGAGACAGGAGGGAGAAGGACTTAGCAGAAGGGAGAGATGATAGGATGGAAGAAGAGAGAGTAGTGGGAGAGAGAGAGTGAAGATTGCGACGGCACATTACCATCTGGGTAGGAGCTGAGTGGTTAGGGTTGGAGGAAAGGGAGGCAGAAAAGGAAACAAAGTAGTGATCAGAGACCTGAAGGGCCACCAGTTGGGCCACCAGTTGAGGAACCCTGCAGTACATCTTACATCCTTCGTTGGGAGCTGTAGCAGCAATCCCAGCAGATTAAGGAGCAGCCACTGTTTTTTCTGGCCCTTCCAGTCAAATTCAATAGTTCCCATTTCTGCAACATAGGTGATTAGTCAGTGACTGAGAAGGTAGTGCTGCGACGGTGGTATTTGATCAAGACTAAGGAGCAAGCAGGCAACAGACTTGCCGTTTCAACGCCGCACTCAGCCCCACTCCCTCTCTGCATCATTATTAGCAGAAGCCAAATGAACCTCTGTTCAAATTAAGGGAGGGGAATGGGAAAGTGCGACAATGTGGTGTTTGTGTAATAGCTTTCTTTGTGAGCTATAATTAAGCCGCTTCTAAGGGGAATTAAAGAAAAGGGAAATATCCTCCATCTTATCATCTGCTCACTGCTGTAGAAGAAGTGTTGGACTGGGAGGAAGTGGAAAAGATGTTGGACTGGGAGGAAGAGGAAAGATGTTGGACTGGGAGGAAGATGAGAATATGTTGGACTGGGAGGAAGAGGAAAAGATGTTGAACTGGGAGGAAGAGGAAGATATGTTGGACTGGGAGGAAGAGGAGGATATGTTGGACTTGGGGGAAGAGGAGGATATGTTGGACTGGGAGGAAGAGGAGGAGATGTTGGACTGGGAGGAAGAGGAGGAGATGTTGGACCTGGGGGAAGAGAAGGAGATGTTGGACCTGGGGGGGGGAGAGAAGGAGATGTTGGACCTGGGGGAAGAGAAGGAGATGTTGGACCTGGGGGAAGAGAAGGAGATGTTGGACCTGGGGGAAGAGAAGGAGATGTTGGACCTGGGGGAAGAGAAGGAGATGTTGGACCTGGGGGAAGAGAAGAAATCAAATAAATCAAATTACATGAGCTGAATATAGACATTTACCATGAAATGATTGACTATTAGCCATTCCAAACGATGCAGAGTTTTAAAAAACAACCAAACGTGTGAACAAAACAATGTAAAAATTAGACCAACTTTATGCCTGTGCAGCGCCTCCAAAAATGAATCTATCAGCACTAAACTCAGTGCACTCAGCTCCCCTGCCAGGCAGTGTTGCTGCGTGAGGTGGGATATAGGATTAGTATTTATTTGTGCAATTAGCAGCTATGAAACAAAACAGCAGAAATTCTTTGAAACAGCTACTGCAGCATCTTTCTAACTCTAACATGTGCTTATACTTCACTTTTTACTATTTTCGAATGTAATGCTCGCACTGCAGAGCCCTGCAAATTGACCAGCTGCCAACATGGCTGGTGAAATAGACATTCCTACCCACCAATACCTAAATCTACCTGCATTTGGCAGGTGGCTGGTGTTCATTTTATGTCTTGCTTGGGGGCAGAAGCTTTCTCAGAGCCTGTTGGTCCGAGAGCCGATGCTCCGATATAATTTGCCGGATGGTAGCAGAGAGAGCAGTCTATGGCTTGGATGGCTGGAGTCTGGCAATTTTTCGGGCCTTCCGCTGACACCGCCTGAAATTGAGGTCCTGGATGGCAGGGAGCTCGGCCCCAGTGATGTTCGCACCACCCTCTGTAACGCCGCCGTGCCCTTGTTAAGTCCTTAGTGATGTGAATGCCAAGGAACTTGAAGCTCTTGACCTTCTCCATAACAGCCCCATCGATGTGGATGTAGTCATGCTCTCCCCTCTTTCTTCTATAGTGCACCATCAGCTCCTTGGTCTTACTGACGTTGAGGGACTGGTGGTTGTCCTGGAATCACACACACAGTCTCTGATCTCCTTCCTGTATGCTGACTCATTGCCGTCGGTGATCAGGCCTAGCACCATTGTGTCATCAGCAAACTTGATGATGATGTTGGAGTCCACGCAATCGTGGTTGAACAGGGAGTACAGGAGGGGACTAAGCACACACCCCTGAGGGGCCCCCGTGTTGAGGGTCAGCGTGGCGGAGGTGTTGTTACCTACCCTCACCACCTGGGGCCGGCCCATCAGGAAGTCTAGGATCCAGTTGCAGAGGGAGGGGTTCAGTCCCAAGGTCCCTAGCTTGGTGATGAGCTTGGATGGGGTCTATGATGTTGAATGCTGAGCTGTAGTCTATGAAAAGCATTCTCACATAGTTATTTCCCCTCTTGTCCAGGTGGGAGAGGGCAGTAAGAAGTGCAATTGAGATTGTCCGTGGCCCGTTCCTTGTAAGCGGTAGCTCTAGCCTTTAGCCCAATGTGGATGTTGCCTGTAATATTTTGGGATTTGGATACGTTCTTATAGTCACTTTGGGGATGACATCGTCTATGCACTTATTGATTGACTGTTGTGGTAAACTCCTCGATGCTATCGGTTGAATCCAGGAACATATCCCAGTTTGTAATAGCAAAAGAGTCTTGTAGCCTCGCGTCTAATTCATCCGACCACTTCCGTATTGAGCTCATCACTGGTACTTCCTTTTGAAGAGGAGAAGATGTTGGACTGGGAGGAAGAGGAGGAGATGGACTGGGAGGAAGAGGAGGAGTTGTTGGCCAGCTCTAACTTTCAAGGTGACGATTGGACCTTGGAGCAGCGTGGCTCCCCATCCTGCCAGCAGCTAGGAGGCTGGTTCCCTGGAAAGGGGATTGTGGGTATTGTGTAGGTTGGCGGTGTCCATCCCCCATTAAAAAGTATGGTGGGTACTCGGTAGGTTGGAAGTGACCTTCCCTCCTCCATTCTGCCCATGTGAGGTGGGCTCCTCAGTGGGGATAATCACTGTCGTTTTTCTCAGTATGTTGGCCTCAGCAGTATATCTACTCCACAGCACTGATCAGAACACACACAAGCGTAAAAACACACACACAACCACACACCACGTGAGTACAAAGCACAAGGGCACACAAGGATGCACATCTGCACATACACCATGATAACATACCAGATCATTGGGTCAGCCAGTATCCACTGTGACTCATTAATTTCATATCCATCGCAGAATTCCATCAATAAAGAGTTGGCTGAAATCTCTCAATCAAAACAAGGGGACACAACCTTGACATAGAACGGACCCAGTTATAATTGTGCTAATGCTACTGTCCACACTACTGTCGAAACTGGACCACACAATAAAGCCAGAATGGGGATCTTTTCCACTGTGAGGACAGAATGCAGCCTATCTAATAAAGCCAGAATGGGGATCTTTTCCACTGTGAGGACAGAATGCAGCCTATCCAATAAAGGCAGAATGGGGATCTTTTCCACTGTGAGGACAGAATGCAGCCTATCGAATAAAGACAGAATGTGGATCTTTTCCACTGTGAGGACAGAATGCAGCCTATCCAATAAAGACAGAATGGGGATCTTTTCCACTGTGGGGACAGAATGCAGCCTCTCCAATAAAGACAGAATGGGGATCTTTTCCACTGTGAGGACAGCCTATCCATTTGTCAAAGATTCATTCCAAAATTCCATATTCACACATTGGTGAAACTGTTCAACAGAAGACCAGAAGCGTTCAACTGCAACGTTGAATCCACAGAGCAGAATCTCCAGTCCCCCCCGTCCCTCCTGTCCACTGATTCTGGGTCAGCAGTAATAGGAGGGTGGAGTGGCTTCCCAGAGCTCGTCGTCCATGAAAGTGCTGAAAACGTGGGCAGATGATGGCATCTGGGGTCCCGCCTGCGACCAATTCATCACCCTGACCCTATCGCTGGATCTTAATAACTACTAGCAAGTCTTCTCGCAGGAGAGGAGAGCGTATCCTCTCAGCTTGGGAGACGATGATGGATGAAAGATATAAGGGATCTCTGTGAAAGAGGGTGTGTGTGTGTATGGCTTTACTTTCGGTGACTCAAATGGTCTATCTTTTATTTATTTAACCTTTATTTAACTAGGCAAGTCAGTTAAGAACAAATTATTAATTACAATGACGGCCTACTCTGGCCAAACCCGGACGATGCTGGGCCAATTGTGCGCCGCCCTGTGAGACTCCCAATCACGGCTGGATTGTGATACAGCCTGGAATCAAACCAGGGTCTGTAGTGACGCCTCTAGCACTGAGATGCAGTGCCTTAGACCGCTGCGCCACTTGGGAGCCTATCAATACAGTACTTACAATAACTCAGTATGCAGTACTATAAATAAATAAAAATGTTGTATTGTAAACTCTAATAGACAGCATATTAAAAGTTATCTTGTTGCTGTGTGTGTAATTGTTAATGTACCTGTGTGTGAAAGGCGGCTAGTTGGTTGGTAGTTTGTTGAACACTAATTTCTGATTGGCTAGAATGGCATTCTAGAATCGGCATTAAAACCAGATCTCGGGACAGTTGGATGTCTGGATATAACGGGACACCTAATCATGATGCAATATAAAGCATTCAATGCAGACCGTACTTACTCCAAAGTTACAAAAAGTTAAACCAACAACCACACAAACTGAAATTGTAAACACAGGTCCAACGAGGAAAAACTTAACTAGCTAGCTGATTTATTTTTGCAGCATCTTCTGATGACCTAATGCAATGAGGTGAGTGACAAACATGAATTTTCCTTCAATGTTGCAGTCGTGTCGGAAGTGGCGCTATGCTGTCAAATCCTCCTACATGTTTCTAGTTTGACCAGCTGTTTTCAGCAACTGTTATTGTTGAATTTGGTTGTCCTGAAGATAGACAACATTTTCTAAGCTAGACGAAATCACGCATCATCAGCTCATTATGTTCGGATGTATCCAAATAAATGTCACTAGAAAACATGTCACAACACAAACGCAGCTACTTTGCTGTTATTCTGGCTGCAGAGGTTGACGCAACTGTGTTAAGAACTAATTCTTATTTACAATGACGGCCTACACCGGCCAAACCCGGCCGGTTGTGATACAGTCTGGATTCGAACCAGGCTGTCTGTAGTGACGCCTCTAGCACTGAGATGCAGTGTCTTAGACCACTGCGCCACTTGCGGAAAGCCCCACAAAATTGCGCTACGCCACTGGTGTGTGTGTGTGTGTGTGTGTGTGTGTGTGTGTGTGTGTGTGTGTGTGTGTGTGTGTGTGTGTGTGTGTGTGTGTGTGTGTGTGTGTGTGTGTGTGTGTGTGTGTGTGTGTAAGAGAGAATGAAAGGGATGGAGAAAAGTAAGGGAGAGAGGTAGAAAGAGGCAGAGAGAGAGAATGTGAGAATGAGAGAGAGAGGGAACAAGAGAGAGAGAGAGAGAGAGAGAGAGAGAGAGAGAGAGAGAGAGAGAGAGAGAGAGAGAGAGAGAGAGAGAGAGAGAGAGAGAGAGAGAGAGAGAGAGAGAGAGAGAGAGAGAGAGAGAGAGAGAGAGAGAGAGAGAGCAAAAGAGAAAGAGAGAGCGAACGCGAAAGAGAGAGAGAGGTCGTATTAGGCCGGCCAGGCCCATTCCTCACTGACTGGGCTAAGCTTTTTAAATTGGACTCATATTAGAGCTGCATACAGATGCAGAGTGGAGATGGGTGAGGAGAGGAGAGGAGAGGAGAGGTTTGGAGAAGTTGAATTGGTTAGGCCTTCATCAAGCCAGACAGGTAATGAAAGATCCAATGTATTCCCCCGCACCGTAAAATGTAATCCATGCCAGGGCGTTAAGTAATGAAAAGATGCTAAGCTGCTCTGGAGCTCGGGGACTGGGTGTGACGGCGGGCGAAAGACGGAATGAGGGACAGGAGAAAATGATTTATCAACTGCCTTGACCGGCTAATAAACGCAACTAAAATTGTGTTTCACCGACTCCTCTGGTGACAGAGCTCGCCGGCAAGAGAAGAGAGATTAGTTCACTACTGTCAGGACCTGTAGCCAGTTTCATACATTTCAAATGCGTTTCAGGCAGGGAACCGAGTGCCGAGACAATGCGGCCATCTGGGAACATGCAGCCGTTACGTGGCGGGGATCAAAGGCACGATCTTAATACGTATTTATAGATCAACGGAGCTCGACCCTCGGGCTCTCTGAGTGTCTATTTGAACAGAGGAAAAAGAAGCTTAGAGGGGCCTTCTAACCTTGATACCTTAGTTGTATCCATCTACCACGTCAGGGTTAGAACAAGAGCAAGAACGGGGGATGGTCGGCTGCCAGAAATACCCCCACTGGCAGTGAATTATGATGTTAATAATAGGCCATCCCCTGGAAATGCGGACATTCTATATGAACAAATGTCCCTTTGCGCTCACTTGGGAGGGAGAGAGAGAGAGAGAGAGAGAGAGAGAGAGGGAGAGAGAGCGAGAGAGCGAGAGAGAGAGAGAGAGAGAGAGAGAGAGAGAGAGAGAGAGAGAGAGAGAGAGAGAGAGAGAGAGAGAGAGAGAGGTCAGAGCCTGGTGTGCTGGGGTTAAGGTTGTGTCTCTGCTAACTGGATGTAGAGTGACACCTAGAGGGATCTGGGATATGGAAGCCTCGCAACATCCCAATGCTTTATGGGAAATCTGATGGTCATCAGTTACCAGTGGGAAGGGGAAATCGGGTAGGAGAACTACCAACAACTGCTTGTACTAAAAGGCGCTTTAACATGGAGCAGCTTTAGATAAAACACATTGGGTGTGTTTGCGGGGGTGGTGTGACTTTCATAGGGGTATGACTACCGTTAATAAGAATTATTGTCATTCATGGTAACCATTTTGTTGAGCCTCACCTGTCTTCATTCAGCTGTCAATTATTTCTCCAAATAGATCTGTTGAGCATCCAATCTAAACAAATGGTGTGTTACTAGGCAACAAGACTCAGATAACTAGTCTGTCTTATGTAGGGGTCTGCTTGCCAACTATGCCTGGCATGTCAGCTGTACTGTAGCTAATTAGGTGAGCTATACCGCTGCAGGTTTCATGATTGTATTTCTTTAAGTGACGTGGCATGGAGCACGTCTACCCTGTCGCGGCTGTGTGTGCGTTGCCGTTAATCAGTAAGGATTGTGTAGAGACGACGGTAAATAATGATGGTAGTGGCATTCCATCACTACATCTCTGACGTAGTGTGGAAATCTAAAGCGGTGTGAACCGCTCCTTGAGAGAGTGATGCTAATATGAAAGGTAATGTCTTCTCTAAATCCCAAACGGTGACAGTCTGTCGTTCAAGTGCAACATAATGCATGCTGAAATGTACAATAACAGCACACAGGCTCTAAAAGAAACTACGGACAGTGCAATAAGGAAGCTCTGTGATTGAGGGAAGCTATTGAGCAGTAGAAAGGGGAGATATTTACATTGCGTGACATGCAATAAAATCTGGAAGAGTGCCATGGCCCATTAACAACAAAAGGGAACCGGCAAATGATAGGCACACTAATGCATATTAAGCAACGCGCGGAGCTGCTCTCTAGTCTTTACGCAAAAGCGGTAATGGATCACTGATCGAGCCATAAATTAACACACTACAAAGATCCACATAAAAAGTGTGAGGATGTGCACATTTCATCTGCAGATGGGGGTTGTCTTCGTACCTTCAGGCCTCTGGCTTTGATTTGTGTTGTGCTGAGAGAGTGGGAGTGCCTGTGCACGTGCGTGCACGCGTGTGTGTACATGTGACTATGTTTACGTGTTTTCCACTAACATCAGCACTGATCTGATTGGTCAAAAGACCAATAGGTGAAAACAAGATCAGAATTGGACTGCCTGTGTAAACGCAGCCATAGTGCGTGTACAGTATGTGTGCATCCATCTGTACTGTTAACTGCTGAGTAGGGATGGGCATTTAAAAATATAATATCTAGCTTGCTGCTGCAGCAGGGTGGGGGAAGGGCAGCGGACGGTGTGTTTGAAGCAGATTCACATTTATTGTCACTGAACGGTTTCCGCTAGATGGGTCAGCAGCAAAGTAAAAATTGGCTATATCGTAAAACTTCATGAATACAACATTTTGCTTTTTGTTCTTCGTTTAAGGTTAGGTGTTAGGCTTCAGGGTTAGCAGCATCTTGCTGCGACTATTTGTCTTTTGACTATGGCTAGCTAGCAAGGCTAATTGAGGCCATTTTGCTGTTTTACTCCATTCAGATTAAACAACAGCCCACCTGTTGGTTAATCACTGTAGTTTAATCCTTCTCATTAGGTCAACTTAATTCTGTCATTTTAATTCCATTTTGCATTTATTTGACTGTAGTGCCGCTTTCATTGGCTGACAATAACAGGGATTTCAACCTGGGAATGCACAAATAAACTTAGTCATTTCCAAATGAAATCATGTCCATCATTACACTTCAGGCTTTATTTGAAACGTTTAAGTAGGATATTGCATGAATTTTGGCCATTTCAATTTTTAAAAAGACTTTTCAGTCAATCATATTTCATGTCTTTTTGAAAGAGTTCATAGAGATCCTTTCTCCACTCACAGCTGTCCGTCAGTGTTAGTTATGAAGGTGAAGCAATACAGACCAAATACAAGCGTCTTGAGTTTTGTTTGTGTGTTCTACTGTCTTGTAAAGATAGGGGGGGGGGTGACTGGGACAGGCAATGCAACATCAATAAAACATTTTAAGAAAGGTTTTTGTAAAACATGCACATCGGATCAGTCACCTCTATAGGTCAGTGCGGGACCCCTCTTTCCTGCTTGTCACCTCTATAGGCCACTGCGAGACCCATCTTTACAGCGAGTCACCTATTCAGGCCAGTGTGAGACCCATCTTTCCAGCAAGTCACCTCTACAGGCCAGTGTGGAACTCCTCTTTTCAGGGAGTCACGTCTACGGGCCAGTGCGGGACCCCTCTTTCCAACAAATCACCTATAAAGGACGGTGGGGACAACTCTTTCCGGGACTCACCTCTACTGGCCTGTGAGGGACCCCTCTTTCCCGGGGAGTCACCTCTACAGACCAGTGCTGGACCCCTCTTTCAGGGGAGTCACCTCTACAGACCAGTGCAGGACCCCTATCTCCGGGGAGTCACCTCTACAGTTCTGTGCGGGACCCCTCTTTACAGGGAGTCACCTCTACAGACCGTTGCGGGACCCCTCTTTCCGGGGAGTCACCTCTACAGGCCGGTGCAGGACCCCTCTTTACAGGGAGTCACCTCTACAGTTCTGTGCGGGACCCCTCTTTACAGGTAGTCACCTCTACAGACCGTTGCGGGACCCCTCTTTCCGGGGAGTCACCTCTACAGGTCCGTGCGGGACCCCTCTTTCCAGGGGAGTCCTTCGTAGCAAAAGGGGAAAGGGATGGATCGAGATATTTATCTTACATTTCATTTCCCTCTAGTCCTTTGGATATTCAGCCACTTGTAAACAGTAGGATAGCTTTGTACAAAACGTATGACTTCACAATAGAGACTGGAAAGCACTAAACTTTCCCAGTGCATACGGAACAAATGCTAGCACTCCCAATCAAACTATTAGGCTCTTTTAATTAAGACCAAGGGGAAAGACAACTTTGTTTCTATGGTTGCGACTGCCTGCTGGAGATACTGTATTTGATTGGGAGAAAATGTAATTTTATCACAACACTGGCAGAGGGAAGGGAATGATTGGATGAATAATTTACTTTGTATCAGATGTGTGATCATAAACACACACACAAACACACAAACACACACACACACATCATTAATTAATCATCACCTCCACTCATCCTCAACACGGGGGCCCCACAAGGGTGAGTGCTCAGCCCCCTCCTGTACTCTCTGTTCACCCATGACTGCGTGGCCATGCACGCCTCCAACTCAATCATCAAGTTTGCAGACGACCGATCACTTCACAATGACGAGACAGCCTACAGGGAGGAGGTGAGGGCCCTGGTGGAGTGGTGCCAGCAAAATAACCCACTTCAATTTGTTTACCGCCCCAATAGATCCACAGACGATGCAATCACAATCACACTGCCCTAGCCCATCTGGATAAAAGGCATACCTACGTAAGAATGCTGTTCATTGACTATAGCTCAGCGTTCAACACCATGGTACCCTCCAAGCTCATCATTAAGCTGCCACCAACTTCATTTCTGAGAATTTGGCAGTGCTTCTAACCGACCTCACATTTGCAGATCACGTGTATGGCATCATGTGGGCGATCGGTGTGCTGAGTTCAATGTTGTGAACAGAGTGCCCCATGGTGGCAGTGGCGTTATGGTATGGGCAGGCATAAGCTACAGACAAAAACGAACTATGGCATTTTATCTATGGCAATTTGAATCCACAGAGATATGGTGACGAGATCCGGAGGCTCATTGTCATGCCATTCGTCCGCTGCCATCACCTCATGTTTCAGCATGATAATGTGTACAGGATCTGTACACAATTCCTGGAAGCTGAAAATTTCCCAGTTCTTCCATGGCCTGCATACTCACCAGACATGTCACCCGTTGAGCATGGTTGGGATACTCTGGATCGAAGTGTACGACAGCGTGTTCCAGTTCCCGGCAATATCCAGCAACTTCGCACAGCCATTGAAGAGGAGTGGGACAACATTCCACAGGCCACAATCAACAGCCTGATCAACTCAATGTGAAGGAGATGTGTCGCGCTGCATGAAGCAGATGGTGATCACACAAGATATTGACTGGTTTTCTGATCCATGCCCCTACCTTTTTTTTAAGGTATCTGTGACCAACAGATGCATAACTGTATTCCCAGTCACGTGAAATCCATAGATTAGAGCCTAATTTATTTATTTCAATGGACTGATTTCCTTATATGAACTGCAACTCAGTAAAATCTTTGAAATTGTTATATGTTGCGTTCATATTTTTGTTCAGTATAAATGAAGGAAAAGCCCTGACTTCATCTTCGCTGCTTTTTCTGCCTTACATCATTCAAAAGGTCAACATTGTCATGGCAGTATGGAATGCATTCATGCATATTTTAATCCCCCAAATGTTTCTATGGTATCTAAAGATGTTATTTGTTTTTCCTACATGATGTTACAGTTCCATTGTCCGATACTTGTTCTTACATGACGATTGTGTGTTTTACTGTAAGATCAAACTCCAAAACATTTTAAACTGCATGTAGCCTATTCCAGCAGAAATCAGGCAAACAACCACCATTGGTTGCTAAAATCCTATGTTTAGGTTCTAAGTCAGTGCACTCTGCTCTGCTCACAGGGGCGTGCAAAACAGTCCTTATTGGACAACATGGAGAGGAAGCGAGAGAGCGCTCAGGTTGATGCCATTTATTTTTTCAACAGCCAAGCGGTCCATTGGCTGCAAACAGGGAGTAAAATAAGGGTCTCAGTAATGAACACTGTCTGAGGCAACAACAGGTAGCTCTCTGAGCCTGTGTGCTCTCACTCCTGACCAGACCCACCCTGGAAACACTTAAATCACCCAGCCCACTGTCTATGAGATCAACACAACTACCCAAACACACAGACAGGCAGGCACAAACAACACACACACCCACACGCACTGACATGCACACAAGAATGTGCCATGCACACGCACACACGTAGGGGTCAATTGCCATGCACACTTCACCTTTGCTTAAAGTGCTTCAACACTCACCCAGCCATTTGGAGAATATCTCAAGTCCTTGTTACTGTACATTAAACTGTCATATAGCCATTTATTTATGTCACTTGTGTCTATAATGTGACATAAAGATACAAATACAGTAAGAAAAGACAGTTGCATGACCAAGATAAATATTACATTGCATGAAAAAAGAATAACGGTGCTCTAAAAGCTAAATAACCAACTGCATTACCTGTATTTCTATAAAGCTGGAGTTAACCTGTATTTCTATAAAGTTGGAGTTAACCTTTATTTCTATAAAGTTGGAGTTAACCTGTATTTCTATAAAGTTGGAGTTAACCTGTATTTCTATAAAGCTGGAGTTCACCTGTATTTCTATAAAGCTGGAGTTAACCTGTATTTCTATAAAGTTGGAGTTAACCTGTATTTCTATAAAGCTGGAGTTAACCTGTATTTCTATAAAGCTGGAGTTAACCTGTATGTCTATAAAGTTTGAGTTAACCTGTATTTCTATAAAGCTGGAGTTAACCTGTATTTCTATAAAGCTGGAGTTAACCTGTATTTCTATAAAGCTGGAGTTAACCTGTATTTCTATAAAGCTGGAGTTAACCTGTATTTCTATAAAGCTGGAGTTAACCTGTATTTCTAGTAAGCTGGAGTTCAATAAAGCCTATGTATAATATGTCACTTTATTCCTAGTTATGTGTACATATCTACCTCAATTACCTGGTATCCCTGCATATCGACTCAGTACTGGTGCCCCTTGTATATAGTCAAGTTATTACCTGGTACCCCTGCATATCGACTCAGTACTGGTGCCCCTTGTATATAGTCAAGTTATTACCTGGTATCCCTGCATATCGACTCAGTACTGGTGCCCCTTGTATATAGTCAAGTTATTACCTGGTACCCCTGCATATCGACTCAGTACTGGTGCACCTTGTATATAGCCAAGTTATTAACTGGTACCCCTGCATATCGACTCAGTACTGGTGCACCTTGTATATAGTCAAGTTATTAACTGGTATCCCTGCATATCGACTCAGTACTGGTGCACCTTGTATATAGTCAAGTTATTACCTGGTATCCCTGCATATCGACTCAGTACTGGTGCACCTTGTATATAGTCAAGTTATTACCTGGTACCCCTGCATATCGACTCAGTACTGGTGCCCCTTGTATATAGTCAAGTTATTAACTGGTATCCCTGCATATCGACTCAGTACTGGTGCCCCTTGTATATAGCCAAGTTATTAACTGGTATCCCTGCATATCGACTCAGTACTGGTGCCCCTTGTATATAGTCAAGTTATTAGCTGGTACCCCTGCATATCGACTCAGTACTGGTGCCCCTTGTATATAGTCAAGTTATTAACTGGTATCCCTGCATATCGACTCAGTACTGGTGCCCCTTGTATATAGCCAAGTTATTAACTGGTATCCCTGCATATCGACTCAGTACTGGTGCCCCTTGTATATAGCCAAGTTATTAACTGGTACTCTTGTTGGGAAGGGGTTGTATGTCCACACCTGTTGTTTACCAAGCATGTGACGAATACAATGTGATTTGATTTGATTTGACTTGACAGAAGAAGAACAGAGCCAGCAAGTACAAAGGAACTCTGCATTCACAAGCCCAAATAGAACAAGTTCAACTAGGTCGATGGACAAAAATGTTTTTTTCAATTCTGTTACAACAGAATACTAGGATGCAAACCGTGGAGCTAAATCAAGGCAAGCCTGGTTGCTGCCAAATGGATTACAAAACCCTTACTAAACCCTTAGTAAACCCTTAACAACCCCTTAGTAAACCCTTAACAAACCCTTAACAAACCCTTAGTAAACCCTTAACAAACCCTTAACAAACCCTTAGTAAACCCTTAACAAACCCTTAGTAAACCCTTAGTAAACCCTTAACAACCCGTTAGTAAACCCTTAACAAACCCTTAACAAACCCTTAGTAAACCCTTAGTAAACCCATTGCAAACCCTTAGCAAAAATGATTGTTTTGGGTGCTGAATAGGTCTCTTTGTAGCAGTACAGTGCATAAGATAAGCCCCCTCCAAACCCTCCACACTCCATTACCCCTGTCAAACTAGCCCCCTTCCTCTCCCCCTTAGTCTACGGCGGCTGTTGGCTTGTAACAGCAAAAAAGGTACCAAGATACAAATAGCTTATCTGAGAGTGATACATCTTCCCATTGTTGATGTGCTATGCACTGCAGTGGCAAGGTCTCGTGGAGCAGTGTGCCTGGGGAGCGGACCCCATAGCTGTTGTGTAAGTGAGCTGTCAACGACCCTGTGGAGCAGAAGGCTGAGGGGGTAAAAAAACAGTCGTTGCCAGTAGTGGTCTGAGGAGAAAAAACACTTCAATTCTCTGTCACTAACCAGGTTTCCGTCCAGCAGTTTTATGCAAGTAGAGTACATGTTGGATAAAAAATGTCATGACAGGCCTGATGAAAACAGAAATTTTGTCAGTAAACTTTCCAAATATTGATTCAATAACCATCGTATCGAAGTAAACTTGTAGTCACGCAATGACATGTTGTGCTCCTCCATGCAGTTTATTAGGCTACAGATTAAATAAGTTATGATGGACTTCACAGGGTGGTGAAAGCAGGGCCGGCCCTCCCATTAGGCAAGATTCGGCAATCGCCTAGGGTGGCACTTGATTTTGGGGCGGCATTTTGACAATTGGCTGCCCCTGATCGGCTACTACACCGCCGGCGGCACTCCAGCTGCCAGCTCATAGCGTTGCTGCAGTTTCCTCCTCCACCAGCTTCTCCCGGGAAGGTGCCGGCGGTGTTGACGCTCCTTTCCAAAGGTCCTGTTCTGGTGGTGTGATCATCAAAGCTTGGCTGCCGTTTGACAAATACAAATTATCTTGCTAAAGCAACATTTCCTGTGAGAAAACCATCAGTAGAGTTGAAAACGCGATGGAAATCTTGTATTTGTATTTTCGTATTTGGTACACGGGAATTTAACCGCAAAATGTATTTTTATGTGGTCTACGTCATCACGCACAGTATTATTTTTATCTGCAACAAGTCAATTTTATATTATTGTTTTTATGCAGATTTCTTTTATATTTCCAGTTCTCTGCGGCTAGCGACTGGAACGAGCTGCAACTAACACTCAAACTGGACAGTTTTATCTCAATCTCTTCATTCAAAGACTCAATCATGGACACTCTTACTGACAGTTGTGGCTGCTTTGCATGATGTATTGTCATCTCTAACTTCTTGCCCTTTGTGCTGTTGTCTGTGCTCAATAATGCGTGCACCCTGTTTTGTGCTGCTACCATGTTGTGTTGTTGTCATGTTGTGCTGCTACCATGCTGTGTTGTCATCTTAAGTCTCTCTTTATGTAATGTTGTCTCTCTTGTCTTGATATGGTCCTGTGTAGCTCAGATGGTAAAGCATGGCACTTGCAATGCCAGGGTTGTGGGTCCAATTCCCATGGGGGGAAAGTATGAACATGTATGCAATAACTAACTATTACATTTTAGTGAATGGGATATGTATTTTGTCCTATATTTCAATGTATTTATGTTTTTAATCCCAGCCCCCATCCCTGCAGGAAGCCTTTTGCCTATTGGTAGGACGTCATTGTAAATAAGAATTTGTTCCTAACTGACTTGCCTAGTTAAATAAAGGTTAAATCATTCTATTTTTTTATGTATAGAAAAATATAAATCTGTCGCCAATTGGACGGAAACCTAGCTACAAAGAGATATTTATATAGTGTTCAAGAGTAGCTCATCAGTGATTTGGGCTTCTGAGTGGCGCAGCGATCCCAGGCTAGATCACAACTGGCTGTGATCAGGAGTTCTAGGGCGGTGCACAATTGGCCCAGTGCCGCCTGCGTAGGCCGCCATTGTAAATATGTTTTTTTTTCTTAACTGACTTGCCTAGTTAAATCAAGGTAAATCAAGGTTAAATAAATAAATAAAATAAGCTAGTTGTGATTAAAACATGATCATTTTTTTATCTTTATGTCTTTGAGACTGGCATGCATGTTGACTGATCCCCCAATGGTGAAAATCACTGAGAATTATTATGAAACATCAGGAAGATCTCTCTCCTCTGACGGAGGCCATTTTGTTGTTCGTCAGAATGCCCAGATAGAAGAGTGACACCTAGTGCTCATTTCAGTCTCTCTCCTCGTCATACAGGAGGTCTGTGGATTTACTGCTAAATACCAGCTGACAGGATCACGGTAGGGCCTCACTGCTTCTGCATGTATGAATAATAATTAAAATACAGCATGCATGAATGCATGCAAATGAGATAAATACATTCCAAGATCCAATAATTTTTGCCAGCTCTCTCTCTCACACAGAGAGTACCCCTCCCCCACTAAACCCCTCTCCCCCAACCCAGTACCCCTCCCCCACTCGACCGCTCTCCGACTCCACCCCTCTCCCCCAACCAAGTACCCCTCTCCCACTCCACCCCTCTCCCCCAACCAAGTACCCCGTCTCCCACTCCACCCCTCTCCCCCAACCAAGTACCCCTCTCCCACTCCACCCCTCTCCCCCAAACAAGTACTCCTCTCCCACTCCACCCCTCTCCCCCCACTCAACCGCTCTCCCACTCCACCCCTCTCCCCCAACCAAGTACCCCTCTCCCACTCCACCCCTCTCCCCCAACCAAGTACCCCTCTCCCACTCCACCCCTCTCCCCCAACCAAGTACCCCGTCTCCCACTCCACCCCTCTCCCCCCACTCAACCGCTCTCCCACTCCACCCCTCTCCCCCCACTCAACCGCTCTCCCACTCCACCCCTCTCCCCCAACCAAGTACCCCGTCTCCCACTCCACCCCTCTCCCCCAACCAAGTACCCCTCTCCCACTCCACCCCTCTCCCCCAACCAAGTACCCCGTCTCCCACTCCACCCCTCTCCCCCAACCAAGTACCCCTCTCCCACTCCACCCCTCTCCCCCCACTCGACCGCTCTCCCACTCGACCCCTCTCCCCCAACCCAGTACCCCTCCCCCACTAAACCCCTCTCCCCCAACCCAGTACCCCTCCCCCACTAAACCCCTCTCCCCCAACCCAGTCCCCCTCCCCCACTCGACCGCTCTCCCACTCCACCCCTCTCCCCCAAACAAGTACTCCTCTCCCACTCCACCCCTCTCCCCCCACTCAACCGCTCTCCCACTCCACCCCTCTCCCCCAACCCAGTACCCCTCTCCCACTCCACCCCTCTCCCCAACCCAGTACCCCTCCCCCACTCCACCCCTCCCCCACTCCACCCCTCTCTCCTAACCAAGTACCCCTCTACCACTCCACCCCTCTCTCCTAACCAAGTACCCCTCTACCACTCCACCCCTCTCTCCCAACCCAGTACCTTTCTCCCACTCCACCCTTCTCTCACACATCCTTCACTCCACCCATCTCTTCCAAGAAGACATCCCTCACTCCACTACTCTCCAGTGGTGTAAAGTACTTAAGTAAAAATACTTTAAAGTACTACTTAAGTAGTTTTTTGGGGTATCTGTACTTTACTTTCCTATTTATATTTTTGACAACTTTTACTCCACTACATTTCTAAAGAAAATAACGTACTTTTTACTCCATACATTTTTCCTGACACCCAAAAGTACTTTTCAAGAGAACACATGGTCAACCCTAACGCCTCTGATCTGGCAGACTCACTAAACACAAATGCTTAGTTTGTAAATGATGTCTGAGTATTGGAGTGTGCCCCTGGCTATCCTTAAATAAAACAATTATTTAAAAAAATGTTGCACTGGTGTGCTTAATATTAGGAATTTGAAAGTGTTTATATAATTTACTTTTGATAGTTAATAATAATAATAATTATTATAATAATACATTTTATTTGGAGAACGCCTTTCAAGATACTCAAGGACATCGGACATTAAAAGTAGGAAATAAAGTCAAGTGCAGAACATAAAATCAAGTGCATCAATTAAAAGTGCAATTTAAAAGCAAAGATGAAACAGTAAAGATAAAAAGAGGAGGGATGGGTTGGGTAGAGGATACGGACCCGGTTTAGGGTAAGGGGTTTAGGGTAAGGGGTTTAGGGTAAGGGGTTTAGGGTAAGGGGTTTAGGGTAAGGGGTTTAGGGTAAGGGGTTTAGGGTAAGGGGTTTAGGGTAAGGGGTTTAGTGCTTCTCAATCTTTTTTCAATAACGTACCCCCTATCAAATCTTTTCTCAGCCAAGTACCCCCTGACCGGCCCCAATCATTTGAGATAAAAATAAAAGCTATGACTACGATATAGTGATGTGCCATCAGTAGATTTATTATCAGTAGATTTATTAAAAACATTTGCAATAATAAACATTTGCAATAATAAACAATGTATAATTACCGATCATGCAGTTTAAGTACCCCATGACTGGCCCCAAACATGTTTGATAAAAGAAACCTATATAAATAATATATATACAGTGTGTATATATATATGATGTTTATAAAATTTTTGCTCAAAAACACTTGTAATAATAAACAACAAACTAAGTTCTGGTGGCTTTCCAACATGACACTGATGTTTGGTGCTGAGATGTCTCTGGAGGTGCGCCGGTTTCATCGAGCTGTTAGCTAGTTTCTCCCCACAGAAAAAACACAATGCCTGGGGAGGGTTGCCGTTTGTTTCCGTGAATCCCATCAGAACATTCCCCTCCTGATATTGACGGTATTTTGTTGGCTCCACTTTGGCTTTCTTTTTTTCTTCATCCTCCCCGTTCTCCGCTGTAGTATTGCTACGTTTTAACCAGGATTTCATTTAAATGTCTGTTTGTTTCCAGTTAAGCAACTGGCTTCCCACCCAGCGTGATTCAAATTCTTCTTCTCTGATTTAGGTAGTTTACAATCACATTTAAAATAGAAACATTTTATATAAAAATGTGGTTTACATAAACATTTTATTAAACTTATTTTCGTATGATATTTTTAGTAATCATGGATGATTTTGTATATCTTTTAAATTAAATTAATAATTTAAATTAAAAAAAAATTGTTTTTTATTATATATTTTTTTATAAATCTCACGTACCCCCTACAGTACCGCAAAGTACCCCTAGGGGTACGCGTACCCCCATTTGAGAATCACTGGGTTAGAGGGTAAGGTTTGGAATAAGATAAGAACCCGGTTTAGAGTAAGGTTTAGGGGGACACACAGGGATGCTGTTTGGAGATGTTGAGTTTGAGGAGGTTCATGCTAATCTTTGTTTTTAATTTCCCCCCTAACCTACCCTGATTGGAGTAAACTAACAGACAGCAATACTTCTACTGATACTAACAGCTAGCCTACCATCCCTACCCTGATTGGAGTAAACTAACAGACAGCAATACTTCTACTGATACTAACAGCTAGCCTACCATCCCTACCCTGATTGGAGTAAACTAACAGACAGCAATACTTCTACTGATACTTACAGCTAGCCTACCATCCCTACCCTGATTGGAGTAAACTAACAGACAGCAATACTTCTACTGATACTTACAGCTAGCCTACCATCCCTACCCTGATTGGAGTAAACTAACAGACAGCAATACTTCTACTGATACTTACAGCTAGCCTACCATCCCTACCCTGATTGGAGTAAACTAACAGACAGCAATACTTCTACTGATACTTACAGCTAGCCTACCATCCCTACCCTGATTGGAGTAAACTAACAGACAGCAATACTTCTACTGATACTTACAGCTAGCCTACCATCCCTACCCTGATTGGAGTAAACTAACAGACAGCAATACTTCTACTGATACTTACAGCTAGCCTACCATCCCTACCCTGATTGGAGTAAACTAACAGACAGCAATACTTCTACTGATACTTACAGCTAGCCTACCATCCCTACCCAGATTGGAGTAAACTAACAGACAGCAATACTTCTAATGATACTTACAGCTAGCCTACCATCCCTACCCTGATTGGAGTAAACTAACAGACAGCAATACTTCTACTGATACTTACAGCTAGCCTACCATCCCTACCCTGATTGGAGTAAACTAACAGACAGCAATACTTCTACTGATACTTACAGCTAGCCTACCATCCCTACCCTGATTGGAGTAAACTAACAGACAGCAATACTTCTACTGATACTTACAGCTAGCCTACCATCCCTACCCTGATTGGAGTAAACTAACAGACAGCAATACTTCTACTGATACTTACAGCTAGCCTACCATCCCTACCCTGATTGGAGTAAACTAACAGACAGCAATACTTCTACTGATACTAACAGCTAGCCTACCATCCCTACCCTGATTGGAGTAAACTAACAGACAGCAATACTTCTACTGATACTTACAGCTAGCCTACCATCCCTACCCTGATTGGAGTAAACTAACAGACAGCAATACTTCTACTGATACTTACAGCTAGCCTACCATCCCTACCCTGATTGGAGTAAACTAACAGACAGCAATACTTCTACTGATACTTACAGCTAGCCTACCATCCCTACCCTGATTGGAGTAAACTAACAGACAGCAATACTTCTACTGATACTTACAGCTAGCCTACCATCCCTACCCTGATTGGAGTAAACTACTAGACAGCATCAACTTAATTTAGCTGAGTCTACCTTTAAAGCGTATTTAAAACAAGTGTATGAACACACTGGTCTGCCTGACGCAACTCAGCAAGAGAGAGTTGTGATCCACTAGTCTGGAAAGGAGTCCCTTTGTTGGTGCAATATTTGCCCAGAAATGTATCAATCATTGATAGGTATAGGCAGGGGTTCTCTCTTTTTGTTTGGAAGGGGAGGCGGTCGGGGGCTGTGTATGGCTGTACATGTGGATGTTTGATTGAGAAAGACACTGCGGAGAATCAATCAGTAAAAGCTTAGCCCACTTCATTATTGACACATTGTGCTGACAACATCAAACACCCTCTCTAGACTCCAAAGGCAGGAGGACTTTGAGTTTGGTGTCAGCCAGGAATCATGGGTAATTTCCAATCCCAGTAATTTGACTAAAAAAGCCAATAAAGATTCTCCTGCCTTCACAGACCAGTCAAAACTAACTTGTTGAGAGGCTCAATATGCACCCTTTGTCCCAGAGTGCACTGCAGCCCACTGAACACCCAAGTCCAATCTGAGGATTACTAGTGAGGGGAGAAGGTAAGATGCCTTAGACTCAAATGGGTAATGAATGGAACTAACGAGAATAGCCAAGGCTCCCAATCCAGCCGGGCCTGACTCATAACGAATTAAACTAAAGTGGAACGTCCCATAGCAAAACCTCAATAATACTTTCTGTCACATCTGTTATGGTTATAACCTGGGCGGGTGACGTTGGCCTGAGTACTGTAATACAAAGGCATGAAATCCATAGCAACACCTTAAACACCCACATTCTATGGTGTCGCTGGTATAAGGTTGCAATGTTCTGTCGGGAGACTTGGTCCGTTCTGCACCATATTGTAAGAGGAGGCTGTTCATCAGCAGTACACTATAGTACTGTATACTGAGTAGAGAACCTGGACCATACCCCACCTCTATAGTACTGTATACTGAGTAGAGAACCTGGACCATACCCCACCTCTATAGTACTGTATACTGAGTAGAGAACCTGGACCATACCCCACCTCTATAGTACTGTATACTGAGTAGAGAACCTGGACCATACCCCACCTCTATAGTACTGTATACTGAGTAGAGAACCTGGACCATACCCCACCTCTATAGTACTGTATACTGAGTAGAGAACCTGAACCATACCCCACCTCTATAGTACTGTATACTGAGTAGAGAACCTGGACCATACCCCACCTCTATTACAGTATGTCATAATTAATGCCCCAAGCTTTGGCTTGTCAATAAAACATGGGCAGCATCGTTATAGGCAACCCTTAATCAATGAAGCCAAAAGTAGCTTTAATTGCATTTTTCACCCCTTCTGGCTGTGGAGTGAGTGAGTGAGTCAGAGGTGGGGTATGGTCTGTATATATACACACACCATTCATTCCCTCTGGCTGTGCTGTGAGTGAGTGAGTCAGAGGTGGGGTATGGTCTGTATATATACACACACCATTCATTCCCTCTGGTTGTGCTGTGAGTGAGTGAGTCAGAGGTGGGGTATGGTCTGTATATATACACACACCATTCATTCCCTCTGGCTGTGCTGTGAGTGAGTGAGTCAGAGGTGGGGTATGGTCTGTATATATACACACACCATTCATTCCCTCTGGCTGTGGAGTGAGTGAGTCAGAGGTGGGGTATGGTCTGTATATATACACACACCATTCATTCCCTCTGGCTGTGCTGTGAGTGAGTGAGTCAGAGGTGGGGTATGGTCTGTATATATACACGCCGCACACTGCTACTCATGCTCCCAGGTGATATTTATTAATAACAACGTTTCAACGCTTAGGTCTTCATCAGGCATCCATATCCCAGGTGGAGGTGGAAGGTCCTATATATAGGGGCAGTACTCATTGACATCACTTCCTGAAACAGGAGGTAAAAGACGTATAACATGGGTTCACAATATTAACATTCACTGTATCAGAATACAGGATATTGTCTTATACAAGGAAATGTATCATACTTGCAGTAATATACATACACATACCATATTCATACAATATTCAATTAGGATTTATTTTTTAAAACACACACGTTGGACATATTTAAACTATAAAACCGGTTTCAAGTCAAACAGTGTGCTGAGCCTGTGGATCCAATGATCAATGTCCCCTCCCCTGAGTGACATCTTGACCATTTCTATTCCAATGTATCTCAGAGAACTAATAGGATCTCCAGCTTGTACAAAATGTACAGGAACCAGATTGTTTGTCTCACCTGTCAGTATATTGCTGCAGGTTTTCCCTATGTAAGACAGACCACGAACAACATTGGTGAACATGCAGGTAATCAGGCCTTTGATGTTAATGGTAAATCGGTCCACTGAGAAGTTGATGTCCACCCTCCGCTCCTCTGTTCCTCCCTCCGCTCCTCTGTTCCTCCCTCCGCTCCTCTGTTCCTCCCTCCGCTCCTCTGTTCCTCCCTCCGCTCCTCTGTTCCACCCTCTGCTCCTCTGTTCCTCCCTCCGCAGAATACGTCCCACAGGTTACAAACAAAAGGTCATCAACAAGAGCTGGAATGCAATGACTAACAAGTACACGCACTCGTACTACAAAACAAAAGGTAGCCACACGAGCTATAAATGTATAATCCCCAATTAGAGACAACACAAGGCAGCTGCCTCTAATTGGGGATTAACCAAACTGGGTTAAGATGCTGAGACTGAAATAACCTACTGGGCATCAACATGATTAGACTGAAATAACCTACTGGGCATCAACATGATGAGACTGAAATAACCTACTGGGCATCAACATGATGAGACTGAAATAACCTACTGGGCATCAACATGATGAGACTGAAATAACCTACTGGGCATCAACATGATGAGACTGAAATAACCTACTGGGCATCAACATGATGAGACTGAAATAACCTACTGGGCATCAACATGATGAGACTGAAATAACCTACCGGGCATCAACATGCTGAGACTGAAATAACCTACTGGGCATCAACATGCTGAGACTGAAATAACCTACCGGGCATCAACATGCTGAGACTGAAATAACCTACTGGGCATCAACATGCTGAGACTGAAATAACCTACCGGGCATCAACATGCTGAGACTGAAATAACCTACTGGGCATCAACATGCTGAGACTGAAATAACCTACCGGGCATCAACATGCTGAGACTGAAATAACCTACTGGGCATCAACATGCTGAGACTGAAATAACCTACTGGGCATCAACATGATGAGACTGAAATAACCTACTGGGCATCAACATGCTGAGACTGAAATAACCTACTGGGCATCAACATGATGAGACTGAAATAACCTACTGGGCATCAACATGATGAGACTGAAATAACCTACTGGGCATCAACATGCTGAGACTGAAATAACCTACTGGGCATCAACATGCTGAGACTGAAATAACCTACTGGGCATCAACATGCTGAGACTGAAATAACCTACTGGGCATCAACATGCTGAGACTGAAATAACCTACTGGGCATCAACATGATGAGACTGAAATAACCTACTGGGCATCAACATGATGAGACTGAAATAACCTACTGGGCATCAACATGCTGAGACTGAAATAACCTACTGGGCATCAACATGCTGAGACTGAAATAACCTACTGGGCATCAACATGCTGAGACTGAAATAACCTACTGGGCATCACTGTTTTTGAAGTGGAGAAGAAACTACAATAACAATTCTAACTTCCTGTCAAAGAGCATTTTTGCAGGTACGTAATAATATGGCTGGGAAACTGATGGAAAACACAGTCTAGGTCAGGGATAGACAACTGGTCCTCGGAAAGTTTCTATAAATCAGCTAATTCTCACCCCCATGGCAGATTGCATGACATTAATTGCTAAATCTTCTCTCCACCCCATGGAAAAATGTGTAGAATTGCACAAAATTAACTCTAAAACATAACTATGATCAACTGCGGCCCTTCACAAGTTAAGGCATACTGTATAAGAAAATATAAAAACCTCAATGACATCATTCTATGAAAACAAAGGACAACATCTGAGGCAGTGAGTACAGAGAATGTTCAACATGCCCTTGAGAAGGGAAGGAGATCTTGAAATCCAGAGAAGAAAATAATCATTGAAACACTAAGAAGAAACCCCTACTGAGAAGAGAATTACCATTCAGCATCTCCAGTACAACATTGGGCAATCAGCCACCCTTCTCTTTCAATAGTATTACAGTTCTCATGACGGCATAATTACAGAGCTACTATAATTCACAAGAGGAACGGGGCGGCTTCTGTTTGAATTTAATTTCTGTATTAGTTCGATTGCATGGTTTCCAGATGCAAATGAAAAAGATGAAGGGATTTACAAGGCAAACGAGAAGGGTCGGGGAGGAAGAGATGGAGGAGTTAAGGAGGAAGGGAAGGAGGGTTCGGAGAGGAAAGGATGGAGGGGGTCGGGGAGGAAGGGATGGAGGGGTCAAGGAGGAAGGGATGGAGGGGTCAAGGAGGAAGGGAAGGAGGGGTCGGGGAGGAAGGGATGGAGGGGTCAAGGAGGAAGGGATGGAGGGATGGAGGGCGTCGAGGAGGAAGGGATGGAGGGGTCGGGGAGGAAGGGATGGAGGGGTCAAGCAGGAAGGGATGGAGGGGTCAAGGAGGAAGGGAAGGAGGGGTCGGGGAGGAAGGGATGGAGGGGTCAAGGAGGAAGGGATGGAGGGATGGAGGGCGTCGAGGAGGAAGGGATGGAGGGGTCGGGGAGGAAGGGATGGAGGGGTCAAGCAGGAAGGGATGGAGGGCGTCAGGAGGACTGTACTGATGAAGGAATGAAATGAATGTGTGTGGACAAACATACTGAAGACTTAATGTAATGAACATGCTGCCCATGCGGAGGGAGAAACATGGTGTTGGGGTTTTCATGTCTCCACTGCAGGTCCTGAGTGCACTCACATCTGCAGTACATTGTGTTGCCTGGCAGGAGCAGGGCGGAACTTTGGCAAAACTTTGTAATGATCTAATTATCTATCAACTCTGGGGATAAATTCCCAAGATAACCTGATCCTTGTTGCAAAAAAAGCAACCAGATGTCAACAGTTCTTTAAAAGGCTGCTCTCTTCTGGGTGAGCGGCTGAACAAATTGGAGAGTAGTAGAGTGACAGGAGAGAGGGGTAAAGGGCCTCCAGCCAGCCGGAATGGACTCGTCCTCTGGGTGTAATTACCACACAGATTATGTTTAACGAATGTGACCCTTTCACTAACTGGCACCCACTGGGGAGGGGGATGCATGGTATGTGTGTGTAGATATATAAAGAGGGGTGTGCTGTAAAAGGTGGTCTTAGGCCAGAGGAGTTCCAAGAATCTGCAATTTGAAGGTTATTTTTGACTGGCAATTTCTGTGCCCCTGGAGTCAAGCATTCAACCAAGTTCATAAAACGACAACCTCCCGCTGGTAGAGTAAATGTCCATTGTTGGAGAGAGATGGGGAAAGAGAGAGAGAGAGAGAGAGAGAGAGAGAGAGACAGAGACAGAGAGAGAAACAAAAGGAAAGAAGAAGATAGAAAGTCGAGGAGAGGAGAATGACATGACAAAAACATCCTGTGGACATAAAACACAAAAAGAGCTGAGCCAATTTCACTGGTCGTACAGAAACATAATGGATTTTACTTCTTCTGTTCCCCACTTCAGTTCAAACATGCTTCAGTGGCATAACACGACCTTACCACAGGAGTGACAGACCATTACGTGCAGTTAATATCTCAGCACGTCTAATGCCTAATATTGAATAATCACTCATGTTCGTTCTCCCCTCTAAGAGAAAAAATATGATTTAGCTGCGTTTTATTGACTGCATAAAAATCAATGCTGTTAAGAGAACAAATTAGGGCTGGAAAAGGAACATCCTCTGGCTACAGGACTTCAATTACAATGGAGTGTGTGTTTGCAAAAATTGTCTGGTGGATTTGCAACTCCCAGTTTCCGGCTAAACAATTTGTCATATTCAGGAACATGTATGAAAAGCAATCTATTTCGCTCTCTAAAATAATAACTTATTTTCAATTCCATTTTTGACATTTGAGATGTGATAGGCAGTTTTTTTTTGTGTGTACATGGGCCGCTTGGCAGCACAACCAAGGGGTCAATTAATCATCAAATATGATTTGCCTATTTACAGTGGGCTAAGCTGATTAGCGCTAGTTCGATTGGCGACTGTTTCAACCAGGCTTAAGCATGACATAACTTCAGGATTTAGGGCAGTTTTAAGGGGACATAATCCTTTCGCTGTAACCCAAATGACAAATAAAGAACCTGTAATCAATTACCTTGATCACAATTTGATATGAACATCATCCAAAGTCCAGCTAGGGCGTTGAAGACTGATTTTCTGGTGCATAAGGCCACTACTGGGCATTTGTATGGGCCATTTTGGTCTCTCTTTGTGCAGTTCTGCATTCACTGCTGGGCAGTCACCTCACCCCTCCTGGCTCAATAAAATGGGACAGAGGGAATTACGCAGGGATTAGGTTATAGTCAGGTTTAATTCCAACCCCTGGAATGAGATCCACACTGAATCCAAAGAGAAGATTGCTCACAAGCCCCATCACAGACAGTGCACTGTGTGTGTGTGTGTGCGTGTGTGTGTGTTAGAGCTGCACGATATGGTAAAAAATAAAATAGAAATGCAATTTTTGTACCAAATATTGTGATTTTACCTGCCTTTTATTGATCAAACACTTGGTTAAACTGTTAGAATTATAGAAATAGAAGGAGCATTGTATTTTTATGGTTGGAATACAGTGGGCACTTGGAATGCAGTTTTATCCATGTGAACGCACGGAGCTTGCTGCCGAAATAAGAGGAATTAAAACTCCTCGCTTCTAACACACGGGCTGCAGTAGTGGCTCGATGGGTCAATTGAGGACAATGAGATTGAGCTACCGGGTTATAGCATTCATAGAATTGACCGAAACCGAAACAGTGGTGGAGTGTGTATTTTTACTAGGAATGATATGGGTAGATGTACTAATTCCCAAATGTCGTCCTATACTTGGTGTGTCTGCCTCTTATACTTGCTATTGGCCTCTTAAGCAGAATAATTTCTCTGATTGACCTGAATCAAATTGCTGTGAACACAATGCATTTGCTGATAGGGAATGTATTCTGCTTGGCGATTTTAATACAAATTTGCAGTTATCACACAAGAAAAGTACACTTGTGTATCTTTAATCAGTTATCTGGAATAAAACAACTAATTGTTGAGCCAACCCGGGTGTGTATTGACAGTAAATCAACTTTGGATTTGATTATTGTATCAGACCAAGAGAACGTCTGTCAGTCAGGAGTCTTAAATATTGGTTTAAGTGATCATATGGTAACCTACTGTACCCGTAAGAAATCCAAAATGCCACTTGAGCCAAGTAATAACTACATGAAGGTACGGTCTATGAAACAATACTCAAAGGAACGTTTTGTAGAAGTACTTGGAATTTTGGATTGTTCTCATGTACTAAACTGTGATGATGTTGACCAAGCTTGGTATTTTTTAAAAGATCTGTTTCTGTCTGCACTCAACTCTCTGGCTCCGATTAAACAAATTTGAATCAAGCAGCAGTCAGGGAAATTTATTACTTCTGAGATCTTAGGAAAAGGGATCGCTACTTGGCCAAATTCTGAATGACAAATCTACAAGAATATGATGGTTGTATTAACTGTAGAAACCAGACAAGATACAAAATGGATATGGCCAAATCCCAACATTACATTGACGTTTTTAATGACAACTTACATCAGCCTCGTAAACTGTGGAAAATGTAAAAGGATATTGGCTCAAAAACTCCCCATAAAGAAAAGTCCTGTAGTATTGGCCTGGATATATGTTTTATGCTATGACCAGGCAAAGGTTGCAAATTATTTTTTTTAAATGTACCACTGTAATCTCATCTCTGGTTAAGAAGTTACCGACTATGGCCAGTCTTTCATTTAGAACGTTTACCATAGCAAAGGTATCACAAATGATTTGTTTGAGCTGTGCATGGTAACAGAGGACAACGTTTCCAATCTACTATGCTTAATGAGCACAAACAAAGCAACTGGGCTGGATAACCTTCCTGCAAGATTCATAAAGGATAGTGCTTGTGTCACTGCTAAAATTATAACGCATATTGTAAATCTTTCTATTAGTAGTGGTACATTTCCCAATGATCTCAAAACAGCCCGGGTGATTCCGCTCCACAAGAAGAGCAGTAAATCAAATGTAGAAAGTTACAGGCCTGTCGATCCTCAGCATCTTATACAAAGTTGTTGCGAGAATAGTTTTTAATCAACTTGAGGGATACCTTGAGCACAAACTTCTTTATGAACTCCAATCTGGCTTTAGAGCGGTTCATTCCACTGATACTTGCCTTAACTACCTTTTTGACCACATCAAGAAGGAAAGTGAGAAGGGGAACTATAAGGGTTTGGTCATGTTAGACTTGCATAAAGCTTTTGACACTGTGGACCATGATATTCTCCTGATGAAACTGAAATGCATGGGTCTAAATGATATAGCAGTAAACTGGTTTAGGTTTTATCTGACCAACAGAACACAAGTATATAATGTTGGTGATGTTCTGTCAGAGGCCAAATAAATATCCTGTGGAGTACCACAGGGATACATTTTAGGGCCTCTCTTATTTCTTATTTACTTTAATGATATGCCAGATACAGTAAAGTGCAAACTGCTTTATGCTGATGACTCAGCCCTACTGATATCAGTTTACATAGAGGAGACCCTGAGGAAGGAATTGCATTTTGTTAAATATTGGTTGACAACAAATTGTTGCTACATTTGAGAAAAACTGAATCGATTTTGTTTGGAACAGAATGTAGATTGTTTAGGGCTGACAAGATAAAGACAACCTGTGCAGGCAAGGAGATTGAATCTAAAACAAGAGTAACTTATCTAGGTGTATCCCTAGATCAATCCCTTTCTGGAGACCAGATAGATGCAAAAATGGTCACTAAAATTGCGAACAAATTTACATGTTTATACCGTAACACTAGATATGTTAACATCAAAGTTAAGAAACTGCTTGTTTTTCTATACAGGCATTTGTCTATGGAATAGCATCCCATTAGAGATCAAGCTAAGAAAAATAAGAAATGGCTTTAAAAAGCAGGCAAAGGTTTTCATTTGAACAAGTTTGACTAAGTAAGAAACCACTCCACTGCCCCTTGTGCCCCCTACTGCTGGTCAGGTGTATTTATTTGAATCATAGGTATGTTGTGCAATGAATAGATTGTTTTAATGTGAAATTAATATGGTTGATTTTTAAGGTTAGGGAAAAGTGCAGTGAATAGTGCCACTCTCTAGGATGTCAATATAAATGAATATATCTATGGTTGTTTGTAATTTTGTGTTATTGTTTTTTGCCATCGAGGACCACTTTGGAAACAAGCGTTTTAATTAATACTTTCAAGTTATATCCTCTGGGTCCTTCATTGTACATGTTCTTATATATGTCTGTTACCCAATATAAATTCAAATTCAAAAATGACAACCAAAAATGTAAAATGAGAGGAGACAGAGTAGGAACTAAAGTGTTGGTCAGTGTTTCCCGTGGGACCCTAATTAGATTTAAATAGATAGGTAACCCAAGGCTGCCAACATTTGAAGAAAGCTTGGAGTGAGATTTGCTATTTGAATGTCATTGCCCGCTGGCACAACCCCTAAACGGTTACTTTTTTCAAGCTAATGTCCTGCAATTCTACGTATTTTGACATGGCTTAGGCCTATGACCAGGGTGGAAAATAAAATATGTTTTAACCACACAGATCAGGTGTATTCAGGATGCTTTGAACATTAAATTAACATTGAAATGTAAAGTATGCTAATTACTGTTTCTTTTTTAGGTGGTTTGACACTTTATTCAGACAGTATTGAAATGAGATAGGGAGACAGCTAGATGCTAGAAACAGTAGCAAGGTTGGAAGGGATTGATCCCTGCTCTCAGGTGGAAAGTTGTATGCGACATGTGCCGGGGAGTGTTACCATCACACCAAGGCTCTGCACAGGAAATGTTAATATTAATGGTTGATGGCAGTCGCTAACCAAGTCAGAGACTTCTGTCTCCTTGTCCGTAGACTGGGTGAACTATCTCTTTAAAATAAGACTGGAAGAAAATCCTGCTTGCTCTCCAGGAGGGTTGACCACCCCTGAGCTATGTTTCCCAAGTGATGGGTGTTTGAAAATGTTCTTATTAAAACAATTCATTTCTCAAAATCACACAAACCTTCTAGAAAAATCTAATGAATATCAATATTCAGGTGGTTTCTGCCTCCTAGTTGAAGATCCTTGGCATCATCTTACTCTACATTATCTTTGATTCCTGGAACATTTAATATCCCATGCTTATTAAAAACTGTCCGTGAATGGCTGCAAAAACGCATAGCCTCGTAATTCATTTTCAAAGACACAAGTAGGCATATATCAGACTTCAGTATGTGATTACTAATAATAAAATAATACATAATAATAATAAAATACGTGTGGGGAATAACAGTAGTGTTCTTCCTGACAAGCCCACTAATTACCCTATATTTTAGCCCATTGTTAAGAATGAGAATCGTTCCACTGATGAGACTAAATCATGTAAATAAATAATAAAATCTCCTGAAGACAAGATGACATACATCTGCCCCTACACAAATATCTCTCCGTGAAGCAGAAGGGCGGAGATTTGTGTGTGGTATTGCGAGGGGTGAAAGTGAGTGATGAGGCAAGAGAGAATGAACGGCGAGCACGGAACTTGGTGGTAAGCGACGGATAGCAGATGTCCACTGCCCGAACTGTGCGTAGATTGATGAGGAAACATTTTTTTTCAATCCATTTTAGAATAAGGCTGTAACGTAACAAAATGTGGAAAAAGTGAAGGCGTCTGAATACTTTCCGAATGCACAGTATATCTCACACATTGAAAAGACTGCAATTTAATATCACAAGCGGAAATTCTATCATTGTACTGTCTTGTCGCAGCACTGTGAACATTCGGCACATTGAACAATAGTACTGGTCTAGTTGGGGATTAAGGGGATTGGATCCAACACCCTGAAACAGATTTTTTGAAAATGTATTAAAAATAAAAAACAGAGCCTTTGCTATGAGACTCGAAATTGAGCTCAGGTGCATCCTGTTTCCATTGATCATCCTTGAGATGTTTCTACAACTTGATTGGAGTTCACCTGTGGTAAACTCAATTGATTGGACAAGATTTGGAAAAGCACACACCTGTCTATATAAGGTCCCACAAAACCAAACCATGAGGTCGAAGGAATTGTCCGTAGAGCTCTGAGACAGGATTGTGTCGAGGCATAGATCTGGGGAAGGGAATCAAAACAAACATTTCCGCAGCATTGAAGGTCCCCAAGAACACAGTGGCCTCCATCATTATTAAATGGAAGAAGTTTAGAACCACGAAGACTCTTCCTAGAGCTGGCGACCCAGTCAAACTGAGAAATCGGGGAAGAAGGGCCTTTGTCAGGGAGGTGACAAAGAACCTGATGGTCACTCTGAGTTCCAGAGTTCCTCTGTGGAGATGGGAGAACCTTCCAGAAGGACATCCATCTCTGCAGCACTCTACCAATTAGGCCTTTCTGGTAGAGTGGCCAGACGGAAGTCACTCCTCAGTAAAAGGCAGATGACAGCCCACTTGGAGCTTGTCAAAAGGCACCTAGACTCTCAGACCATGAGAAACAAGATTCTCTGGTCTGATAAAACCAATATTGAACTGTTTGGCGTGAATGGCAAGCGTCACGTCTGGAGGAAACCTGCCACCATCCCTACGGTGAAGCATGGTGGTGGCAGCATCATGCTGTGGGGATGTTTTTCAACAGCAGGGCCTGGGAGACTAGTCAGGATTGAGGGAATGATGAACGGAGCAAAGTACAGAGAGATCCTTGATTAAAACTTGCTTCAGAGCGCTCAGGACCTCAGACTGGGGCGAAGGTTCACCTTCCAACAGGACAACGACCCTAAGTACACAGCCAAGGCTTTGGGACAAGTCTCTGAATGTCCTTTAGTGGCCCAGCCAGAGCCCAGACTTGAACCCATACAACCTGACACAGCTTGAGAGGATCTGCAGAGAAGAATGGGAGAAACTCCCCATATACAGGTGTGCCAAACCTGTAGCGTCATACCCAAGAAGACCTGAGGCTGTAATCGCTGCCAAAGGTGCTTCAACAAAGTACTGAGCAAAGAGTCTGAATACTTATGTAAATGTGATTTCTTTTTTTTTGCTGAAAAAACAATTTAATACATTTTAGAATGAGGCTGTAACCTAACAAAATGAGGAAAAAGTTAAGGGGTCTGAATACTTTCCGAATGCGCTGTAAGAGGTGAGAAGAGGCTCAAATTCATAGGTACATTTAGACAAATATTTTCTTTATATTTTCTTCACCATTTTTCAAACTTTGCGACGTCTTCAGAGTCCGTCGAAGAAAAGGAAGTTACCAAACCACAGAAGATCGGTGATGGCTTTATGGGATAGCTAGCAATTTGTAAACAATTACCCCTTTCTTTAAGTGAGTACGATTTTAATAATAAATGTGTAAAGTGCTAGATACTTTGAGTCCAAGTATCGGTAGATCATTGTCCAAAATAATATTGCGATATGTGACCATCTATTTTTTCCCCCCATCACTAGATAAAACCAGAGGAAGAAAATCTGTACCAACATGGGATTTTATATTTAAGCATTGAGAAAGTGTGCTATATTCTGTGCTCAATCCCTTTGCCTCCCTTCGTCCACTCTGTTCATAACATATTCTAGTTTTGTGAGCAGGAAACTGTATTGAGATCAAATGTTTCATTGATGAGAAAATGTGCAGAAATCCCTCTCCTTCCGTCTTCTCCCACTGCTGGCCACTGGGCTTCCTCTCACTACCATATTTGGTGGAAACGCCAAGCCGATGCTTCCTATTTATACACCCAGTGAAATATCTGTCTCATTGTTCTATCTGGGTGTGTCTGTGTAAGAGAAATTGATCTGGACCGTAAGGCACCAGCTCAATACAATTCAGTCACGTCATACAGACTGTTTGTAGAGCATCACTGCCCTCTCGTGAAGATTCATAAACCATACTAGAGGGAGGAGGGGGGAGGGGAGGGAAGGGAAGGAGAGCTTCCCTGAGTATAGGGGCCAGCAGATGTTAGATAATAGCATTTCAAGACTTTCCATTTAGGGGATTAAAAAGCTGCAGCGTCATCGACCCTTTAACTTTCAGACAGCCGAGGCTGGGAACATATGCCTGCTGGGGACGGCACAGCCAGCGCAGCCAGCACACGTGTCCTTCTGCAGTTTGACTTCGGGCTCTGGCTGGCAGGCACAGAGTTCATGTACGTGTGTGGTGCTTGTGTGTGGTGCGTACATGCACTAGCCATATGGATAACGCAGTGCGCTGATGGCTCGAGAGACTAGTAAGGTGAGGCTGCCCATCTCAACTGGAGCTTGTTGGCCATCTGATGAGTTCTGCCCTCCCACTCTCTGTGCTCAGAGTCACACCGAACTGCCATTCCACAGCCTGACCCAGTTGTCTCTGCCTGGGAGATTTGACAAAAGTGTGTCACGCTTGACCAGGGGATGGGAAATTGTTACAGCCACTCCAGACACAAATACACCAACAAGCCTTTAAATACAGTGCATACTGTATTGGAAACAAAGATGACAACCGTCATGCTTTTTGCAACACAACGGCTTCAACACTAATTGCTTACATCGGTAGGTCATAACAGGTGGCTAACCTATCCATTGATTCATACTACATTTCTGGGGGATTGAATCCATATATACACCACATCTGTACATCATAGCTCAACATAGGACACAGAGAATTCAATACTTCTCCTCAAAGAAGCGACTATAAAAAGGGAGCTGTGCTCAGATCAGCCTGCACTGACGGTTGGCCTCCCGGAGAACCACTGCAATCCAGCTGGGAGGGACAGGCCATGCAATTACATCCTCTTCCCCAACTCCATTAATCACCTCATTACAAAGGGCTTCTTTTCCATAAAAGAAAGTCTTGTCGTGCTCTCTCACCTTTATCGCATTACCGCTTAATTAAGAATTATGTCGGATCATCTTGGTTTTAATTATGTGAATGCCCGGCCCATTTATAAAGGCGGTAGTAGGACTGGGAAGAGGCTGTAGCCTTTACCAACGCCACTTTAATGAATTTGCAAGGCCCCCCGCAAACGGGAGCGCTTATATAAGATTAAGCCCTTTGGAAAATGAACACTGATAAAGTGGTTGTGGGATTGTTTCTTTTAATTAGCGACAAAAACAACACTCCCGCCAAAGGTAGCACCGACGCAGATGCAGTGAGAGTGTTGGGTGTGATAATGAACGACTGAGGGAGGGAAGGAAGGAGGGAACGTCTGTGATCGCAGAACAGAGAGTGTGTTCTCCCGGGGTGCAATCTGTCAAAGGGGTGGGTGGGTGGGGGGGGTGTCTCCATTACCACTCCACTTGGAGTGCTTCCGTTCCATGCCTCCAGACAGTTAATGTGTTCTGGCAGTGTCACAGTGCATCTCTACTGACTGCTGCCATTCAATGTGGCTCTGACAGACAGACAGGTGATTGTTCACTTGTAACAATGTTAATGATGGAAGGCTCTGTTCAATAGAAACTTGTTACTGACTTTTTTAGATAAGAAAATGTCCCTTATGGGGGTAGAAATCATGTTTTTGTATGTGTACAATGTTTCCAGTGTGAAACAACTGTCTTATCAATCCAAACATGCTTGATTGCTGTTCAAGAAGAACGCTAGAAACAACTTTTTCAGGGCCTTGGGTCGTTCCACCAATTGGATGCCTTTTGAGTAGTGTAACTTGGTCAAAAAAACTTTGGATTTGACCAAATATTAACATTCTGTCATAAAGACAATATGTTGACCTTCATAAAAAAAAAACGTTCCCATCTCAAGAGGTTACATTTAAAAAAAAAATACAATCGTTTGTGCCTAATTGTTAATTTCTATGGGTTACTGGGTTGACATGTTATGTTCGACATAAGACCCGCTCACTTTTCCACCACAAAACACCAGAAAATGGCCAAAAAGATGAACCAGCTCAACTGCTTTTACACTATGGTTTGACTAGTAAGATGTAGAAGTAAAACAAGATGTAGAAGTAAAACAAGATGTAAAAGTAAAACAAGATGTAAAAGTAAAACAAGATGGAAAAGTAAAACAAGATGGAAAAGTAAAACAAGATGGAAAAGTAAAAAAAGAGTTCAGGTAACGTATCATGGTTGACCTTAAAATGAGGGACATATGTACAGATTATTGATTCATATACAGTGCCTTCGAAAAAGTATTGGGGAGCGTCACTGCACAGCTAATTAGATTTTTTGTCACGTGCCGAATACAACAGGTGTAGACCTTAGAGTGAAATGCTTACTTACAAGCCCTTAACTAACAATGCAGTTTTAAGTAAAATAAGTATTAGGTAAACAATAGATAAGTAAAGAAATAAAAGCAGTAAAATAACAGTAAAATAACAGTAAAATAACAGCAGCGAGGCTATATACAGGAAGTACCAGTACAGAGTCAATGTGGGGCACCGGTTACTCGAGGGAATTGAGGTAATATGCACATGTAGGTATAGTTATTAAAGTGACTATGCATAGATAATAAACCGAGAGTAGCAGCAGCGTAAAAGAGCTGGTGGGACAATGCAAATAGTCAGTGTAGTCATTTGATTACCTGTTCAGGCGTCTTATGGCTTGGGGGTAGAAGCTGTTGAGAAGCCTTTTGGACCTAGACTTGCCGCTCCGGTAATGCTTGCTGTGTGGTAGCAGAGAGAACAGTCTATGACTAGGGTGACTGGAGTCTGACAATTTTTAGGGCCTTCCTCTGACAGGTACTGGGCCGTACCTTCTGTAGTGCCTTGCGGTCGGAGATCTTTTAAGTCTTCTTAGGGGGAATAGGCGTTGTCGGGCCCTCTTCACGACTGTCTTGGTGTGTTTGGACCATGATAGTTTGTTGGTGATGTGGACACCAAGGAACTTGAAGCTTTCAACCTGCTCCACTACAGCCACCTCGATGAGAATGGGGCGTGGTCGGTCCTCCTTTTCCTTTAGTCCACAATCATCTCCTTGATTTTCAGGTCTCTCCAGAGATGTTCGAATGGGTTCAAGTCCGGGCTCTGGCTGGTCCACTCAAGGACATTGAGACTTGTCCCGAAGCCGCTCTGGAGCAGTTTTTCATCAAGGATCTCTCTGTACTTTGCTCTGTTCATCTTTTCCTCAATCCTAACTAGTGTCCCAGTCCCTGCCGCTGAAAAACATCCCCATAGCATGATGCTGCCACCACATGCTTCAACGTAGGGATGGTGGCAGGTTTCCTCCAGACGTGATGCTTGGCATTCAGTCCAAAGAGTTTAATCTTGGTTTTATCAGACCAGAGGATCTTGTTTCTCATGGTCTGAGAGTCTTTAGGTGCCTTTTGGCAAACTCCAAGCGGGCTGTAATGTGCCTTTTACTGAGGAGTGGCTTCACTCTACCATAAAGGCCTAATTGGTGGAGTGATGCAGAGATGGTTGTCCTTCTGGAAGTTTCTCCCATCTCCACTAGAGCTCTGTCAGAGTGACCTCCCTGACCAAGGCCCTTCTTCCCCGATTGACTCCAGGAAGAGTCTTGGAGGTTCCAAACTTCTTCCATTTAAGAATGGGGACCTTCAATGCTATCTAAATGTTTGGTACCCTTCCCCAGATCTGTGCCTCGACACAATCCTGTCTCGGAGCTCTACGGACATTTCCTTCGACCTCATGGCTTTGTTTTTACTCTGACATGCACTGTCAACTGTGGGACCTTATATAGACAGGTGTGTGCCTTTCCAAATCATGTCCAATCAATTGAATTTACCACAGGTGGACTTCAATCAATTTGTAGAAACATCTCAAGGATGATAAATGGAAACAGGATGCACCTCAGCTCAATTTCGAGTCCCATAGCAAAGGGTCTGAATACTTACGTAAATAAGTATTCAAAAAAGCCTGTTTAAGCTTTTTCATTATGGGGTATTGTGTGTAGATTACTGAGGATTTTTTATTTATTTAATCCATTTTAGAATAAGTCTAACATAACAAAATGTGGAAAACGTCAAGGGGTCTGAGTACTTTCCGAAGGCACTGTATAATGTGGTGTCTTTGCTATGATTAAATCGATTACCTAACATTTAATTAATTTTATTAAATTAAATCGTGCAAAAATTAACTCATTAGGAATTCTGGGGCACCACGGAAGAATTGGTTTATATAGAGTGGCTCTCTCCCGAATCCACTCTTAAAGATCATGTACATCAATAGCAGTCAAATATTAATCGTCACCTTATCTCGATCAGTCTCATAAAATCCTAGTTTGCACGAACCCAGTTTAACTTATGAATCATCCATACACAAATTGGCTCAATTGTTTATTTACTAGCTAATTAAAGAATAACAGAATATACAAATACAATACATAATGACATTATACCGTAAATACCGTCCCTAGTGGACTAAACAAACAGTTTGGTTATAACAAGATAGATTCAGAAAGAAAGGGGGGAAGGGAAGGAAGACCAAGGAATGGTCCCTATCGGACCTGGGTTCTTTTCACATAAAGTAGAGTTTAAATTAAATTAGCCTTTTTTAACGCGGGGACAAGTCCTCCGGTTATTTGGAACACAATGTGACTTTCCGTAACGAGGGCTTTTGTACTGGGAAGAGAAGGGGCGTTTCATCCTTCTAACCCAATGTCTGTTCACTTGGGCGTGGCCACTGCCTAAAAACACTTTTAGAAGGCATAAATCACATTGTAATCTTTTCAAAAGTATTCTTATACTGAGTTACACAGTTTATCCAACATTCAGATGCATCCTCATGATTGAGGGACCTTTATACACAGAGTTAAAGTGGCTGTATTGTCTTTCCTGAGTGTCACAAGAATGGAACAAGGTGAACAGACCGTAGCTGGCTTCTTCCCGAACGTTTTCACATTCTCAAAATTATAAATATTGTTTAATTCTCCAATAGTTGGGGTAGGAGTATCTGGCTTGAGAGTCTCTTTCCAGTTCTGAGATTCTCTCTCCTCCATACTGCATGGCCAGGAATTTGCTGTAGAGTCATAAAACTGCCCCCCTAACAGAAGAGGGGGGATCCCATCTCTACTAGGGCTAGCATCATGACAATATGAATCACAAAATCACATTAAATAAATAATAATCTTCTGAAATTACTTTCACAAAATAACTAGTGATGTTGAAAACTTGGGATGAAGATCTTCCTAGAAATCAGAAGATGCACAGAGGGGAATTTAGTCTTTATTAATTAAAGAAATTGTGATTTATTGAATTCTCCATGTGGCACTTCAATTAATATAACAGGCTTTTAAAAATGTAATATTGGTGCATAAATTCTACTTAAAACATCAAAGGGACGCAAAAGGCACTCATTTTGTAAAACGACCCCCTTGTGTTGCACATCCTGAACTTAAAAAATGGATAGCAACAGAGAGAGAGAGCAAGAGCGACAGACTGAGGGAGAGAGGGTACATAAGGAAATATTTTATTATATTCATACACAAGTTAACCAAATTCATTCCTGTCCCCCTGCTGTCATGCAGAAGGAATAGGTTTGCTTGTTTTAATTCCTTTTTCAAGTAGTATTGACCAGGTGTGTTATAAATATTGCCTGTGCTCTCTCTCTCGCTCTCTCTCTCTCTCTCTCTCTCTCCCCCTCAGCCCACTGATTCAATTAAATGTAATTCAAATGAAATCCCTTCCATGCTGTTGGAGGAGAGTCGCCGGTGTGCGGCGGCAGATAATTAATGGGACGAAAGTGTTTCGTTTCCTCCTTCGCTTTTTTAATCACGACTCCAGCTCAAACGTGCATAGAGGAAATTCACAGAAAATGGAGGCTTTCCTCAAGGGGATATTCAAGGGTCGGTACAGGATGTAGGCATATTGCATGTTTCAAGGGGATATTCAAGGGTCGGTACAGGATGTAGGCATATTGCATGTTTCAAGGGGATATGTAAGGCTCGGTACAGGATGTAGGCATATACAGTATATAGTAACTGACATATGAAGACAGGGGAGGATTGAATGGACTAATGGAACAGTCCAGTCAGAATAATGGATTGAGTTTTAAAAAATCATGGAGGGGAAAGAAGTTGGAACAAATGTCATGACAGTCAAATATCGGCTTTCTCCTCTAAGATGGCCGACAGCTTGGTGTTTGCTCTTACGTATGCCAATCCATAGTGCTGTTATGCGACTCCATCTCTGTATCCTATATTATGATGTGTGAGGTGAGACCACTGGGCTTAGAGAGACAGATGAGAGGAAGAGAACAGTGCAGTGTTGCTGAATCATCAACACGCTCACATGTACTAATAAAGGGTGAAGCATATTGGGGTTTGCGATTGAGACATTAAATGCACACAGGGCAAAGCTAGATGTCGGGAGACTGGATGCGATAGTGTCCGTTTCTTGGTTCTAAAAGCTAGATGTTGGGAGACTGGATGCGATAGTGTCCGTTTCTTGGTTCTAAAAGCTAGATGTTGGGAGACTGGATGCGATAGTGTCCGTTTCTTGGTTCTAAAAGCTAGATGTTGGGAGACTGTGGATGCGATAGTGTCCGTTTCTTGGTTCTAAAAGCTAGATGTTGGGAGACTGTGGATGCGATAGTGTCCGTTTCTTGGTTCTAAAAGCTAGATGTCGGGAGACTGGATGCGATAGTGTCCGTTTCTTGGTTCTAAAAGCTAGATGTCGGGAGACTGGATGCGATAGTGTCCGTTTCTTGGTTCTAAAAGCTAGATGTTGGGAGACTGGATGCGATAGTGTCTGTTTCTTGGTTCTAAAAGCTAGATGTTGGGAGACTGGATGCGATAGTGTCAGTTTCTTGGTTCTAAAAGCTAGATGTTGGGAGACTGTGGATGCGATAGTGTCCGTTTCTTGGTTCTAAAAGCTAGATGTTGGGAGACTGTGGATGCGATAGTGTCTGTTTATTGGTTCTAAAAGCTAGATGTTGGGAGACTGTGGATGCGACATGAATGCATTACCTAAGCCAATCTTTGTGTCTGTAGAGCCACCAGCTCTGCAGCACAAAGCTTAAAACGGCAGCCGATGTGGACCTTTTTCCCCCAGAAGTTCCTTTGAAGCATCTCCCTTGAAATGCTATTAAAGCTATTTTCTAAGAATTAATAAAAGGCTTTGGCAGAATTGATAACCCTAGTGTGCCAACAACTAGTTTTTTTTGGTGTGTTTTTTTTTTACAGTAGTTAGCAGCCCTTAATTGAAGCCTTTAGTGTCTGTAATATATTTTCACCAGTAAACGATCAGAGAATTAATTTCTGCCCCAACAACGATCTCTATCAGCAAAGTTAAATTAAATCTAAAAGACAGAAGAAACACCATATGAGACAAATTCTCCACAGGCTAAAAGTTAATTGTGTCTGAAATGAGATTTTAAGCTGCTGAATTAACAGAAGGCGCAGCAGTGCACAGAGCAAGGGACTGAAAGACGGGAAAGGGTGAGGGAAATCAGCCTAGGTCAGACGCCTGGGTTAGACCCCACACAGATAAGCATGCAGTCCCCGAAGGGCTGATTTACTGAATAAATAGCATTATTCTCATATGCATATCTGAGTGAAAGTGAATGTGAATGAGAGAGAGAGAGAGAGAGAGAGAGAGAGAGAGAGAGAGCACGTGTGAGAGAGAGTGCGAGAGAGAGAGAGAGCAAGAGAAGGAGTGAGAGAGAGAGAGGAAGAGCGAGAGAGAGAGAGGCTACGTCCGCTCCAAGACTAATGGGCCGATTAAGAGCTTTGAGGGGACGGCCATTTGTTTGTCTTCCCTGACTGGATAAAGATACACTTCATTAATAAGCCACACACTCACCAACATTGTTTTTCATTTGAACTTGTAGAGCCTCTTTCTCTTCTCTCCCTGACACTCAGTGCTGTCTGCCATAGAGAAGTGAGGCGAAGTGGGATCGACTGGGTGCAGAGCAGAGATAAACATATCTGGATGCTTGACAGATGTGATTGTGTGCATTAGCAATGAATTCCGAAGAGCCTACAAACCTTGGGGCCTCCCTGCAGGAGGGAGAACTTCATCAGGATACGAACAAGGCTATCCTGTATCATACGCTCAGCCCCACCGGGCAAACACAGAAACATGAGAAAGGGATTGCATCATTCCTGGATCTATTGGGGTGGTGTGCAAATTGCAGTGATAAGAGTCACTGACTCAAAGCCACAAGAGGGTAGAACATTTAAAAACATTGCTTTTAGGGGGAGGCAGTTGCAGAAATGTTGGAATGGTTTAGTTGACTTCCTCAATAGTTGTGCCCTTTTTCTGGCAAGAAAAAGTATGTGAACCCTTTGGAATTATCTGTATTTCTGCTAAATTGGTCATAAAACTTGATCAGATCTTCATCTAACAACTAATAACACACAAACAATCATATGTTTATTGAACACACCGTGTAAACATTCACAGTGCAGGGTGGGGAAAGTATGTGAACCCTTGGATTTAATAACTGGTTGACCCTCCTTTGGCAGCAATAACCTCAACCAAAGTTTTCTGTAGTTGTGGATCAGACCTGCATAACAGTCAGGAGGATTTTGGACCAATCCTCTTTACAAAACTATTTCAGTTCAGCAATATTTGTGGGATGTCGGTTGTGAGGTATTTTCTTCATTTTGTTGTTGATTTACTTCTGTGTTTTGGGTCGTTGTCCTGTTGCATCACCCAACTTCTGTTGAGCTTCAATTGGTGGACAGATAGCCTTACATTCTACTGCAAACCATGACGCTCCCTCCACCAGACTTTACAATTGGGATGCTGTTTCTCCACACAGTGTTGTGTGTTCCTTCCTTCCAAACAACTCAACTTTAGTTTAATCTGTCCACAGAATATTTTGCCAGTAGCACTGTGGAAAATCCAGGTGCTCTTTTGCAAACTTCAGACGTGCAGCAATGTTTTTTTTGGACAGCAGTGACTTCTTCCATGGTGTCCTCCCATGAACACCATCCTTGTTTAGTGTTTTACGTATTGTAGACTCGTCAACAGAGATGTTAGCATGTTCCAGAGATTTCTGTAAGTCTTTAGCTGACACTCTAGGATGCTTCTTAAGCTCATTGAGCATTCTGCGCTGTGCTCTTGCAGTCATCTTTGCAGGACGGCCACTCCTAGGGAGAGTAGCAACAGTGCTGAACTTTCTCCATTCATAGACAATTTGTCTTACCGTGGACGGATGAACATCAAGGCTTTTAGATATACTTTTGCAACCCTTTCCAGCTATATGCAAGTCAACAATTCTTAATCTTAGGTCTTCTGAGATCTCTTTTGTTCGAGGCATGGTTCACATCAGGCAATGCTTCTTGTGAATAGAAAACTCAAATATTGTGAGTGTTTTTATAGGGCATCTCCGATCTCGTCTCATTGATATGACTCCAGGTTAGCTGACTCCTGACTCCAATTAGCTTTTGGAGAAGTCATTAGCCTAAGGGTTCACATACTTTTTCCAACCTACACTGAGAATGTTTAAAATTATTTATTCAATATAGACAAGAAAAATACAATAATTTGTGTGTTATTAGTTTAAGCACACTGTGTTGGTGTATTTGTTCAAATCAGATCAAATGTTATGACCAATTTAGGCAGAAATCCAGGTAATTCCAAAGGGTTCACATACGTTTTCTTGCCACTGTATGTTTAATTGTAAATGTTTAATGTCTCAATAGCATACTCCTTTAATCAGTTTCCATTCTTATCGGGGTGTGTTAATTACTTTTCCAAAGGATGTATTTAATTACAAAGTACAGTAATGGTTAGATTGACTCACTCACTGCGTTATTGTTGTGTCAATTTAATGAGCACTTGAGGTCTTATGTTTCGTAATAACTCTTATATACAGTATGTTCCCTCATGAATGGATCATCCATTATGTCACTGTGATTGGTCTTCAGGATCTTCTCAAACTCGCTGATGTTTTTTTAAGAAAGTTCTATCCGAAGGCACTATTTGCAATGGCTTATGTTTATAGACGTACATTTCTGTTTTTCCTTGAACCTTAAAGTTTGAAGGGACAAAGTCACCCATCGACCCCTGAGATACGCTTATGACAACTTTCACCAGACAGCAGATGCTGAGAGGACTTGATCTTTGAAGTGGTCAAAGGAAAACCAACGTGCATCATTTGATATCAACAAGACCATTCCACGTGGAAGAACATCGTTGGTAACATCTATTAGGATGTCCACATTTTGCCAAGACAAATATGATTATTCATGTTCTGAATCGTTCAGTGGGGCACTTGATAAGCACCGAGCTCTGTTGACAGCGGTGCAGCTTTCTCGCAGCTACATTTGAGGATTTTACATGTCGTCGTCTTCAAAGCTGTTTCCGCAGGTCGCAAAAGGCTAAATGAGCATGACACCAGCTGAATGAAATGTAAAAGGTTTGAAGATAAAATGCTTGGCATACGCTCAGTGCTCTGTTGACATTTCACAGAGATATGCTTGTTTTTGTGAGAAATCTTCATAACATAACAGGAATTTCACATTAATATTAAGTGTATCCAATATATGAAAATACTACAGGTCATGTCTCAAAATCGGTATCTATCTTCCCTCTATACTGTCTTATGACTGACGGATTCTAGAAGAAAGATGACGAGTTCAACGGGAAGTGAGCATGTCAGTTAGCCTTTATTCTTGCACAGAATCCAGCCTAGCTGACACCATGCTGTGCAATTTTCCTTATTTTGACAACTTTTTCTCTCTGGCCTCCATTGATTTAGTCACCCTACTTTTCACAAATCTGTATATCAAAAACTTTGAAGAGAAGCTCAGTGAAATGTTTGGAAATTATGGTGACATACTGTGTGTGTTGTGTGTTACATTATCTTGTACTTTATATGTTGTGTGTTACATTATCTTGAACTGTATGTGTTGTGTGTTACATTATCTTGTGTGTCAAGTGTGTTTAGTCGGCCCTTTTATCGAGTGATTCTGTCCTTTCCAGAGTTACTGATGACCCCGTCTGTCTGGGAGGACGACAGGCAAGGAGAAGACAACTCTGAATTGCTCCACATGATCGAGTCCCCAGGGTCCCTGTGCTCTAAGGTGAATGAGACGGTGCTCTGTTGACATTTCACAGAGAAATATATCTGTTTGGGCTTCTTGCGGTCAATTTTCAGTCTACAAATTATTTGTAATTATTTTCCAGCTCCATGACAATCCACTCAATAAAAACATGTGTCCTGTGAATGAATCTAGTTGATGATCCCTGTCCTAGTGTGTAGGGTAGTGGTCACCGTTCGGTCGATCCCGATCGACTGGTCGATCTCCAATGCATCCCTAGTCAATTACCAAACATTCCTGTAAAAAAACAACGATAAAGCCTGATAAAGCACGTGTGATGGTTCAGGTGGAATACGGGCAGTAGTGAACAGGTTTAAGGAATGACCCTGATTTTGTTTCCCTGAAAAAGGTCCCGATTAGGAGGACGTGAGAGAGTGCACACGGAGAGCAGAGGGGTACGGAGTGGAGCAGGAGTTCCCGACCTACCCCAAGTCTGTGTACTGCCAGACCCCATTGGGTGTAGAGTTTGATTTATGTTTGAACAGTTTTTCTTTGGTATTTTGTTTCCAAGTGTGTGATGCCTTGTAAAGGCCGCATGTCTTCTTGGTCCTGTCATCATGTGGTGACTGCGAAAAGAAACAATACAACCAGAATTGACCTGTTACTTACCATCTGCCAGTCTCATTTACACTGTCCTGCACATTCTTGGGTAATGTAACTAGTCCTGCAAACTAGCGGACTGTCACACCTAAAAAAAGCCTGATAAAGCCAGGTAAAGCCTTGCATTGGTAATTATTTTTATTCTGCTCCTGCTGTTGGTGGTAGGTGCACCCGATTCAGCTGCCCTGCGCGAAGTGTTCCCATTTTGAACCATTTCATGCACCTGAAGGTACAAACTCTGCCTTTCGAGAGGGCCCAGAGAGAAAATAAAGTGCACTATAGGCCTACCGCTAGCCAATCGATGGTTCAGATTACCTTGTCGACAGTAACATAGCAGGCGTAAAAGAAAAGTACAGCAAAATTGACACTGAGATTTCAAAACCATGACTAAAGAGAGACAGTCAACGAATACAGCAAAGAGCTGCTGTTTTTATTATGTTTAAGTTCTTACACATCACTGTCAACACTTTTATAAGCCATAAAATATGCGTTCTTCCTACTTCCACTTTGCGCTACAACCAGCACTGCAGCTGTAATGAATGAGTAGGAAAGTGCATTGGTAAGCTTGCGTGGTAATTATTAGTGGCTTGAGTCTTTAATATCAAGGAATATTTCACTTTCTCTGTTCATAGGAGTAATATGATTTTGTGCATGAGGCAGAAATAATGTGGTGCGACTAGTTTCTCCATCAGCTGGAAGAATGTGTCCCTTTTTGGTCAGTGTCAGTGGAAGAAAGGGAGAGCAGAGGAACGTTGAGAGGCGGACTCTCAATCCTCATTACCCATAAGCTCTCCATTACATTGCGCCGGATGTCATGCATTTCAAATGGGGACATCCACAACAGAGTGGAAACAACGCCCCTCGCATATATATAAAAAAGGCTCCATTGCGAGATGGGCGCTACATACTTTGACATTTTTCTAACTTTGAGTGTCTTCAGTCCAGCCAGTCGGTCAAAGAACAGGAACATGGGCTCGTGAAGCAAAGGTCGAGTCATGCGTCCTCCAGAACATAACTCGACAAACCTATTTTAATAGTAATGTTAAATAATACACATTGGCTGTTAAGCCAATTATATTATATGACTGTTGCCTCCTGTTTAAGGTTATTGTGATGATAATTATTAGGTGATCGCCAGCTACAATGGTATCTTTAACATAGCCTAGATTTAGCTAGCTAGTCAAATCTTTACTTTGGTCAAATCTGCTTTAAAAATAATTTTTGGTCCATAAAATTTGCCTTTGGCCTTTTAATACTCCTGTATTAGCAAATAACACACCCACCCCCAACCAATTCAGCACTTAAGTTCAGGCCTACCTGTTGCAATCCAGCGATGCATCTTAAAAGCAAGTGCAGGTCAGCCTATTTACAATTTCTACTTTGGCAAAATATATGACAATGGGCACATCAAATAACATCACCCAGCTTATTTTACTCTTAACTAATAATAATTTAAAAAAGAATCACCAAAGCTAAAAACTCTGTTTTAGTTTCCCAGACTCAGTCCTGGTTTGGGAAACCCTTGTTTACCGGGAGTGGTCTAGGGATAAACAAACAAACAGTGTGATAAAATATAATAAATTGAATTAAAAAAAACAAAAATAAATCTCTATAGCCTTCAACGTTATGATTTTCTGACGATATGATTTGCCTATGTTAAGTTGCGCCCTCCTGAGTAAACCCACCACATGATAGTTACAAGTAGGTTTGAGACTACAATAAAACAAAACAAAATGTTTTGTCACATACACCAGATAGGTGTAGTGAAATGTGTCATTTTACAGGCTCAGCCATAGTAGTACAGCCCCCCTGGAGCAAATTAGGGTTAAGTGCCTTGCTCAAGGGCACAGACATATATTTAGCTTGTCGGCTCGGGTATTCAAACCAGCGACCTTTCGGTTACTGACCCAGCGCTTTAACCGCTAGGCAATCTGTCGCATACAATAAAACAAAATTATTGTAGACCACATGAAACAGAAAACTCATCATTCCTCTAGTTTCAATTCACAATTTAATAAAACTGAATTACATGTGAAATCTACTACATTCATTAACAGTGGTGCTTTGTTGGGTTAATCTTTTGTATAATAACAAAATAATTGCAATCTGAATCTGAAACCAATATAGAGATTTTAATCCACTCTCTTCAAACATTGCTGAAGAGAGCATCAAAATATGAACTCCAAAAAATGCTTATTTTAATCAAGTCAAGACACAGGGGTTTAAAGACATTGGATTGGTGCTCAAGCATGGTTCGAGGGAGTTTACACCCTATTCTTCACACCAGTCCATTACTTACACTAGTCCATTCTTTTAAAACCATAAAAGGGGAAAGTATGAGTGCACAGTTTTAGAGAAGGGTAGAGAATCGGACAGCAAGACACACTTGGCAGAAGAGGAGAAACACGTTTAAGACCAGTAAAAATCAATGGTGACTCCCTACGGACTCTGGTACACTTTTCCCCTCCTCTAAACATGAGTGTCTTTGGGATTCTACTTGTGTTGTTGCCAGAGGAGAACGGGAGCAGTAATAGCTGTAGTTATACCTCCGCTGAGCTCAATCGCTCTGTTAGAGCTGAATCAAACCACCTTGGGCTGCAAGGAATGAGTGGTGGGAAGGATGAGCAAGGATAGACAGATGACGGAGGAGGAGAGATGGATAAGAGATGGTTTATAAACACACAAGGTAAAGAAACACTACACAAGCTGGCTATAACAACTCAGTTTAATTCCTATGACAAAGCCTCTTCACAGTTGGTTTCCACATAGGAACATCGATCTGTCATGACATTCTACTGTAATAACAGTTCAATTACACAGCTAATATGACATAAGACAGATTTGATTCACACACAAGGCTTGCGCTATGTACAATGTGACTGAGGGTATGAGAAACATGCTTCCTCAGTAGTCCAGGATAGCACCTCTATAAAGATAGTCAACATACCATTTGAGAATGCAGTTTTTGTTTACCGGAGTAGAAATTGAATTTATGCCTCTAAAATCTCCAAAAAATAAGGATCATAATTTGATAATCAAAGCATTTTCTCTGTCACCTTGTGAGGTTAGTTAATATATTCACTAAATAAACACAGAAATAATAAGTCATATGAACAGACAACATTGATTTTACGAAGAATGCTACAAAAAAAGCCCAGAGAAGTTCTGGAGTTGGAAAAACGTGAGCCATGTGTCGATACAAGGTCACATTCGGTAACTACTGCAACACATCTTCACAAAATTCAATGGTCCTGCAGACAAGATTACAATAAAGTGTAACTACCATGGTTGCATTCCCCAAAAACATTTTATCTTTGTATTTTATATCAATATGTGAATAAGACATTTAAATACTTGTGAACCCCCCCCATAATACATCCCCACGCTTTTCCCAGGACCCCTCACAAACAAAAATACATTATTGAAACTGTACACAAATATTCTGTCCATATGATTTTCTGTTGCTTCACTGTAAGCGGTTGGTTTGGCTTCTATTAAAAAATATTTCTTGCTGGTTTCGTAGAGTGAACACAAAAAGCTGATGCACGTAGACTGCTGTGCCCACGTGGATGGTTTCTCCGTTCTGTAAAAGCGAGGGGATGGGTAAATAAATGGATGCCGAGAGGTATGGTGTTGATGCCCGTGAGTCTATTCATGTCTATACATTGTGTCTGGCACAATGGCAGAGACACACAGAAGTGGAAAAGAAGCCTCCTCTTCCACTGCAGTTCCAGGAGCAGCCCATAACCACACCACAGCAGTGAGAAAATCCCCCCCCCCCCAAAAACAAAGACATGCAACTGAGGAGTGCTTTATCTGCATTCTGTTTTCAGATCCTGTGTAGCAGATGCTACTGTCTATCAGTTAGCCTCCATTAGCTTAGCTTACGTTAGCATAGATTACTTTATCTTTCCTAGCATTAGCTTAGCTCCTGTTAGCCTAGCTATCACTGCAGAGTGGTGTGTCTCTCTCCCCCCTCTTCCTGAGGGGGGAAGTGTGCATTGAGCAGTGTCTCCATATAGGACACATAGCTGGAGCTGGGCGTGTAGCCTTCACCCTGGTCTTGGGAGGGCATGGAGCTGGGCCTGTAGCCTTCACCCTGGTCCTGGAAGGGCATGGACCTCGCCGTGTAGCCTTCACCCTGGAAGGGTGCTGTGTAGCCTTCACCTTGGTCCTGGGACGGCATGGAGCTGGCAGTGTAACCTTCACCTTGGTCCTGGGAGGGCACGGCTGAGGAGAGGTGCGGCAGAGGGGCGGCTAGGGCCGACGGGGCTGGGAGAGGATCAGCGAGAGTTGGCATTGGGGTGAGGGTGGGCTCGGGGATGGGTATTGCCAGAGCCTGAGTGAGGGTAAGGGCGCTGATATCAGTGTTGCGGGGACCAGGAGCATGGCTGGGTGTGGGAGGTGTAATACTGTGAGCTACAGGGCCTGTAGCTGTGGGGTGGCATCCGGGGTGATTGGGGTTTTGAGGTGGGGGGAGAGGGGCGGGGAGGCGAGGCCTCTTGGCTGCCTGTGGTTCGTCTCCTGACAGAAGGGCTTCCTGGGTTGGTATTGCCTAGACAGGAAGAGACAGCTGACGGTCAGAACAGCGGCATGGCGTCCACACGATCACTTCTTTTTAACCCTTATTTAACTAGGCAAGTCAGAACAAATTCTTATTTACAATGACGGCCTACCTACAGGGACAGTCATAGTAGTATGGCGCCCCTGAAGCAAATTAGGGTTAAGTGCCTTGCTCAAGGACACAGACAGGTTTTTTCCCACCTTGTCGGCTCGGGTATTCGATCCAGCATCCTTTCGGTTACTGGCCCAACACTCTGACCATTAGGCAACGCTCTGCCACCCGTATGTTTTAGCTCCTACACTCTTCAAACCCCTACAACCATTTTTAAGTCAGGAGCATCACGTAAAGTATGCATTTGATAAAAGTGCTCAACACAGCCACTTTTATCAAATGCATACTTTACGTGATGATCAAATGTTTGGTTGTCAGCACCACAACGTAGTATGGAATAACATTACGAATCTCCTCTTCCCAGAACCCACCGCTGCCTCCCTGTCCCCAGAACTCACCCCTGCCTCCCTCTCCCCAGAACTCACCCCTGCCTCCCTCTTCCCAGAACCCAACGCTGCATCCCTCTTCCCAGAACCCAACGCTGCATCCCTCTCCCCAGCCCACCCCTGCCTCCCTCTCCCCAGCCCTAGTAGGTGGGTGTCAGGTGGTCTCGTACCAGGCGGGTGCAGACCCTCTTGGGCAGGTCCTGCTCCAGCGAGTGGATCTCTGTTTGCTTCAGTAACAGCTGGGACTCATCTTGGAACTCCACCTAAAAAGGAGAGAAGAGATGGAAGGAGAGAAAGAGAGATGGAAGGAGAGAAAGAGAAAGTGGGAGAGTTGATTAAGGATCATACTTGAAAAACAACAAAGCCCAGGATAGTCAGGAGAACAAAATCCAGTAACAGCCTCTGTTGTGTAGAAATAATTTCAAATTCCTTATATTAAGCAAAGCAGACAGCTCCATTTTCTTGTTTTTTTTAAATGTACGGATTGCCAGGGGCACGCTCCAACAGTCAGACATTATTTACAAAAGATGCATTTGTGTTTAGTGAGTCCGCCAGAGCAGAGGCAGCAGGGATGACCAGGTGTTCTCTTGAAACGTGTGTGAATTTCACAAACTACTTAATTAGTACTTTAAAGTATTTTTACACCACTGCTGCTATGCCCTGTCGACAACACATGCAAGCACAGTAAGACTGAGATTAGCACACACACACACACACACCTCCCCAGTCCCATCCTGTGATTACACACACACACACGCAACCATATAATCACATACATAGCACATCCAGTCAGAGCGACACACTGATAAAATGGATGGTCTGTGTGATCCTGAACCACAGAAGTACACTACATGGACACCCCTTCAAATTAGCGGATTAGTCTATTTCCGCCACACCCGTTGCTGAATGGGCCGTACTGAAGAGCTCAGTGACTTTCAACGTGGCACCATCATAGGATGCCACCTTTCCAACAAGTCAGTTTGTCATATTTCTGCCAATAACAGCTGTAAGGGCTGTTATTGTGAAGTGGAAACATCTAGGAGCAACAACAACTCAGCCGCGAAGCCTGTCCACGTCTGTCCACGGTTGCAACACTCACTGCATAGTGCCAACTGTAAAGTTTGGTGGAGGAGGAATAATGGTCTGGGGCTGTTTGTCATGGTTCAGCTAGGCCCCTTAGTCCCAGTGAAGGGGCATCTTAACACTACAGCATACAATGACATTCTAGACGATTCTGTGCTTCCAACTTTGTGGCAACAGTTTGGGGAAGGCCCTTTCCCGTTTCAGCATGACAATGCCCTCGTGCACAATGCGAGGTCCATACAGAAATGGTATGTTGACATCAGTGTGGAAGAACTTGACCAGCCTGCACAGAGTCCTGACATATTGGGTTGAATTGGAACGCCGACTGCGAGCCAGGCCTAATCGCCCAACATCAGTGCCTGACCTCACTAATGCTTGTGGCTGAATGGAAGCAAGTCCTCGCAGCAATGTTCAGACATCTAGTGGAAAGCCTTCCCAGAAGAGTGGAGGCTGTTATAGCAGCAAAGGGGGAACCAACTCCATATTAATGCCCATAATTTTGGAATGAGATGTTGGACGAGCATGTAGTGTGTGTGCCATTTCTCTGGTACCATTTCCAGGAACATTGCCTTTAAGCTTTATACCTCATTTGTCTTGTCATATCACGCATCACCCATGCTAAGATAAATACTGTGCTGGAAACATCCAGATAAATACTGTGCTGGAAACATCCAGATAAATACTGTGCTGGAAAGTCAGTCGTAGAAGTTGTGGTGTAAAAAGGGTTAAGCTGTAGAACAAACTTGGTGCAGTGCTGGGGGTTCAATGTAGATGGAGTTGGCCATTATAAAGCACCGTTGACTTTCTGATCACATAAATCTGTCAGATGTTTTCAAACCTCAAAAGTGGTCTAATGTCGAGATAAGCTACATTGATTTTAACCCATAAACATACCCAGTCGTTTCAGATCCAAGAGGGGGCACACAGGGTGTGCAGGCTTTTGTCCTAACCTAGCACTAGCATTCCCAGATTCAAACAATCAATTTGACCTTACTGCTGGGCTGGAACACGGGGCTACTGGGTTAGTTGAAGGGAGTGTATGGGAGGCCACCACTACACTCACCTGGTAGTGCTTGTGCACGTGCTCCTTGACGTAGGAGGCGTTGAGCGCCTGGCCCTCCACGGTGTGGACCAACATCAGCTCGCCTGTCTCAGGGGTGCCGTTACGAAGACAGTCGTGACTCTGGAGGGAGGGAGCGAGGGAGAGGGGAGAACGGAGTGATTGATTTGAGGAACAGGTTAGGGTTTGATGCGTCTAACATATCCACCAGATAGTGATTATATAGCCACTGATTTGATTGATTTGAGGAACAGGTTAGAGTTTGATGCGTCTAACATTTCCACTAGATATGTCATTATATAGCCACTGATTTACTCTCCTGTCATTATGTTGTCACTACGTCAACACATATCATGGTCACATCCCCATATTAAACCTCAACGATTTAGACACAGACACAGGGAGACAAAGAGACAGAGATGCTGAGAGAGAGGTGTAGAGAGGCTGAGAGAGAGAGAGGAGGTGTAGAGAGAGGCTGATGTAGAGAGGCTGAGAAAGAGAGAGAAAGAAGTATAGAGAGGCTGAGAGCAAGAGGTATAGAGGCTGAGAGAGAGGTGTAGAGGCTGAGAGAGAGAGAGGTGTAGAGAGAGAGGCTGATATAGAGAGGCTGAGAGAGAGAGAAGTATAGAGGCTGAGAGCAAGAGAGGTATAGAGAGGCTGAGAGAGAGGTGTAGAGAGGCTGAGAGATATACTATATGCTGATAGAGAGGGAGGTGTAGAGAGGCTGAGAAAGACAGAGCGGCTGAGAGAGACAGAGGCTGAGAGAGACAGAGAAGCTGATAGAAACTGAGGTTTAGAGTGAGGCACTCACCACAACGTTCTCAGGGAAGATGTTGTCACAGTAGGAGCCGTCATCATAGTTGACCTCGTAGAAGGTTTGTGAGGTCATGCCAATGATGGTGCAGGGGTAGAACCAGCCATCGCTGTTCCGACCAATTACCTTCTGGCCCAGAGAAAACTCCCCCCTTGGCCCCACCCTTGCCTAGAGAGAGGGAGGAGTGTGAAAATAGAAACTATTTTAATTGAATCTATTGCCATTCTATTTCTATGGTGTTAGAGCAGTGGATCACAGACAGTGTTATATTTCATGGTCCGTCCACACACACACACACACACACACACACACACACACACACACGGTACAAAACATTAAGAACACCTGCTCTTTCCATGACAGACTGACCAGGTGAAAGCTATGATCCCTCATTGAGGTCACTTGTTAAATCCACTTCAATCAGTGTAGATGAAGGGGAGGAGACAGGTTAAAGAAGGGTTTTTAAGCCTTGAGACATGGATTGTGTATGTGGGCTGAATGGCGATATACATCTTGATATTGTTTATGTGGTTTAAATGCTCAGTTGTAAAGCCGCTGTGTAAATATCAACATGTAAATAAAACATTACATAAATACATAAAACAATAATAGTCACATCTGACAATATTCCTTAAGTTGTTAACACAATAACAGACTGATTGAAAAAGTAAATCCTTTCCTGCTGAACAAGATACACAGCTTTGCAAATATCAAAATGTAAATAAAACATCTTTATAAAATATATTAAATAAAAATATCTCTGACAATATCATAATAACGAAGACAGAAAAAAAAATACAGGTTTTCCTTTCCTGTTTAACAAACTATATCTCTGTGCAAATAACGATGAATATGTAAACATACAATATAAACTGGACTACTTGCTCTGAGAAGGTAGTTTAGTTTTCCACTGATCTGAACAATTCAACAAACGACAAAACCTTTCCTTGTGTGTAGCTCTGTAGTTCTCTCACAGGTTTTGTGCAAGGAACACTAGCCTATCAACAGACTCAGGCTTGAGAGACGCCCTGTGGCAGGTTACAATGTTACCACTGCAACTGAAAACACTCTCAGAAGGTGTGCTGGTGGCTGGGACACAAAGATACTTCATTGCGAGGGTGCCTCAGTGCTGGAAAGAAAATGTCACTCCTTCCACCACTTGAGAGAATATGTATCACACTCTACACTGACTAAGTATCTTGAAAGTTTGTTTTCAATAGCCTGCCTGTGTGTCAGGAAAATGTATTTAGTCAATTTTAGAAAAAGGCTTTAACGTAACAAAATATGGAAAAAGGGAAGGGGTCTGAATACTTTCCCAATGCACTGTACATAGTACAGACCCCTGGCCATTGCATAGACAGAAGGCTTCATCAGAAAACCGTACAGCTTAACAGTGCAGCTCATACTGATCTTGATATCATACATCCATACTACACTGATGATTGTTTTGTTGCTGTTCTGAACGTTGCATGTAGAAATGTTGCAAACAGAGGCAGAATTATTCCTCATTCTACATGCCAGAGACATGCATGTTCTTCATAATCTATTAATATCTCAACATTTTACATGCCAGAGACATGCATGTTCTTCATAATCTATTAATATCTCAACATTCTACATGCCAGAGCGACATGCATGTTCTGCATAATCTATTAATATCTCAACATTCTACAATGTCGTGCCCCTACTGTACCTTGTGACTGGTCTTCTTGTGCTTGTGGCAGGTGACAGACACCACATAGGGCCAATCAGCGGGCTTCATGAGCACGCCGGCGATGTGGGCGCAGGTGACGTGGAAAGAGGTGGAGCAGCTGTCCTGGGAACACTGGATACACGCACCGCACATCTGCTTGGTGTTCTTATGGCAGTAAACACACTTCTGCAACACCAGAGAAGGGAAGAGGTGTGGTAGAATCAAAAACATCCGATTTGTCTGTATCTAAAGTCCATATCACTTTTTATACACTATTGTCAGCGCAAAAAACATTTCAGGAGTATGTTTTTAAAATCGGCAGGAAAATTGGCTATAAGATTGTTTAACTTTGAGATCTTTGATACAGTACCAACACAGTTTACTCGATGAAGTGTTTCCCCTATATGCATTTAGCAGTGGCGCTGCTCCTTATGCATCAATCCCTTATTCTCTCTTTTGGTCCTTCCACAACTCTTTCAATCTTTTTTTCCACCCATCTCTCCTTCACTTTCAATAGTAATTTTCTAACTCCCCTCTCTCACCATCCTTTCCCCCACTCTTTCAACCCCTTCCTGTAGGTCTCCGCCTCACAGCTCTCCATAGGGCACCGGCTTTGAGATATTTAAGTCACCTGATTTAATATTCCACTGGCCAGAATCATGAGACGGGCTCCAAACACGGAACGAACCAAAGAAGTGGTGCGGGGGGAGATTTATGGACATTTATTTGTTTGTTTACCAAGTCCCCCCGCTGTTTTCCTTCAGACGTTGCCGGCTAGGGTAAAGCCATTACATAAAATGTCATCTGAGTTTTACAGTTGAAGTCGGAAGTTTACATAAACTTAGGTTGAGGCCATTAACTCATTTTTTCAACCACTCCATAGATTTCATGTTAACAAACTATAGATTTAGCAAGTTCGTTAGGACATCTACTTTGTGCATGAGACAAGTAATTCTTCCAACAATTGTTTACAGACAGATTATTTCACTTATAATTCACTATATCACAATTCCAATGGGTCAGAAGTTTACATACACTAAGTTGACTGTGCCTTTAAACAGCTTGGAAAATTCCAGAAAATGATGTCATGGCTTTAGAAGCTTCTGATAGGCTAATTGACAAGTCTGGTTCATCCTTGGGAGCAATTTCCAAACGCCTGAAGGTACCACGTTCATCTGTACAAATAATAGTACGCAAGTATAAACACCATGGGACCACGCAGCCGTCATACCGTTTGGAAGGAGACGCGTTCTGTCTCCTAGAGATTAACGTACTTTGGTGCGATAAAGTGCAAATCAATCCCAGAACAGCAGCCAAGGACCTTGTGAAGATGCTGGAGGGAAACAGGTACAAAAGTATCTATATCCAAAGTAAAACGAGTCCTATATCGACATAACCTAAAAGGCCTCTAAGTAAGGAAGAAGCCACTGCTCCAAAACCACCATAAACTGCACACGGGGACAAAGATTGTACTTTTTGGAGAAATATCCTCTGGTCTGATGAAACAAAAATAGAACCGTTTGGCCATAATGACCATCGGTATGTTTGGAGGAAAAAGAGGGTGGCTTGCAAGCCGAAGAACACCATCCCAACCGTGAAGCAAAGGGGGTGGCAGCATCATGTTGTGGGGGTGCTTTGCTGCAGGAGGGACTGGTGCACTTCACAAAATAGATGCCATCATGAGGAAGTAAAATTCTGTGGATATATTGAAGCATCATCTCAAGACATCAGTCAGGAAGTTAAAGCTTGGTCGCAAATGGGTCTTCCAAATGGACAATGACCCCAAGCATACTTCCAAAGTTGTGGCAAAATGGCTTAAGGACAACAAAGTCAAGGTATTGGAGTGGCCATCACAAAGCCCTGACCTCAATCCTATAGAAAATGTGTGGCCAGAACTGAAAAGGTGTGTGTGAGCAAGGAGGCCTACAAACCTGACTCAGCTACACCAGTTCTGTCAGGAGGAATGGGCCAAAATTCACCCAACTTATTGTGGGTAGCTTGTGGAAGGCTACCCAAAACGTCTGACCAAAGTTAAACAAGGCAATGCTACCAAATACTAATTGAGTGTATGTAAACTTCTGACCCACTGGGAATGTGATGAAAGAAATGAAAGTTGAAATAATTAAATCACTCCACTATTATTCTGACATTTCACATTCTTAAAATAAAGTGGTGATCCTAACTGACCTAAGAAAGGGACTTTTTACTAGGATTAAATGTCAGGAAGAGTGAGGAACTGAGTTTAAATGTATTTGGCTAAGGTGTATGTAAACTTGACTTCAACTGTATGTTTCAATTGTACCTGGTCCATTGTAAAATAAACTTTGTTGAAAGATTTTTTTGTAGCTAAGGAGCCTAAATTGGAATAGAAGTGTTCACCAGTCTCTGCAGCAATGAATGAATCGACAAAAAGTGTCCCATTCTACTCGGGATATATTGTGACTACGTGAGAGGAAAAACAAAAGGTACTGTGGAATTCTTTGAGGGTTTGTGCTGCGTTTCAAAGGACTAGCAATTGGTTTGAACCCTTCAATCTATCCCAGAACTTTCAAAAGGAGGACAGACTCGGAATCACTTTTCAGAATACAATATAAATATCAATGGGTTCGGAAAATACATGTAACAGAGAGATAGGCCTAGTCATCCAATCATTAAGAGGGTGTGACAGATTTTTACAGCCTTTGGAAACGAGCCTTTGACAGCGCATGGATGTAAATTATTCAAAAGACAATCCTCACTTCCTTTGACAGATTACGACATTATTTGTAGACTTGTGACAATGCCACTGCAAAGCCTGTGCAATTGACTGTGAAGTCACTTTGGATTAAGCGAGGGTTGGAGGGAGAGAAGAGAGTGGCTTGTTCAAAGGCGCAACAGCGATGGGAAATTGCCTCCTGCCAGCGGGATCAATGCAGGTCATTTAGCGTAGTGATTATTCAGCAATTCCATTTTTGTGCATCTATTATTCACCTCCGCCACAGTCCTCCTGCTCCTCGGCTATCAAACACACAATCCATCCATCCAGGAGGAGAGGGACAGAACAGGTGGAGGGTAGAAAACAGAGTGACAGAGAGCCAGAGAGATTGAGACCGGTGAGAGTGAAGAGACCACCAAGAAGGAGGGAGAGAGAGAGAGAGAGAGAGAGAGAGAGGAGACCACCAAGAAGGAGAGAGAGCGAGAGAGAGAGAGAGGAGACCACCAAGAAGGAGAGAGAGCGAGAGAGAGGAGACCACCAAGAAGGAGAGAGGGAGAGCGAGAGAGGAGACCACCAAGAAGGAGCGACAGAGAATGAAAGAGTGAGAGAGAAAGAAGAGTGACAGAGAGAGAATGAGATATGGGAGTGGGAGAAAAGAGGTAGCAAGTGATGGAAAGAGTGTGAGACCAGGGAGAGTAGTTGCAGTTTAGGGGCATGTGAGGGGGAGCATAAGCCTAATCCTAGCCAATCCAGCTCCTCAATACAAGGGAGGTCAGAAGGTTTGTGTGTCTGGCTGAAATTACTGTGTTAACATGTCGACAATATAAAACATAACACACCAACAAATTGACCAGGGCGATGTTCATTGTTTTACAAGGATTCACAGTGAGAAATGAATAAATAAGTGTGTTTCTCATTGGACAACTTTTGTCTACCGTTTGGTATGTAATGAACATGACAGTTTGGCTCCCTCCCTCTCCACTCACCAGACTCTTCCTTGTATCGGGGATGGCGCTGATGTCCACCGGCTCCCTCGCGATGGCGTTGACGAAGCGAGCCTCCGCCACGGCGATGGCACAGATCATATGGACCCACCTGGTAGAGGAGAGGACACACAAATCGACCTGAGCCCCCAACTGTTCATAACACCTAGGGTCACGATATCAGTATCACATAGGGCTATGACGATGATAGAATTTTAAGTATCAATTAATTGTCATGCAAATGGCCAGAGTTATTTGAAGAAAATAGTCCCACTGTTAAAAACCAAAAGCTTTATGTTGTCTCCCAGAGTCTCATGTGTTTATTTCTGAGCTACACAATGTGATACTGGGATGGTGAAAACACTACACACAGTGAATATCGTAAGTAATGTATATTAAAGTAACATTGCGGTATTCCAGTGTTATTGAGAAGAAAGGAAAGGCCACTGACCGGTTGTCTGTGGTCATCTTCAGAGCACCTCCCCGTAAGTTACACAGACAGCAGTCCTGTGAGAACACAAACACAGAGGTTAGGATGAGGGTATGCCCGAACAATTGTGCTCGCATCGTCCGTTAATAGACAATCCCTTGAAAAACAAAAGAAATTAAATAAAATCAGCAATAGTACTGTTTGTCTATTTTGAGACGCCGTAGCCAGTCTACACAATCAAAAGTCAGAATTAATCTAAAATAACTGAAATCTGTCATTAATTGTGACGTTTTTATGTTAAGTCGCACAATTTTTGTTCTCTTTTTGTGAATGACAAACATTTCATTGAAGAATCCCTACTGTTGACCAATCACAGACGAGGGGGTGTACTGTTTCGGATAGGAAACATGCGGACGCCTTAAGAGTGACTGATGTCCTCACATATTCAAATACATTTTCAAAATGTTATAGATGGATAGATAGATAGTCAATAGAGAAGCCCAGTGGTTTCAGTCTGTAGGAACTTGTTTCAGGTGAAGGCATTGTGTTGAGTGAGGGACTCACCGCTGTCCAGGCGAGCGCTGTACATCGGGAACACATCCAGGACTCATTGTGTACTGTGTCCAGACTAACACCATAACAACCTGGAGAGAGAGGGGAAAAAGAGAGAGAGAGAGAGAGAGAGAGAGAGAGAGAGAGAGAGAGAGAGAGAGAGAGAGGGGAAAAAGAGAGAGAGAGAGAGAGAGAGAGAGAGAGAGAAAAGAGAGAGAGAGAGAGGGGGGAGAGGGGAAAGAGAGAGGGGAGAGGGGAAAGAGCGAGAGGGGAGAGGAAAGAGAGAGGGGAAAGGGGAAAGAGAGAGGGGGGAGGAAAGAGAGAGGGGAAAGGGGAAAGAGAGAGAGGGGAAGAGAGAGAGGAGAGGAAAGAGAGAGGGTGAGAAGGAACCAATTGAGTTTACATACAGTCAGAACCAACTAAGCAAGCAGAGAAAGACATCAACTGTTAACAAGCTCCCTGACCATCTTGCGGTGCTGCACTTTGACAGATGCCCTACGCCCCTAAAAGTGAAAAATAACAAGTAGTGTGAAAAGCGAGTTGGTTGGTAAATAAAGCATGGAATTTTTTGGGGAGTTTCTACTTTAGAGAGAGCATCCTAAACGGAACCGTATTCCCGACAAAGTAAACTACTTCTGACCAGGCCCCATGCTCATTGCTGTGCTACAGGCTGACTGCCTTAACCCAGTCAAGGAACCTTAAAGCATTCAGCCCTCGGAGCGAGTGCGAAATGATAATTCAGGGAGCCTTGATTTTGTTCTGGCACTCTACAGCCCTGCCTTCCTCGCCTCTTGATTTCCTCAAGTCCTCAGGGGACCTAAGGCATAAAGAGGTGTGTGGTGTTGAATGCCTCGGACGGTTGGTCTCTACAGCATGTCCGTTCCTGACCTCTGCTGACCTCCGCAGCTGGCGAGAGCCGAAAGCAGCTCCGGCACGGGTCCGGCCGGAACGAGTCAGACAGCTGCTATGGGGGTGCGTGTGTGGTAAGAACATACTGTAATTACCCTCATTCAACCAAAGCTTGGGAATAGTCACATTGAGTCATTTGTCAGTTGCCCATATTTATCATGTCAAAGAAGAATATTTTTGGAGGGTAGGAAATCAGCCAATATTCACAATTGATGTCACGTAGCTCTAATACAAAGTTGTCCAAGACCGGTCTGAAACAAATCAGAGTGGCGTCACATAGCTGGCTGCACTGTGTCACATGCTAACCAAATAAAGGAACAATTGTATTTGTTACATGCTTTGAATACAACAGGTGCAGACTTTACCGTGAAATGCTTCCTTACGAGCCCTTTTCCAACAATGCAGAGTTAAAAAGTACGAAAAATTTGCAAAATTTTTATAAATAAATAGTAATACAAAATAACAATAACAAAACTTTATACACAGGAGTACCAATACCGAGTCAATGTACAATGGTACGAGGTACTGTAGTTGGGGTAAAAGTGTAGGTAGGGGTAAAAGTGACTAGGCAATCAGGATAGATAATAAACAGAGTAGCAGCAGTAGTGTATGTGAAGAGTGTGAAAGCGTGTCTATATGTGTGTGTGTGGCGTCAATATGCATGTGTGTGTTTTGTGTGTGTGTGTGTGTGTGTGTACGTTGGAGTGTCAGTGTAATATGTGTGAGTGTGTGTGTGTGTGTGTGTGTGTGTGTATAGAGTCCAGTAAGTGTTCAAAGATCCGGTGCAACAAAAAACAAAGGTGGGGTCAATGCAAATAGTCCGGATAGCCATTTGATTAACTGTTCAGCAGTCTTATGGCTTGGGCGTAGAAGCTGTTCAGGACCCTTTTGGTCCCAGACTTGGCGCTCCGGTACCTCTTGCCGTGCGGTAGCAGAGAGAACAATCTACGATTTGGGTGGCTGGAGTCTGACAATTTTTAAGGTTTTCCTCTGACTGGTATAAAGGTCCTGGATGGCAGGGACCAGTGATGTACTGGGCCATATGCACTACCCTCTGTAGCGCCTTATGGTGGGATGCCAAATAGTTGCCATACCAAGCGGTGATGCAGCCAGTCAAGATGCTCTCAATGGTGCAGCTGTAGAACTTTGAGGACAAATCTTTTCAGCCTCCTGAGGGGGAAGAGGCGTTTTCGTGCCCTATTCACGACTGTGTTGGTGTGTATGGACTACAATAGGTCCTTAGTGATGTGGACACCGAGGAACATGAAGCTCTTGACCCGTTCCAATACAGCCCTGTTGATGTGAATGGGGGTGTGCTCGGCCCTCCTTTTCCTGTAGGCCACGATCAGCTCCTTTGTCTTGCTGACGTTGAGGGAGAGGTTGTCCTGGCACCACACTGCCAGGTCTCTGACCTCCTCCCTGTAGGATGTCTCATCATTGTCAGTGATCATGTCGTCTGAAAACTTAATCATTGTGTTGGAGTCGTGCTCAGTTGTGGGTGAACAGGGTGTACAGGAGGGGACTAAGCACGCACCCCTAAGGGGCTCCCGTATTGAGGGTCAGCGTAGCGGATGTGTTGTTGGCTACTTGTTAGAAAGTCCAGGATCCAGCTGCAGAGAGCGGTGTTCAGTCCCAAGGTCCATAGCTTAATGATAAGCTTGGAGGGCACTATGGTGTTGAATGCTGAGCTGTAGTCAATGAACAGCATTCTCACGTAGGTGTTCCTTTTGTCCAAGTAGGAAAGGGCAGTGTGGAGTGCAATAGAGATTGCGTCATCTGTGGATCTTTTGGGGTGGTATGCGAATTGGAGTGGGTCCAGGGTGTCTGGGATGATGGTGTTAATGTGAGCCTTGACCAGCCTTTCAAAGCATTTCATGGCTACAGGTGTGAGTGCTAAGGGGGAATAGTCATTTAGACAGGTTACCTTGGCGCTCTTGGGCACAGGGACTATGGTGGTCTGCTTGAAACATGGAAGTATTACAGACTGGAAAATGTCAGTGAAGACACTTGCCTGCACCCACCCGTAGCACCCATGCGCTCCAGCAGGTACAGTTGAAGTCAGAAGTTTACATACACTTAGGTTGAAGTCATTAAAACTTAATTGTCAACCACTCCACAGATTTCATGCTAACAAACTATAGTTTTGGCAAGTCAGTTAGGACATCTACTTGGTGCATGACACTAGTAATTCTTCCAACAATTGTTCAGACAGACAGATTATTTCTCTTATAATTCATTATATCACAAATCCAGTGGGTCAGAAGTTTACATACTCTAAGTTGACTGTGGAAAATTCCAGAAAATGTCATGGCCTTTTCTGATAGGCTAATTGACATCATTTGAGGGTGTACCTGTGGATGTATTTCAAGGCCTACCTTCAAACTCAGTGCCTCTTTGCTCGACATCATGGGAAAAATCAAAAGAAATCAGCCAAGACCTCAGGAAAAGAATTGTAGACCTCCACAAGTCTGGTTCATGCTTGAAAGCAATTTCCAAACGCCTAAAAGAACCATGTTCATCTGTACAAACAATAGTACGCAAGTATAAACACCATGGGACCACGCAGCAGTCATACCGCTCAGGAAGGAGACGCGTTGTCTCCTAGAGATGAACCTACTTTGGTGCGAAAAGTGCAAATCAATCCCAGAACAGCAAAGGACCTTGTGAAGATGCTGGAGGAAACAGGTACAAAAGTACCTATATCCACAGAAAAACGAGTCTTATATCGACACAACCTGAAAGGCCGCTCAGCAAGGACGAATCCACTGCTCCAAAACCACCATAAAAAAGCCAGACTATGGTTTGCAACTGCACATGGGGACAAAGATTGTACTTTTTGGAGAAATGTCCTTTGGTCTGATGAAACAAAAATAGACCTATTTGGCCATTATGACCATCGGTATGTTTGGAGGAAAAGGTGGGAGACTTACAAGCTGAAGAACACCATCCCAACAGTGAAGCACAGGGGTGGCAGCATCATGTTGTGGGGGTGCTTTGCTGCAGGATGGACTGGTGCACTTCACAAAATATGGCATCATGAGGAAGGAAAATTATGTGGATATATTGAAGCAACATCTCAAGACATCAGTCAAGAAGTTAAAGCTTGGTCACAAATGGGTCTTCCAAATGGACAATGACCCCAAGCATACTTCCAAAGTTATGCAAAATGGCTTAAGGACAACAAAGTCAAGGTATTGGAGTGGCCATCACAAAGCCCTGACCTCAATCCTATAGAAAGTTTGTGGGCAGAACTGAAAAAGTGTGTGCGAGCAAGGAGGCTTACAAACCTGACTCAGTTACACCAGTTCTGTAAGGAGGAATGGGCCAAAATTCACCCAACTTATTGTGGGAAGCTTGTGGAAGGCTACACTAAACGTTTGACCCAAGTTAAACAATTTAAAGGCAATGCTACCAAATACTAATTGAGTATCTAAACTTCTGACCCACTGGGAATGTGATGAAAGAAATAAAAGCTGAAATAAATTATTCTCTCTACTATTATTCTGACATTTCACATTCTTAAAATAAAGTGGTGATCCTAACTGACCTAAGACAGGAATTGTGAAAAACTGAGTTGAAATGTATTTGGCTAAGGTGTATGTAAACTTCTGACTTCAACTGTATATTTCACTGGTCATCCCCAAAGCAAACACCTCCTTTGGCCGCCATTCCTTCCAGTTCTCTGCTGCCAATGACTGGAACGAATTGCAAAAATCATTGAAGCTGGAGACTACCATCTCCCTCAATAACGTTAAGCATCAGCTGTCAGAGCAGCTTACCGATCACTGCACCTGTATACAGCCCATCTGTAAATAGCCCACTCTACTACCTCATCCCCATATTGTTTTTTGCTCATTTGCACCCCAGCATCTCTATTTTCACATCATCATCTGCACATCTATCAGTCCAGTGTTAATGCTAAATTGTAATTATTTCGCCACTATGGCCTATTTATTGCCTTACCTTCCTAATCTTACTACATTTGCACACACTGTACATAGATTTTATATTGTGTTATTGACTATGTTTGTTTATCCCAATGTGTAACACTGTGTTGTTTCTGTCGCACTGCTTTGCTTTATCTTGGCCAGGTCACAGTTGTAAACGAGAACTTGTTCTCAACTGGCCTACCTGGTTAAATAAAGGTGAAATAATTTTTTTAAATTAAAAATAAAACATTTAAAGTGGCAGCTCTAGCCTTTAGCTAAGTTTGGATATTGCCTGTAATCCATGGCTTCTGGTTGGGATATGTATGTACGGTCACTAAGGACGACGTCATCGATGCACTTATTAATGAAGCCGGTGACTGATTTCTTAAACTTTGATGCCATCGGATGAATCCCAGAAGATATCAGTCTGTGCTAGCGAAACAGTCCTGAAGCTTAGAATCCGCTTCATCCCGTTTGAGTTTTTGCTTGTAAGCAGGAATCAGGAGGATAGAGTTATGGTCAGATTTGCCAAATGGAGTGGGAGGGAGAGCTTTTTATGAGTGTCTGTGTGGAGTAGAGGTGAGTTAGAGGTTTTTTTGCCTTTAGTTGCACAGGTGACATGCTGGTAGATATTAAGTTAAATGGGTTACGTTTTCCTGCATTAAAATCACCGGCCACTAGGACCGCCGCCTCTGGATGAGCATTTTCTTGTTTGCTTACGGCCCTATACAGCTCGTTGAGTGCGTTCTTAGTGCCAGCATCAGTTTGTGGTGGTAAATGGACAGCTACGAACACAAATATAGATAAACTCTTGGTAAATAGTATGGTCTACAGCTACGAGCAGAACCTCGAGACTTTCTTAATATAGAGACAGCTGTTAACAAAGACACTGCTGACGTATAGAAAAAAAACAGCTAGATTTATATTTTCCTTGTTCAGCCATGACTTGGAGAAACATTGGATATTACAGTTCTTCTCGAACAGCGCTCGGACAGTTTATTCTCCAGTGATTGCACATGTGCCAATAGAATGGAGGGTAGAGGCGGTTTATCCACTCGCCGGCGTAGTCTCGTCAGGTATCCCCGCACACTGACTCTTCCTTTTTAGAGGGTCAGGGATTTGGGTCTAGTCCAGGTTGAGCAGTAAAGTCCTTGAAGTAGAAATCCTCATCGGAATAGAGTTCAGTGATCACTGTTCTGATGTCCAGAAGCTCTTTTCGGTCATCGGAAAATATGGCAGAAACATTATGTACAAAAACAACTTAAGTAAAAAAAAAAAATATATATATATAAAAAAAAAAGATATACTACACAGGGCCAGGAGCCCTTAATAAACGCCTGCTATTCCCTCTAACGCTATTCTAGTCTAACCGCTCCCTGTGTTACACGCTAACCACTCCCAGCCACACGCCTCCTCACCATACAGAGGCTAGCCTCATTGGGTACGCAGCTTAGACTGGGCGAGTAGAGAGAAAGAGGTGCAAGACAATTTTATTTACATTTTTTGAAGGGGAACAGTTTTGAAGAGGCACCAGCACAACAATCCTGGGAAGTTCAGGGTGAGTGGCAGTAAATTAGCTAGAACAATTTGATTGGCATTTTGATCCTTGTGGAGAGAAAAATCCCTGCTTCGGGCCCGAGGGGGTGCAAATACATAATGGGAATTTAGATTAATAGCCGCGCAAACACTACGGACCATTAGCTTTGCGAATAATTACCAGACTGGAGAGAACAAACACAGTAAATATCCTCTTAGGTAAACATCGTGGGGGAGTTGACTGACTGGTATTTACTGGCTGGTACTGATTTGTTTGTTTGGTGAGGGCCTGGTTTAGTTGGCTGGAAATATAGACTGTTGAGAATTTGTTTAGTGTTTTTTTCTGGCTAGTAGTTTACAACATGTAAAGCAACCATGTTGTTTTGTCTGGTTGGTGCTGGACATTAGAAGACAATGGTATTGTTTTGACTGAGCGCTTTAAACAGACAATGTGATTGTTTTGACTGAATAATCTTTAGAAGACATTGTGATTGTTTTGACTGACTGATATAAACAGAATGCCTGCCTCTCTACCCATCTATCCGTCCATCCAGCCATCTGCCTGCCTGTCTATATCAATGTGTCTATCTTTATGTCTACTCACTGGCGTGGACCTGCAGGCTGCAGGAGGAGCAGGAGAGCAGCGGGCTGGTGCCGTCTTCTCCCGTGTGGGAGTTGGAGGGCAGCGGCTCGGTGTTGTCCGGCCCAGCGCTGAAGCACATCTCGGGGACCAGCGGGTGGGTGCGGCTGCCACAGCGGGGAGCGTGGGGCTGGTTGGGGGCACTGGGGCTGTCAGACTGGTACAGAGAGTCCTTCTGGGGCTGGATGAAACAGGGGAAGGAGGTTACATATATTCTGGGGCTGGATGAAACAGGGGAAGGAGGTTACATATCTTCTGGGGCTGGATGAAACAGGGGAAGGAGGTTATATATCTGTGGGCTCACTGGGTGGAGATTAGAGCCGTTTGAAATGTTCTGAAACATTTCCATCAAAAGTCTTAGTCAAAACTGATGGCAGTCAAAGTTGGTGCTGTAGTGGTCTGATGCCTCTGTGTGCACCAATATGTATGAACTAGTAGCTTAAACAACAACTTTTAAATTTTCTCTGTTCCTTCATGTATATGTTGCTCACTTAACATATACAGCACTGTTAACTTTGAATCAAATGGTTAACATGACTTTCTGCAATCTGCAGACTCAGCCCTGTGTCAAAGACCACTGTTGTCCGATTGTGATGTTCACGTTATAATATATTCAGTGTTCTATTTAATTATATGGTTGGTACCCTACCTGTGTCCACGGTTGGTACCCTACCTGTAACCGTGGTTGGTACCCTACCTGTATCTGTGGTTGGTACCCTACCTGTATCTGTGGTTGGTACCCTACCTGTATCTGTGGTTGGTACCCTACCTGTATCTGTGGTTGGTACCCTACCTGTATCTGTGGTTGGTACCCTACCTGTATCAGTGGTTGGTACCCTACCTGTATCTGTGGTTGGTACCCTACCTGTATCTGTGGTTGGTACCCTACCTGTATCTGTGGTTGGTACCCTACCTGTATCTGTGGTTGGTACCCTACCTGTATCTGTGGTTGGTACCCTACCTGTATCTGTGGTTGGTACCCTACCTGTATCTGTGGTTGGTACCCTACCTGTATCAGTGGTTGATACCCTACCTGTATCAGTGGTTGATACCCTACCTGTATCAGTGGTTGGTACCCTACCTGTATCTGTGGTTGGTACCCTACCTGTATCTGTGGTTGGTACCCTACCTGTATCTGTGGTTGGTACCCTACCTGTATCAGTGGTTGGTACACTACCTGTATCAGTGGTTGGTACCCTACCTGTATCAGTGGTTGATACCCTACCTGTATCTGTGGTTGGTACCCTACCTGTATCAGTGGTTGGTACCCTACCTGTATCTGTGGTTGGTACCCTACCTGTATCAGTGGTTGGTACCCTACCTGTATCAGTGGTTGGTACCCTACCTGTATCTGTGGTTGGTACCCTACCTGTATCTGTGGTTGGTACCCTACCTGTATCAGTGGTTGGTACCCTACCTGTATCTGTGGTTGGTACCCTACCTGTATCAGTGGTTGGTACCCTACCTGTATCAGTGGTTGGTACCCTACCTGTATCAGTGGTTGGTACACTACCTGTATCAGTGGTTGGTACCCTACCTGTATCAGTGGTTGGTACCCTACCTGTATCAGTGGTTGGTACACTACCTGTATCAGTGGTTGGTACCCTACCTGTATCAGTGGTTGATACCCTACCTGTATCAGTGGTTGGTACCCTACCTGTATCAGTGGTTGGTACCCTACCTGTATCAGTGGTTGGTACACTACCTGTATCAGTGGTTGGTACCCTACCTGTATCAGTGGTTGGTACCCTACCTGTGTGTATGGGCAGAACAGAGTGCATACGGCACAGTAGGGTTCCAGGGTGGCCACGGCCGCATTGAAACTCTTCTCAGCCAGGATGTTAGGCGTGCGGTTCTGCCACAAGTGGCCTGCCTTCTTCACATGGCCATCCAGTGGCAAGGGGGAGAACAGCTCTGATTAGGGAGAAAGGAGAACACACACACACACACACATATCAGATCAGTCTAGATATACACAGAATGAGCATTCAAGCAAGGATGGAGACTGTATCAGGATGCAATGCATGTAGCATAAGAGCCAGAGGAATCTGCAGTAGTGTGTTAGACCTGAACAGAGACTGGGCTACAACGTCATCACTCAGAACCAACCTTCATCGCTGGACATTTCCTGCTTGACGATGGATAGCGGAGAGCGCATAGGCGGCTTGCTGAGGGGGTGCCGGCGACTCTTCTTCACCTCCATCTTAATATTCAGCTGCTTGGAGTAGAATGATGACTGCTGAGGGATGAGCAAAGCCCTGGGTTTGAATAAACTTCAACTTCACCTCAAAATCACAATTAACATGAATAATCTATTAATATATTGCTTTAACCCACGTGTCAAACTCATTCCACGGAGGGCTGAGTGTTTCCGCTTTTCCCTTGTACTTGATTGATGAATTAAGGTCAGTGATTAGTAAGGAATTCCACTCACCTGGTTGTCTAAGTCTTAATTAAAAGGAAAAACCAAAAACCAGCAGACACTAGGCAAACCTCTATTAAACCTAATGGAAAGGTGTGTCCATTCTAACATATTTATTTCTGCAATGTGCTGAACGTTCCACCCTACTGAATGGACTCCAGGTGAGACTTTCAGACTGATTGATCGATCTGCTTTAATCTGACAAATCTGGACCTCATGGTCTTCAGTGTCAGCTAATTGTAATACATACTTTTTAATAAACCACTGGTTTAGCCCAGAGGCTATGTAGTGCACATACACTGCATTCAGCCTCATTCTAAAAACTGATTCATTCCTTCAATCTACACACAATAATGACAAAGCGAAAACAGATTGACATTTTTTTTAAATGTATACAAAATAAAACAGAAATACCTTATTTACATAAGTATTCAGACCCTTTGCTATGAGACTAAGCCCATGTGCAAATTTAGCCCATGTGCATCCTGTTTCCATTGATCATCCTTGAGATGTTTCTACAACTTGATTGGAGTCCACCTGTGGTAAATTCAACTGATTGGACATGATTTGGAAAGGCACACACCGGTCTATATAAGGTCCCACAATTGACAGTGCATGTCAGTGCAAAAACAAGCCATGAGGTCGAAGGAATTGTCTTTCGAGCTTTGAGACAGGATTGTGTCGAGGCACAGATCTGGGTAAGGGTACCATTGAAGGTCTCCAAGAACAGTGGCCTCCATCATTATTAAATGGAAGAAGTTTAGAACCACCAAGACTCTTCCTAAAGCTGGCGACCTGGCCAAACTGAGAAATCAGGGGAGAAGGGCCTTTGTCAGGGAGGAGAACAAGAACCTGATGGTCACTCTGACAGAGCTGGCGAGTTCCTCTGTGGAGATGGGAGAACTTTCCAGAACGACAATCATCTCTGCAGCACTCCACCAATCAGGCCTTTATGGTAGAGTGGACAGACGGAAGCCCCTCCTAAGGCAGATGATAGCCCACTTGGAGTTTGCCAAAAGACACCTTAAGGACTCTTAGACCATGAGAAACAAGATTCTCTGGTCTGATGAAACCAAGATTGAACTCTTTGGCCTACGGTGAAGCATGATGGTGGCAGCATCATGCTGTGGGGATGTTTTTCAGGGACTGGGAGACTAGTCAGGATGGAGGGAAAGATGAATGGAGCAAAGTACCGAGCGATCCTTGATGAAAACCTGCTCCAGAACACTCAGGTTTACCTTCCAACAGGACAACAACTCTAAGCACACAGCCAAGACAAAGCAGGAGTGGCGTCGGGACAAGTCTGAATGTCCTTGAGTTGCCCAGCCAGACCCCGGAATTTAACCCTATCGCACATCTCGGGAGAGACCTGAAAATAGCTGTTCAGCAACGCTCCCCATCCAACCTGACAGAGCTTGAGAGGATCTGCAGAGAATGGGAGAAACTCCCCAAATACAGGTGTGCCAAGCTTGAAGTGTCATACCTAAGAAGACTTGATTCTGTAATCGCTTCCAAAGGTGCTTCAACAAAGTACTGAGAAGGGGTCTGAATACTTATGTAAATGTAATATTTTTTAGAAAAAAATCTAAAAACCTGTTTTTGCTCTGTCATTATGAGGTATTGTGTGTAGATTAATGAGGATTATAATCCATTTTAGAATAAGGCTGTAACGTAACAAAATGTGGAAAAAGTCAAGGGGTTTGAATACATTCCGAATTCACTGTAGGTATGTATGTATTGGATGGAACCAATCACAAACCTCTATTAAACCTAATGGAAAGGTGTGTCCATTCGAATACAACATATTTATTTCTGCAATGTTCTGAACGTTACACCCTACTGAATGGACTCCAGGTGTGCAGACTTTCAGACTGATTGATCGATTCACGTGATCATTTACCAGATAACTGGCATAAAATATTACGTTTTTAAAGGAGGCCTCAAAGCACAGTGTTGATAACCTTTGTTTGAAAGCTTGATCCTAGTGTTTTGGTTGTTCCATGCTCCAGGGTGAAGTTTCCCCTAGGTACAGATCTAGGATCAGCTTCCCCTCCACCAATCCTAACCTTAACCATTAGTGGGGAAAATGCAAAACCTGACCCAAGATCAGCGTCTAGAGCAGGGCTCTCCAAACCTGTTCCTGGAGAGCTACCCTCCTGTGGGTTCTCTCTTCAACCCCAGTTGTATCTAACCTGATTCAGCTTATCAACCAGCTAGTTATTAGAATCAGGTGTGCTAGATTAGGGTTGGAGCGAAAACCGACAGGATGGTAGCTTTCCAGGAACAGGGTTAGAGAGCCCTGGTTTAGAGGCAACTTCATCCTACACCTTGTTCCAGCACTGCTTACCTGTTGCATGCCTTTCACATCAAGCCTGCCCTCTGCTGGTATTTCCGTGCCATTGCTGCCTTGGGGCTCCTTTGGGGGCTGATTTGGTGTCTGGGGCATGTTGAACGTGGCAAACTTCTCAAAAGCGGCTTGGAAGGAGTTTATCGGGGCCAGTGGCGGGGTCAGTTGTGGTTTCTTCTTCTTCTTCTTCTTTTTCTTCTTTTTCTCTCCATTCGTCGTCACGTGCGGCGGGTCTGCCTGGGGGTCTTGTACTGGGTGAGAAATAAAAGAAGGGCTTTAATACTGTGGGAACTGTGTGACCTCCCAATTCAAAAGGTTAAAAAAAAGGTGCTATCAAATCTCTGTACCACTTGTTGGTTCTAACAGCCATTTATTCTAATACCCGTTTGATCTGGTACCTCGTGATATCACGTAGCTCACGTCTAACTCACTGAGAAAGTTTGGAACTGGAATTTCAGTTAAGTTCCTTTAATTGACTGAAGTTTTTATGGAATTGCATCCAATGACATAGCCAACTGTTGCCTTGGGACACCTCCACCCCCTCCATCAACACCTCCCTCACCCTGACAACCGCCTCCTGACCCTCACCACCTCCTCACCTACTGCCCCAATCCTAATCTTAACCATCAGCAAGGACAATGCAAAACTGATGCTACACCCACCTCCTGCGGCAACGGCGTCCTGCCTCTCCCGGTCCTGTCTCTCAAGTTCTTCCCTCTCCTGGTCCTCTCTCTCCATGGCCTCCAGAGTCTGCAGGGCCTCCCGGGCCATCCTCTCCTCCCTTTCCTGGCGCCGCTGTGCCTCGCGCTCCTCCACTTGGCGCTGGTACTCGGCGGCATCCAGCTCGATGCCTTCCTCCGCCAGCACCTTGACCTCCTCCAGCTTCAGCCGCCGCAGCTGCTCCTTCTTCTGTAATGCTCTGGGGACGGAGGGATGGGGGAGACAGGGACATGAGTGACTGATGACACGTACAGTACTTCACTTGTATTAACACTTTGTACCTCCCCTCGCTCTTTAACCCATATTTTACTGTTCAAGTTTCCCCTGTAAAACATTCATGCTTTGCTTTAGAGAGAGTGAGAGAAAGACAGAGAGAGTGAAAGAGAGAGAGAAATGTAGCACTAAAGAGTGAGACCTGAGAGGGGATAGGGTACAGGGGAGGCAGTGTGACTAGATATGCACTCTGTATATAGATTTTCTATTGTGTTTTTGACTATGTTTGTTTACTGTGTAACTCTGTGTTGTTTTTGTCGCACTGCTTTGCTTTGTCTTGGCCAGGTCGCAGTTGCAAATGAGAACTTGTTCTCAACTGACCTACCTGGTTAAATAAAGGTGAAATAAAAAATAAAAAAATAAAATAAAATAGATACACCATTTGGAACACAACCAGAAGCATGGATGACACGGTTCACAAAAACATTACTGACATAGCTCAGAGTGCAGTATTACTAGGGTCAGGAGATTTCCCTAACCCTTGTCATTGCATATCTTAGAATGCACGCTGAATGCACAAAACATTAGGAACACCTCGTTAATATTGAGTTCAGAATATTTCCCCCTCAGAACAGCCTCATTTTGTCAGGACATGGACTACATGGTCAAGTTGGCTGGATGTCCTTTGGGTGGTGGACCTTTCTTGATAAACAAGGGAACACCTACTACCATAGCCCGTTCAAAAGCACTTAAATATTTTGCCTTGACCATTAACCATCTGATTGATACACATACACAATCCATGCCACAATTATCTCAAGGTTTAAAAATCCTTCTTTAACCTATAAAGGATCATAGATTTCACCTGGTCAGTCATAGAAAGCAGACGTATGCATGTAGGTATAAATGTATCGGGTAGTGTGGGGAGGAAGTATTTCATAGACAATGAAGGGTCGATGACATTCAATTGATTAGTAACTGTACGGTCACTTTCTCCCCCTGACCTCTGAAGCAGTTTCTGGCGGTAGGTGACCCGGTTGGCCCTCCAGTGCTCCAGCTCAGGGCTGGTCAGGGTGGTGGGTCGCTGGTGGTCCAGCACCGTGCCGTCCTTGCCCTGTTTCCACTGCACATAGCGCTCCGGCTGCAGGCAGCGCACAAACACGTCCATGGAGATCTTCACCATGTCCTTACGACACGTACACTGGGGGAGACAGAGAGGAGAGAGAGGGCAGTGTGAGTATATATATATCAGTAAACTGGGGGAGACAGAGAGGAGAGAGAGAGTATGAGTGTATATATATATATATATATATATCAGTACACAGAAGGAGAGAGCAGCGTGAGTCAATCTGAACAGAATACCCCATAATGACAAAGCAAAAACTGGTTTAGACATTTTTGCTAATTTATAAAAAATTATAAAAAGGAAATATCACATTTGCATAAGTATTCAGACCCTTTACTCAGTACTTTGTTGAGGCATCTTCGGCAGAGATTACAGCCTCAAGTCTTCTTGGGTATGACGCTACAAGTTAGCCACCTGTATTTGGAGAGTTTCTCCCATTGTTCTTTGTAGATCCTTTCAAGCTCTGTCAGGTTGGATGGGGAGCATCGCTGCACAGCTATTTTCAGGTCTCTCCGTAGATGTTCGATCAGGTTCCAGTCCGGGCTCTGGCCGGGCCACACAAGAGACTTGTCCCGAAGCCAACTCCTGCGTTGTCTTGGCTGTGTGCTTATTGTCATTGTCCTGTTGGAAGGTGAAACTTCACCCCAGTCGGAGGTCCAGAGCGCTCTGGAGCAGGTTATGATCAAGGATCTCTCTGTACTTTGCTCCCTCGATCCTGACTAGTGTCCCATTCCCTGCCGCTGAAAAACATCCCTACAGCATGATGCTGCCACCATCATGCTTCACCGTGCCAGGTTTCCTCCAGATGTGACATTTGGTATTCAGGCCAAATAATTAATTATTGGTTTCATCAGACCAGAGAATCTTGTTTCTCATGGTCAGAGAGGCTTTTAGGTGCCTTTTGGCAAACTCCAAGTGGGTTGTCATGTGCCTTTTACTCAAGAGTGGCTTCTCTGGAACTCTGGAGCTCTACAAGCGTGATCATCGGTTTCTTGGTCACCTCCCTGACCAAGGCCCTTCTCCCCTGATTGCTCAGTTTTGCAGGGCGGCAAGCTCTAGGAAGAGTCTTGGTGGTTCAAAACTGCGTTCTTGGGGACCTTCAATGCTGCAGACATTTTTTGGTACCCTTCCCCAGATCTATGCCTCGACACAATCCTGTCTCGGAGCTCTACGGACAATTCCTTCGAGCTCATGGCTTGGTTTTTGCTCTGACATGCACTGTCAACTGTGGTACCTTATATATACACACACACACACACACACACACACACACACACACACACACACAGGTGTGTGCCTTTCCAAATCATGTCCAATCAATTGAATTTACCACAGGTGGACTCCAATCAAGTTGTAGAAACATCTTAAGGATGATCAATGAAAACAGGATGCAACTGAGCTCAATTTCGAGTCTCATAGCAAAGGGTCTGAATACTTATGTAAATAAGGTATCTGTTTTGTATTTTTTATAAATGTGGGAAAAGTCAAGGTCTGAATATTTTCCGAAGGCACTATCAGTACACTGGGGGGAGAGAGAGGAAAGAGAGCAGTTTGACTATATACACGTACACACACAGACAGTGAGAGACAGGAAATGGAAACAAGAGAAGTAAGATGAAAATAGAAACAAATTTTCTTTCTGTGCTCCGGTCGGTGTATTTCATTTATGCTTTATTTCCTGAGCTGCGCTGAGAGGCCTCATGTTCAATTACTGGGAACATTCTTCAGGCACGCTGAACCTCAGACCGAGGCAGGCAGAACAAGAGGAGGAGAGACAGATAGAGAACAGGGGAGAAAAAGAGATGAGGGACTGGAGGGAGAGCAGGGAGGTGGTAGTGGGGGGGGGGGTTAGTAATAGCGTCAACTAAAAGAGAAAGACCCCCCCCCCCCCCCCCCCACCGCAAACCAATATCCACACACTACATCTCATCTGGGCAGCACTTGAGGGACGGAATTAAGTGAGGAGGAAACCGGCAGATGAAGGAAAGAGTCATCTGGCTACCAGGGTCTGATTGGGGACTTTCATAAAAAACATCAACTGGAACAGAGGAAGAGCTGAGAGACGGCAAAACACAAATGAACGGGAGATAAATGTGACTGACGGCTGTGGTAGGAACAGGGGGTGGGGGACATATTAAGCAGCCCACTAGAGGACGTAGGAACCAAAAGAAAGTAAAGCCTATTTCTGTCCCTAAAACTATTAAGGGAACTTGATAAATGGGAGGGTGGGGAGTGGGGTACTATGCTTAGATGACTTCATTATCAAATGGAAATGTATTTGAAAATGTACAAAATATCAACAGAAACAATGCATGACCCCCAAGGCCTTCTAACCAATGAGCCCTATAGACTACTTACTTCATATCCTAATGAAGTTAAATGATTGTAGGAAAACAAAAACAAAAAGTCCTTAGGCGAGGTCGCCCTCTATTAGAATAATATTCAACGTTAGGGGAGCGCTTAAAATACCGCCATGCAACCTTGCTGGCTCCGACTGTCATCTTTCACTAAATAGGTCTAGACTTTTAATGTCTCCGTTCCCATTGGTGGCTGTGCGTGATAAAGCAATCATCTTTTTAAACATCGCAACGTGACTGTACAACCTACTTGAGAAAAATAGACTCACCAGATAGTCCTGTGAGGCTACGTTGGCAGAGCACACAAAAATGTACGCACACGTAAAGGACATCAGGCTTGCTTTACAAGTACCACTTCCTCCTGATTGGGCTCACACAGAGGCATGAACCCAGGACCTCTGCCTTGCTAGCGCACATGACTACCCTCCCGAAGCGTCTTACCAGTCGGATCCACACGAAAAAAGTAACTATTTGGCGGCGTGAGCGGGGACTTTTCAGGCTGAGGAGTACGTTTCACATCCCCATGTGCTACACGTGCGAGAAAGTAGAGAAACTGCGGGAAAATCCAGTTTACAACCATTAATGAGTCTGTAGTAGTGTGCTGTGTTGCCTGTCCTTCTGTTTGCAGCCATGGGAGTGTCCATTCAGTTTACTACAGCTAGGCGGTTTCTCAGTTCAATTTGAGTGATTGAGCAGAGGTTCCGTCTTGTCAGTTCAGCACGATATTAACACACACAATAAGAAGTCAAATGGCAATACTCTTTGTTTAAAGCCTACACTAGACCTGTAGCCAATGTTCCCTCAGATGTTTTTCATCACTGAGCAAAATTTCAGGTCTGCTGAGGGCAAACTTGGACGTTGTGAAAATTCTGTGCAACTTCCGGCATGCGTTTCCTGTGAACATGGAGGCTGTACCCGCTTTAAGTTACAGTTTTAACAGTGGTCAAGTAGGTTACTGTGGCTATTTGATCATAATGTAGGTCAACCAGAGTGGCCTACATCCCCATAACATTTTTACATGGAAATAGCAGCCAATGTGTTGTGTTCAATGTAGGCCTACATTCCATAAGACTTTTGAAAAAACACGCAGGGCTTGACAACTTGTTTATCCACTTGTCCTTCAGACAAGGAGGTGACTGAACATTGTGTTGTTTGATGCATACCATTATTACAGAGAATCAGACAAATGATGCTAACCTCTGCCTATTGGCAACTTAACTTATTCAAACCCGTCTCAAAAAACAATGCTGCCCCATTAAGACAATTAAAAAGCTCTTTAGCTGACTCGCTTTTGAAAGATGTCTAGAAATGTAAGAAGCAAATCCCTCCCCCATTACTGACTACAAAAGATCTATAACTGGGCTAATAGCTCACTAACGAGAAAAGGATATTAACAAATGTGCCCACGTCGCTACATGTAGCTCTCACTTTGATCTCAAAACAAACACATCTACTCACGACCACTCATGCTGTAAAAACCGTCCAGTTCAAAGTGAATGGCACAGATCCATATAAGGCAATGGTCTATTTAAGCAATAAGGCACGAGGGGGTGTGGTATATGACCAATATACCACGACTAAGGGCTGTTCTTAAGCACAACGCAACTGGTTACCAGTGTAATTAGAACAGTACAAATAAATGCTTTGTCATACCTGTGGTATACGGTCTGATATACCATAGGTATGACAAAGTATTTATTTGTACTGTTCTAATTACGCTGGTAACCAGTTTATAATAGTAATAAGGCACCTCAGGGGTTTGTGGTATATGACCAATATACCACGACTAAGGGCTGTATCCAGGCAATTCGCACTGCGTTGTGCTTAAGAACAGCCCTTAGCCATGGTATATCCATGCTATATTTTTCATATACCACACCCTCTCGGACCTTATTGCTTATATAGACCACTGCCAGTAAGGCACCTTGGGAGTTTGTGGAATATGGTCAATATACCATGGCTAAGGGCTGTATCCATGCACTTCGCCTTGCGTAAGAACATCCCTTAGCATATTGGCCATATACCAAACCCCTCAGACCTTATTGCTTAAATAGGCCTACTGCAGCTGTGATTGGTTATGGCGCAGAGTACGGGCCTGAGCCGTGCCTGTCAATGCAATAGAATCCTACTCCAATGCGTTCTGCCTACAACAAAATCTCTTGCATAGTTAATTTTGTTTCGGTAGGTTTCATTGAAAGTTGCTAATTGTGATGATTCAATCACAATTCCCACAGTAAAGGGAAACGTTGACAGTGTTAGCGAAGGGGGAAGACTCTAGAAAGTTAAATCTCGTGCTTCTCTGCTGACGTTTCTTCTGCAAGGCAGTCCCGGGGGAGCTGCGCATGATGGAACATTTCCTGTAGTGCTCACGCACTCGTGCAAGGCACACACACACACACAATAATAATGCCATAGCCTTCACTTCAGCATCTTCAGAACTCCCTATCAAAGCGCATCAGCTCTAACCCAAACAAGCGTACACAAACAAATATCACTACTCGGCGAGTAAATCATCCGCAATTCCCTTTGATAGATGAAAAGGCAGAGAATTGGGTCTGCAGCTGTGTGGTGTGTGTGCGGTGCGTGTGCGGTGCGTGTGTCGGTGTGAGTCCAGTTCCGAGTCACCAACAGCCAGATGGAATGGAAATACATATTCTATTCAGTGTGATAGATATCCTCTAACACCACCTAATGTTTTGGCCCATACTAAACTGAATACTGTCATGTACTTTTTCACCTGAAGTATAGCCTAGATCAGTGTTTCTCAACTCCCAGTATCTCCAATAGCACACATTTTTGTTGTAGCCCCAGACAAACATACCTCATTCAACTCATTGAGGGCTTGGTGACTAGTTGAAAAGTTGAATCAGATGTGTTTGTTCAGTACTGGAGGTGTACTGGAGGAGACAAACAATGATCTAGTTAGATGACATATTCCTGTGTGCTAGTCAGGGAGGTAAGACTGGAACACTGTTCAGATATGATGAAAAGCAGTTGGGCACATATTATACTTCATAGCATTGTACTACTACAGCATTGTACTACTACAGCGTTGTACTACTGCTACTACTGCATTGTACTACTACTATAGCATTGTACCACCACCACCACAGCATTAGCGTTCTCTTCAAACATCTTGTGCTCAACTTGTTTACATTGACACACTGTCCTGAAGGCTACAATGGGTTTACATTGACACACTGTCCTGAAGGCTACAATGGGTTTACATTGACACACTGTCCTGAAGGCTACAATGGGTTTACATTGACACACTGTCCTGAAGGCTACAATGGGTTTACATTGACACACTGTCCTGAAGGCTACAATGGGTTTACATTGACACACTGTCCTGAAGGCTACAATGGGTTTACATTGACACACTGTCCTGAAGGCTACAATGGGTTTACATTGACACACTGTCCTGAAGCCTACAATGGGTTTACATTACACACTGCCCTGAAGGCTACAATGGGTTTACATTACACACTGCCCTGAAGGCTACAATGACACACTGCCCTGAAGGCTACAATGGGTTTACATTACACACTGCCCTGAAGGCTACAATGACACACTGCCCTGAAGGCTACAATGGGTTTACATTGACACACTGTCCTGAAGGCTACAATGGGTTTACATTGACACACTGTCCTGAAGGCTACAATGGGTTTACATTGACACACTGTCCTGAAGCCTACAATGGGTTTACATTACACACTGCCCTGAAGGCTACAATGGGTTTACATTACACACTGCCCTGAAGGCTACAATGACACACTGCCCTGAAGGCTACAATGGGTTTACATTACACACTGCCCTGAAGGCTACAATGACACACTGCACTGAAGGCTACAATGGGTTTACATTACACACTGCCCTGAAGGCTACAATGACACACTGCCCTGAAGGCTACAATGGGGTGGCACAGCATCATTGCTCTGTGAACCAACACAGCCACCCTAAGAGACAACAGAAAACCAGGAGACCACAGCCGTAATTAGTAGGTGTCAGTAGACAGGACAGATGGGTCAGCTAGGAGAGTCGCTTAGTTCTGGTAGACAGGAGACTAGCAACAAGCCACACAGTCCAAAGTGACAGATCCAGCTCGAATGACTATCTTTCCCTGTGGCATCAAGAAGAGAATATGGCTTGGCAGAGTGAGGGAAGTGCCCAAGCTGTTCTTTATTTTTTTCTTTATTTCCCATTGCTCTAGCACTTTCAGGAGCCGTCTGTCAATGTGCTGACACGAAATGGAGGGCAAGTGGCAAAACCAACCAATTAATCTCTTTGAAATTTAGACAGAACTCTGGAAGGGGAGCTCCCTGGCCAGTGGATTGTGTCCAGACCTTAGAGGGGCAGGATGGGTTAAACTCCATCATACCGGCTGTATTTCTGTATTTTGAAAGTTCTATATATTGAAAACTTGATTGCTGACATACAAAACATTTTGGGATTATCTCAACAATGGACTAATGAAACAAAAACCAGAAGATGGTTTTTGGGTGGCGTTTTTCTTTAAGTCCTCAGAGCAGCACACTGAACTGACTGTGTGTGTGTGTGTGTGTGTGTGTGCGCATGTGTTTTTTTGTGTGTCCCTCACAGGTGAAAGGCCTGGTCAAATCCCAACATGCAAGACTAAGAAAGAAAAAATGATATATATACACACACAGCAGTTTGCCCTCTGGGAGAGGAGATAAAGACATGAAAAGAAAATGAAGTGGAACACAGAGGAGAGGGAGAAACAGGCGATGTGGGACAGCTTACAGACACAGGTTAACACACAACACACAGAAACACGGCACTCCAATTACGTGCTCCAGGCCTAAAACAGTCAGAGTAAGCACTAGACTGTGGAACTGGTATTCAAAGAACGAATTGTATGGTTGTGTAAGAGGAGACATCTCTGGATATTATCTTTGGTATAGTGGTGTGTGTTTGTAGGAGACCCTGGGGTGACCATCTGGTTTGGTGTGCATTGACCCACCTGTGTTGCCATCTTGCCATAGTCAATCCAACGCAGGGTGGCAAAGTTGGTGGACTCGGCGCAGTTGAAGCCGTGGTTGAAACCGGCGTGGTAGCCATAGGGAAATGTGACCATAAACTCGCCTTCTTCCTGAGTGACCTGGAGAGAGCAAGAGTTCAATGTTAAATGTTCCTCTGCGATTTTTGTGATATCGAATCAAAATCAACAGGATGCAGTCATATAATCTAAAATGTCTAAACATTATGTTTTGGGTTTGGATGACTGACCCTGAATACAGTAAACAGTCGCATAAAAAGTTCAGTCAAACACGAAAACAGAGCATTAAATGTACATCAACTGACTGAACATTAATGGTCAACAGAACCAGTGCAGTATAAGCAGTATGCAAACTCATAAAACTTCATATCCATATTGCATAAGCAGACATTTGTGTTATTAAACCACCTTTTGATGGGCAGAGATGAGCAAAAATCTGTCAAAATGATTAAGTAAATTACATTTAAGGAAATTAAACTCTTCCTCAGATGGAAGGACTTGGCAAAAACAGGGTCTTCGCAACCCCTGCAAACCAGCCATGGGAAACAAAAACAGATGCTAGTTCTTAATATCCACAATCATTAAGCACTGATGCTAAGGCTGATTCCCTCCCTCCCTCCCTGCATCCATCCCTCTTTCCCTCACTTGAGATGCCTAGAGGCTACGGCTCCTAGAGGATCAGTCCCGGCAATACATGCGCAATTAGACTGAAGCCAGCGAGCATGGCGCAAGGAATTAGCCAGTCCGTGCAAATTAAGACTTTAATGTGGTTGCGTTTCGTTCCGTGGCAGAGCTAGGGCCGTGATTTACTGAAAGCTGGGGAGGGTGAAGACACAGTTCACCGGTTTGTCTGCATCTCTTGGAAATGAAGCCGGACAAATTATTGGGCGGTTTTTATTTTGACACTCCTAGTTTTCTGTGGCTACCCCAACATTAAGGTTCAATGGCAATCCCTGACAGAAATATTACATCTTGAAAATAAGTTAATAACTAGATTTCTACAGCTGAACTTAAAATATGCCTCTTCATCAAGAAGAACACACCTCTCTAAGAAGAACACAGATTCACTTGGCTTTAACTATGAACTAGTTAGGACTAGCTCTCATGATAGAGGAGCGGGTCACAAACTCAGACTAAAGGAAGTGGAGAGATGGCAGACTAACGGAAGTGGAGAGATGGCAGACTAACGGAAGTGGAGAGATGGCAGACTAACGGAAGTGGAGAGATGGCAGACTAACGGAAGTGGAGAGATGGCAGACTAAAGGAAGTGGAGAGATGGCAGACTAAAGGAAGTGGAGAGATGGCAGACTAAAGGAAGTGGAGAGATGGCAGAATGGCAGCGTGACAGAAGAGAGAGATACGAGGTAAAACAGTAGATAACAAAGCTTGTTTTTGCGCTTCTCGTAGCTGCAACATTAGCCGGTGTTCTTTTTTACACTGGAACCAAGGGAGACTGTCTCGGTGTGTGTCAGATAACACGGTCCCGAGGTAACGACACCCCGAAAGAACACGACAAAAAGGAAAGAGAAACAAGACAACTGCAGACAGTGGAGAACTTTCTATGCCCGAGAGACTTACACCTTTTCTTCTTTCTTCTATTTATTCCAAACCAGGAGAGTTTCTATCTTCTACAATTATTATCCACAGAAAAAGTTTTACATGGTGATTCATTTTCTATCACAGAAATATGAAAAGATTTAAATTGAAATCGAACTAAGACTCATGGCTCAATCCCCATCATGTCCGTGCGTGTGTCCATGTGCGCTGTGTGTGTCCGTGTGCGCTGCGTGTGTCCGTGCGTGTGTCCATGTGCGCTGTGTGTGTCCGTGCGTGTGTCCATGTGCGCTGTGTGTGTCCGTGCGTGCGTCCATGTGCGCTGTGTGTGTCCGTGCGTGCGTCCATGTGCGCTGTGTGTGTCCGTGCGTGTGTCCATGTGCGCTGTGTGTGTCTGTGCGTGTGTCCATGTGCGCTGTGTGTGTCCGTGCGTGTGTCCATGTGCGCTGTGTGTGTCCGTGCGTGTGTCCATGTGCGCTGTGTGTGTCCGTGCGTGTGTCCATGTGCGCTGTGTGTGTCCATGTGCGCTGTGTGTGTCCATGTGCGCTGTGTGTGTCCATGTGCGCTGTGTGTGTCCGTGTGTGTGTCCGTGTGCGCTGTGTGTGTCCGTGTGTGTGTCCATGTGCGCTGTGTGTGTCCATGTGCGCTGTGTGTGTCCGTGCGTGTGTCCATGTGCGCTGTGTGTGTCCGTGTGTGTGTCCATGTGCGCTGTGTGTGTCCATGTGCGCTGTGTGTGTCCGTGCGTGTGTCCATGTGCGCTGTGTGTGTCCGTGCGTGTGTCCATGTGCGCTGTGTGTGTCCATGTGCGCTGTGTGTGTCCATGTGCGCTGTGTGTGTCCGAGCGTGTGTCCATGTGCGCTGTGTGTGTCCGTGTGTGTGTCCGTGTGCGCTGTGTGTGTCCGTGTGCACTTTTGGCGTTTTCACTTCTCCGTCATCCCTCCATCCAGTCACTCCTCTGCCATTTCCCTGTCATTAGTCCCAGAGATTGGTTGGAGAAAACACCCACAACAACATCAACATGCCTCCTGACCCTGCCACCACCATCTAAATGTGCCATTAACCTCCACTTTACTCAGTGATGGCAGGCTTTCATACACCCCATCCATTTTAAATCAGCGGTTGGTGCTAGAGTCATGGGAGTGTGTCCCAAATGACACCTTATTCCCTACATAGTGCACTTCTTTTGACTAGAGCCCTATGGGCCCTGGTGGAAAGTAGTGCACTACAATGACCTTTCACAGGTTCAAGGATTTCAATTATACTTCAGCAAAGGGTTCCATTCAGAGGCATTATTACTACAACTGCCGTTGGTAGTCAAGGGGCTCCTTTCTAAGAGCTGTTAACAGGCTGTGGTAACGTGGTGAAATTAGTTGCATTGCATTACCAGAGTACCCATCAAACAAAGATGGTTAAATTGAGAAGCGTTAGAGATCTGTTATTGGTTAAATGTGCATGTAAGACATCAATCAAATGGACACGGTTACTTCTAAAAAGCCTATTCCCCTCAGGAGACTGAAAAGTTTTGGCATGGGTCCTCAAAAAGTTACACGGCTGCACCATCTAGAGCATCCTGACTGGCTGCATCTGCTCTGCCTCCGACCGCAAGGCACTACAGAAGGTAGTGAGTACGGCGCAGTACATAACTGGGGCCAAGCTTTCTGCCATCCAGGACCTCTATACCAGGGGGTGTCAGAGGAAGGCCCTAAAAATTGTCAATGACTCCAGTCACCCCAGTCATAAACTGTTCTCTCTGCTACCGCACGGCAAGCGGTACCAGAGCGCCAAGTCTAGGTCCAACAGCCTTCTTAACAGCTTCTACCCCCAAGCCATAAGACTCCTGAACAGCTAATAAAATGGCTACCCAGACTATTTGCATTGTCCCCCTCCACCCCCTTTACGCTGCTGCTACTCTCTGTTGATTATTTATGCATAGTCACTTTAACTATACCTACATGTACATATTACCTCGACTAACCTGTGCCCCCTCACATTGACTCTGTACTGGTACCCCTGTATATAGCCCCCTCACATTGACTCTGCACTGGTACCCCTGTATATAGCCCCCTCACATTGACTCTGTACTGGTACCCCTGTATATAGCCCCCTCACATTGACTCTGCACTGGTACCCCTGTGTATAGCCCCCTCACATTGACTCTGCACTGGTACCCCTGTATATAGCCCCCTCACATTGACTCTGCACTGGTACCCCTGTATATAGCCCCCTCACATTGACTCTGCACTGGTACCCCTGTATATAGCCCCCTCACATTGACTCTGCACTGGTACCCCTGTATATAGCCTCCTCACATTGACTCTGTACTGGTACCACCTGTATATAGCCTCCTCACATTGACTCTGTACTGGTACCCCTGTATATAGCCCCCTCACATTGACTTTGCACTGGTACCCCTGTATATAGCCTCCTCACATTGACTCTGTACTGGTACCCCTGTATATAGCCTCCTCACATTGACTCTGTACCTCTGTATATAGCCTCCTCACATTTACTCTATACAGGTACCCCTGTATATAGCCTCCTCACATTGACTCTGTACTGGTATCTCTGTATAAAGCCTTCTCACATTGAGTCAAATATTAGTCTGTTCATTTCCATCATGTGCACATTCATATAGTCTTGTCCAAGTAGGCCTACTTTCCCCTCATACTGTATAGCTGGCACATTGCTATTGTGGCAGATTGTAACCAATGCCAACCATGATTAACCATATAGGCTACAAATCCTTTGCTACAGGTTAAACAAGTTAGGCATGTAGTTCTTCTCTCCCCATCACAACCTTGAGATGGGGTGGGCTGTGATATTAAATAATATTGGGATATTTTCTCCCCATCACAACATTGAGAAGGGGTGGGCTGTGATATTAAATAATATTGGGATATTTTCTCCCCATCACAACATTGAGAAGGGGTGGGCTGTGATATTATATAATATTGGGATATTTTCTCGCCACCACAACATTAAGAAGGGGTGGGCTGTGATATTATATAATATTGGGATATTTTCTCCCCATCACAACATTGAGAAGGGGTGGGCTGTGATATTATATAATATTGGGATATTTTCTCCATGGCAAAAATTTAAAGATCAACACAATCAGACTGCACAGCTGAAAGACGTTCATTCTGCCAATGACGAGATTGCATAAAATATTCTGCAATGAATCAGATGAAAAGCAGTTTCTTGTCCCTTAATCTGACGTGGAATTGTCATTATGACAATTGTCAACTAAAATGAAAACTAATTTGTTCCATTGCATCTTGTCTCGTTATTGTCATTAGTTTTCATCAGGAAAAATAGGTTGTTGACAAATATATTTTGTCATAGTTATTGTTGACAAAATAATTACTGAGCTGCTGATCTAGGATCAGGTCCCCCCGTCAATTTATTATAATCTAAAACAGCAACTGGGATGTAGGGATGTGACAAATTTTAAAATGTTCTTAAAGTTTAAACCGCCATTTTCTTTGGATTTTGTTAAAACTATAAGACAAATTCATTAAATTCCAGCAACGGGTTGGGTCTCACGATGTGTCCCTTTCAGATGGTTAAGCATTTCACCTGTACCACCATTACTGTACCTCAATTCCACCTCGCAAAGTCTGCATTTCCTTCTCATTTAACTTCTCAAAGTATTGCCATGCAGGACTTTGCTGTTTTCACATGCCTTTCTCTGCCATTCTTCCACCTGTTAACAACGATGACGTAGTGGGTGGAGTCGACTACAAAATAATTGATTCCTCGACTCCTTGCACGTCGACAGGCAGGTTAACCACCAAGTTAAGCTATATTTAACCAGGCAAGTCAGTTAAGAATAAATTCTCATTTACAACGGTGGCCTACCCCGGCCAAACCCTCCCCTAACCCGGACGACGCTGGGCTAATTGTGCGCCAGTGTGACAGTATCTGCTTCATGCTGTTCACAGAGTGGTAACCAGGGTAACCAAACAGCTTAGTTCGTGCTGTTTACTTTGTCTCAAAGACAGACGGTTAAATAAAAATAATGTCCCTCCACGTTGGGGAATTGAACCCGCAGGGTTCTGCACCATGGATTCTTAAGCTAAACTTCATTAAACAGTTTCCCTTGCATTGCCAATGGTGTTTCTTAACCAACGTGGATGTAATATAATTCCGGCCACTGGTTGGTTTTATGGAGCTTGTCCATTCAGGACGAGGGACGCAAACATTCTCATCGGTAGCTACCTCTTACACATTGAACCGCACACACTAACAGTGAACGAGTCCCGTCATCGTTGTGATCACCAGTATTCACAGGTAAGACACTTGTTTTCACAGCTGTTATCATCTCCAGCTAACTATCTAGATATCAAGTTATGTTGTTTGTTATATGACCCTTCAGCCACAAGACTAGCTACGTTAGTTGGTTGCTACGTGGTTACGATACACTTGTGCGGAATGTTCGGCAGTAGGCTAATTTTACAGTAGTTACAGTAATGTTAGCTATGTGGAATGACAGCAAACTGAATAGTTCCTTATATGTAATGGATAATCAACTAGGGGCCATGCATGCATTCTATGTCAAATAATGCACGACGTGGAAGGTGTTTCACGATGCGCAACAGAGTATTTAGCAGTAGCCCAGCGCTTGATTTGGACTGTAGCCTAGGTGTCGGTAGCTCATTTGGCCAGTACTTTACTGTTAATTCCTGTAATTCCTGTAAAAGTCAAGCACACCTACTGTCATTGCTTTGCCCTGGACATTGGGGAATTGGGATAGCTAACTGACATTGGGAATGATACCATAATAACATGGTGTAATAAGGTGTATGTGTCATTAATTGTGATGCAACTTCCTGCATAGGGCATGAACTCTACCCCCCAAAATGTGAAACATTTTCTTAACATTAAGGATCCCAATTTAATTTAAACATTTTAACGTTCACACCCCTAATACTGAGATGCTTTATGAATATGGGCCCATGCTTTCTCTAGGCCCCTGCCCCCAAGGACCTCAGCCCCCAAGGACCTCAGCCCCCAAGGACCTCAGCCCCCAAGGACCTCAGCCCCCAAGGACCTCAGCCCCCAAGGACCTCAGGACCTCAATCCCAGACCCAGCCCCCAAGGACCTCAGCCCCCAGACCCCAGGACCTCAGCCCCCAGGACCTCAGCCCCCAGGACCTCAGCCCCCAGGACCTCAGCCCCCAGGACCTCAGCCCCCAGGACCTCAGCCCCAAGACACCAGGAGCTCAGCCCCAAGACACCAGGAGCTCAGCCCCAAGACACCAGGACCTCAGCCCCCAGACCTCAGACCAATCTTCCTGCCACTGTCGTTCTGCTACCTACCCTGTCAAAGGGGATGCTGTACTTCTTCAGTATGGATGGGGAGATGAGAGTCATCTTGTGGCGGAGGAAGGCGTCACAGCCCTGGGAACTGCCTGGGAAGAAACCTGCAGGTGGGAAAAAAAAACACGACATTACTAATTTGCCTCTCGTTGTCTGAATTCACCCGTTGTGGCATACATACTAGTGAAACGTGTTTTCCTTGTGATATCGTGAAATGTGGCATGTTGTCCAAGGGAAATTGTAACATTTAAAACCTCAAACAATACACTTTAGTTTCACGTCAACATCCTACTTATTACAACCACATAGCCTAGCGGTTAGAGTGTTGGGCCAGTAACCTAAAGGTCGCTGGTTCTAATACTGGAGCCGACAAAAGGTGAAGAAAAAAACCTGCCGATGTGTCCTTGAGCAAGACACTTAACCCTAATTTGCTCCAGGGGCTGACCCTGTAGGTAGGCTGTCATTGTAAATAAGAATTTGTTCTTAACTGACTTGCCTAGTTAAATAAAGGTAAAATAAAAAAAATAAAAACACTCCCGGGAAGTGATTAAGCCACAGGAGGTCTGTCTTGTTACAGACAGACGTTGCAGGACTTTAGGTCCATGGGAGGTTTGTGTTGTTACAGACAGACATTGCAGGACTTAAGCCCACACACACCATCTAAATGGGAGATATAATTGGTGGTTGGAGGTTCTCTCCCCCCTATGTCAGACGGAAAATGTGGGGGTCACAGAGCTCTGAGCACCACGCGGTGCACGCCCAGAAAGCCTTTAATTATCATAATTTCCTTGGTCCCACATTCCCTCGTCTCGTGCCGGACCCCGGGTCACCGCCAACGGGTCACCGGGCCAGGCTGCACGGCACGCCAAACTGAAGATTGAGAAACTTTTGATGACGCGTAGGGACATGCGTCCGCCGACCAGCATCAAATTGCATATTGTGATATCAAATAAAGTACTTGAGTGCTTGTGTCAGCTGTGTCACGATACCGTTATATTTTTTGAACATGCGAGTGGGGGGTTATTTTCAGTGGTTATTATTACTTTAGTAAAAATACTTTGAAGTACTACTTAAGTAATTTTTGGGGTATCTGTACTCTGTATATTTTTGACAACTGACTTTTTCTTCACTACATTCCTTAAAAAAATTACTTACCTTTTACTCCATGCATTTTCCCTGACACCTAAAAATACTAGTTACATTGAAATGCTTAGCAGGACAGGAAGATGGTCCAATTCACGCACTTATCAAGAGAACATCCCTGGCATCTCTACTGCCTCTGATCTGACGGACTAACTAAACACAAATGCTTTGCTTGTAAGGATGTCTGAGTGTGCCCCTGGATATAAAAAACGGTGCCGTCTGGTTTGCTTAATATAAGGAATTTTAAATGATTTATACTTTTACTTTTGATACTTAAGTATATTTTAGCAATTATATTTACTTTTGATACTTAAGTATAAAACCAAATACTTTTACTCAAGTAGTATTTTACTGGGTGACTTTCACTTTTACTTGAGTAACTTTCTATTAAGGTATCTTTACTTTTACTCAAGTATGACAATTGGGCACTTTTTCCACCACTGGTTATTTTCTGTATCATACCACTTAATCTTTGTCTTTTTTAGACTGCTACGGCCTGTTTATAGTGCCTTTTCTACACAGGCTTCACACTGCGAGAGGTGGTTGTCGCCTAAATAAAAAGTAATCTCAATCTCATGTGCAAAACCCTCACTCGTTCACCCCCAACTCATTTCACGGCCAGAGTCTCCTCTTCAAAAACAAACCAGCCTCTCTCGTATACTATTAGTGTCGGAGGCTTTTAACTTACTAGGAAAGAGAGGGAAAGAGATATGTTTCTCTGTCTCTCTCTCTCTCTCTCTCTCTCTCTCCTGACGAGCCGTCTGTGCCGTGCCTCAAAGGATGTGAGACCATTTGCCCAGTTAAACTTTAATGTAACTGACAGTATAAATCGAGCCCCATTTCATCCTTCATTTTCATTGCATTGTTTCAGAGCCTGTTGGTTTCAAAGAAGCCCTTTCTCTGGCGGCTGCTGTGTGAGCTGATAAAAGGTGAATAATGTGCTGGCGGAGCCCACGTATTAATCCCCATTAAAATGCAGCTGGCAGTGTTGAACTCTCCCCGGGGCAATATTAACTTTAAGCTTCATTTTGTCCTTTGAGTATGACATTAAGTTCTCTCTCCTAAGTGATTTCAATGGGGCTTTCTCCATTCTGATTGTTTTATTCTGTTCAATCAAACTTCAACCCAAAAGCATTTATCAATTTCTGCATTCTCTGCACTCATTTGAGATCATTTTGCACTGCCACGTACGTCTGCAAAAAAAAAAAACGAAGCCTTATTTTTATCAATAATTGCAATTGCGATATCACTTGCAATTTAGACACACACTTGAATACAGTGTTTGACATGGCAACAAATTAAAAAGCCAGGCAGGAGTTATTGTGTGTCACGACTTCAGCCGAAGTAGCTCCCTCCCCTGGGGCGGGCTGCCGGAATAGGTCGACGTCGCCCGAGTACTAGCCACCACCGATCCACTAAAGTGTCCGTTTCTCCCATTCCCTTCACACCCGTTTCCCATTTGTTACTAATTGTTTGTGCGTCTTATTCCCTCTGCTCCCCCCCGGTGATTGTCTACTTGTGAGTGTGTGTGTGTGGTGTATACGTTGGTGTTCGTGTTCCCTTGTTTCGGAACCGGAATTAGTTATTTATTAAAAGTGTTTTCCCGCTACCCTCCTGCCTCCCTGCGCCTGCTTCCACGACACCTGCCTTTTGCGCTGTTTATCACATTGTGACAGAGTAGGAATCAGTGTTTCCTACGGGACCCTATAACCTTTAGCTACATTGAATGTTCTCTTAGCTATTTCATGTAGCTAAAATATTCCTGCTTCACCTATTCCTCTGATTTAGAATATACTTTTGCACAAGCACGCCGATTTAGGCCTACACCATCACTGGTATCAGGCTGTATAGCTAGCTATTAGCATTAGTGCTAGCTAGCTATTAGCATTAGTGCTAGCTAGCTATTAGCATTAGTGGCTAAAACTATTTATTTTAGCCACAACTTGCTTAGAAAAGACAAACTAGCTGTTTGCAGACAGTAAGATACAAACTAATAGGGTAATTCTAGAACTTGTGCATTTATATTAAGAAGCAAAGTGGAAATCAGCATCGTTAGCATGTGCTGTATTGACCATGTAGACTTAACGCAAGGGGTCGAACAACAAAACTGCACTCCTTGAGTGACAGGGGGAGGGCCTTGGTCGGTGTGGAAAGCGGCATAGAGGGAGGGATATGAGAGCGACAACTCAAATAGCTAAAAATAATAATAAAGGACGCTACACACAGCGGAGTAGCGTATCACATTTAACAAAGCAAATATTGAAATAACGTTCTAGAAGGTAAAGTCTGTGCCAGTATGTAGTACAATACGGTCAGCCTGGAGTAGTCTTACCTTGAGCCAACCTCTCCAGCCTTTTCCCGTGCTCAGGTGGGACAGAGTACCTGAAATAGAGGGAAAGAGAAAGAAAGAGAACATTAGGTGGGTGGAGGGGAGAAAAGAAGAGTGAGGACTAGCAGGATGGAAAAGACAGAGCAATCAATGAAGGAGGAATGTCCGTTTAGGGATCGGATCAAGTTTCCATCTCCTGTTCCTCTTTAATGACCGTTTAGGGATCCTCTTCAACGGAGACTACACAACTTATTATGCTTAGTACTCTCGTCTAAGTCCTCAATACACACACACACACAGGTGCATGAGCACACGCACTTAACTCGGCTAATACCCCAAACATTGAATGGGAATTCATCAAACCCAAATCTAATGACTGAGGACTTTGTAGTGCTCTTTCCCCTGTTTCAAATGAAATCATAGATAGATAGATAGATAGATAGATAGATAGATAGATAGATAGATAGATAGATAGATAGATAGATAGATAGATAGATAGATAGATAGATAGATAGATAGATAGATAGATAGATAGATAGATAGATAGATAGATAGATAGATAGATAGATAGATAGATAGATAGATAGATAGATAGATAGATAGATAGATAGATAGATAGATAGATAGATAGATAGATAGATAGATAGATAGATAGATAGATAGATAGATAGATAGATAGATAGATAGATAGATAGATAGATAGATAGATAGATAGATAGATAGATAGATAGATAGATAGATAGATAGATAGATAGATAGATAGATAGATAGATAGATAGATAGATAGATAGATAGATAGATAGATACTTTATTGATCCCCCGGGGGGGAAATTTCATAAAACAAGGGGAAGAGAGAAGAGGCAAATCTCAGTCCGCATTAGAGACCTCTGTACAAAACCTGCACCTCACTCTCCCTCTGGCCAAAAGCCTGTCTAGGTGGTCAGAATTGAAAGGCAGATATTGGAGCCTATGGCGACGAAGTGCAGCTGTGTTAAAGTGCCACCAGGTGGGCAGAGAGGGGAGTGCATGATCATTAGCTGTAGGTACTGTAATGAAGAAGGACAACTTTTTCTGAATATTACAATTGCGTGTGTGTATGCATGCACGTATGTATGTACAGTTGAAGTCGGAGGTTTACATACACTTAGGTTGAAGTCATTAAAATTCATTTTTCAACCCCTCCACAGATTTCATGTTAAACTACAGTTTTGACAAGTCGGTTACTTGAATTACTTGTGCATGACACAAGTAATTCCTCCAACAATTGTTTACAGATTATTTCACTTATAATTAATTATATCACAATTCCAGTGGGTAAGAAGTTTACATAGTTTACTGTGCCTTTAAACAGCTTGGAAAATTCCAGAAAATTGTGTCATGGCTTTAGAAGCTTCTGATAGGCTAATTGACATCATTTGAGTCAATTGGAGGTGTACCTGTGGATGTATTTCAAGGCCTACCTTCAAACTCAGTGCCTCTTTGCTCGACATCATGGGAAAATCTAAAGAAATCAGCCAAGACCTCAGAAAAAGAAAGACCTCCACAAGTCAGGGAGCAATTTCCAAATGCCTGAAGGTACCACATTCATCTGTACAAACAATAGTATGCAAGTATAAAACACCATGGGTTCACGCAGCCATCATACAGCTCAGGAAGGAGGCACGTTCTGTCTCCTAGAGATGAACGTACGTTGGTGCGAAAAGCACAAATCAATTCCAGAACAACAGCAAAGGATCTTGTGAAGATGCTGGAGGAAACGGGTACAAAAGTATCTATATCCACAGTAAAACGAGTCCTATATCGACATAACCTGAAAGGCCGCTCAGCAAGGACGAAGCCACTGCTCCAAAACCGCCATAAAAAAGCCAGACTACGGTTTGAAACTGCACATGGGGACAAAGATCGTACTTTTGGCCATAATAAGCACGGGTGTGGCAGCATCATGTTGTGGGGGTGCTTTGCTGCAGGAGGGACTGGTACACTTCACAAAATAGATGGCATCATATGAGGAAGGAAAATTATGTGGATATATTGAAGAAACATCTCAAGACATCAGTCAGGAAGTTAAAGCTTGGTCGCAAATGGGTCTTCCAAATGGACAATGACCCCAAGCATACTTCCAAAGTTGTGGCAAAACGGCTTTAGGACAACAAGGTCAAGGTATTGGAGTGGCCATCACAAAGCCCTGACCTCAATCCTATAGAACATTTGTGGGCAGAACTGAAAAAGCGGCCTACAAACCTGACTAGTTACACCAGTTCTGTCAGGAGGAATGGGCCAAAATTCAAGCTTGTGGAAGGCTTTTGACCCAAGTTAAACAATTTAAAGACAATGCTACCAAATACTAATTGAGTGTATGTAAACTTCTGACCCACTGGGAATGTGATGAAATAAATAAAAGCTGAAATAAATAATTCTCTACTATTATTCTGACATTTCACATTCTTAAAATAAAGTGGTGATCCTAACTGACAGGGAATTTTTACTAGGATTAAATGTCAGGAATTGTGAAAAACTGAGTTTAAATGTATTTGGCTAAGGTGTATGTAAACTTCCGACTTAAACTATGTGTGTGTGTGTGTGTCCATAAAAGGAACAAAAAAACAAAACAAAAAAGAAAATAATTGCTGGAGCCCCCTTAGGATTTTCACATTCTATAACTAACACGCCTTCATCAGGTGTATATAAGGCTAGTGTGCAGAGCTGAGTCCTGCCTCCATCAGCACATCTACCTCCATCAGCCAATCAGCACATCTAGCTCTATTACACCATCCCTGGGCCACTGTTGTCATGGCAGCGGCCCATCTCCATGCCAGCGCCAGACAGAAATAAACAAAGGAAAGAACACAGGGCAAAATAAGTCTGAACTCTGCCCTTCTCTCCAGCAGCCAGATTACATCATTTTTGCTGCTGCTATGGTTGAGAAGAGGTGGGTTGGGGAATACTTGACAGGCTGATGTCATGTACTGGTTTGATTACTGTTTTGAGAGTAGCAGCCTGTAACGCAAAGCGTTCGACTGGTCTTTATGTGTCTGTGGATACCGTTTGATGAAATTAAGTGTGCATGAGTGCTCTAGCGAGGTTGCGGCAAATCACATGGGAACAAGGCATGTGAAGAGTTTTTGCAACTGAAGTATGGTGCGCACACACACACAAAGGGAAGTTAATCAAAACCTGATAAAACCCTACAACCACACCCATGAGATATGCAGACGTACAAACAAGCCGACTTGCAGAGCTAATTGAGAGGTAATGCTGCATGACGTAAAATCTAACTTTTTTTTAACATAATGTTTCCACCATCATTTCCTATTACCGAAAAGAGATTCTGGACATCAGAACAGCGATCACTAAATTAAATGAGTTGGAGTCGAATTACATACTGTTCATCCAGGACCAGGCCCAAATCCCTGACACTCGAAGAAGGAAAAGGCACCGTTATAGAGGCCGGCGTGCAAGATACTTGACATGACAAAGGGGTTGAATACTTAGACTCAAGACATTTCAGCTTTTTTAGGCTGTTTTCATGTTATCCCGAGGTAAACAAATCATCGGCCAGAGCGTGTGCACTGAACGCTCAGAGAGCGAAACGAGATGTGTGGGGCTAAAGCTTAAGATGGTGTGAAAGATGCTGAATTGGTGTAGACAAAGAAGAGCTCTTCACTAGATACCAAAACGTAAAAAATGCAATTTTCTCAAAAGTGAGTTTACAAGTTTATCAACTTTCAAAGCAGAATTACTTTCCCATTGTTCCTCAACTGCAGTGTATGATACACTTTTCTAGCTCTGAGTCTCTACTTTTATCCAATGTAAAAAAACACAATTTCAAATGTTGCTACATAAGACCAAATCCAAGTGGTGAGTCACATTTCCTTTTTTGCCATTATATATTTCTTACTTTTTAACTCTGCATTGTTGGGAAAGGGCTCGTAAGGAAGCATTTCAAAGTCTACACCGGTTGTATTCCGTGCAAAATTTGATTATAACTGCCAGCTCTGTTGGCATAGCATCAAGCGCAATTTTGTCATGTTGACCAGGTCCTTATGTATCCAGCGTGTCAGACTATGAATGCTGACTTAGGATCAGTTTTGCCTTTTATATAAAACAATAATACACTTGAATGGACAGGGGGGGACCTGATCCTAGATCAGCACTCCTATTCTGAGATGCTAGTTACATACATTGTTACATTATACGCATATCTATAGCTCTGATATTGAATATTAAAATTGGGTGCTTGTGAATGGCTTAAGAGTAGGGAGAATACGGTTAAGGACATTTGGAATTTGGAATTTGACCTTGAACTAACCTGCGGCACAGCATGGTTACCAAGGGAACCAAAGTCATCAAAGCGTGTTCAAAATCCCAAATCAATATCCTGTTGAATAAACTGTAAATTAAAATCACAGTACATCAGTGTTTTAATACAGTTGTTTACGGCTGCTCAATTCATCTGGGTTTTGACATCTAACGATTTCAATCCCTGTCTTGCTGATCTACACAGCCAAGCCAATTGATCTGCAACACATAGGCTTATGGTGGTGCGTGTCTATGCAGTCTTCAAGATGTAGCTCAATAAAACACATATACACAGTAGATGATTGTTCGTCAATCGCCTACCAAGATAATCTCAGTGCTAAAGGAGGATCTTGAAGTAGTCTTTGGAAAACTCACCCGTCTAGGTCTTCTAAAAAAAGGTTCAGATTCACAATGCAGGCCAGAGACGAACCGAGAGGCCCAGTCGCTGCATTGTCTGATAACAACTCAAGAGGATATAAGAAGCAGCAAATACAATTTCGTGCAAGAAGTGCCACAAACGATCAATACTAATTTGATGTCTCTTTCTCAGCCAGCCCAGTCGCAAATGCAGAGAAAGCAACTTGCTGTGTGTGTGTATATATATATATATATATATATATATATCAGCAAAGTCAGAGCTGGTGGAGGGGGGAGGGGTCAGGTGCGAGTGTTAGTTCACTTGGAGGGGGTTCTGTGGGATTATTTAAGATACTCTTTGAAGAGGTAGGGTTTCAGAAATTTCCGGAAGATGGGCAGGAACTTGCTGTCCTAGTTTAACCATTGGGATTCCAGGATAGAGAAGAGCTTGGACTGGGCTGAGCGGGAACTGCCCTCCCATAGGGGTGGGAAGGCCAAGAGACCAGAGATGGCAGAACAGAGTGCTTGGGTTGGGGTGTAAGGTTTCAGAATAGCCTGAAGGTAGAGGAATCAGCATGAATCTGGATGACGGTCAAGTCAAGTCAAGATGGAAAACATCCATTGACCTCACTAGAATTGATTGCCAATAGTCTTCATTCATAAAACACTTAGAATGCAACTATACTGTGGAAGTAACGTCTCTAAAGTGAACGCTCATCTCTTTCCTCCCCGAAAAGACACAAAAAAAGCAAGCGTAATCTAATACTACAAAAATAAGTGAACAATGAATTCTCGCTCCACGTAAATAGAGTCAATGAAACCCTAAGACTTTCATTTTAGCAGTTTCCCTTACTCTCTGTAAACCACTGGGTGATCTTTACAGCATCTGACAGCAGGGGGGGGATGACAGATGGGATCAGAGTTGGAGGGGAATGGAGTTAATTTCACAGTGGCTGCACAGGGGGGTTAGGCAAAGAGCTCCTTGCACACAGTTTAACATACTGTAATTACAAAATGATTCAATTTCCTAAAAAAAGAAAGGGAAGAAGTGTGTGTGTACACTGTTTGATTGTCCCCCCCACTACACACACATTCACGGTTAAACAGAGTTGAGGGGTGCATCCATGTGAGTCAATTTACTTTTAACGAGTGACAAGGAAAGATTGCTTTTCCTCACTGGGGTATATGTAAGAAGAGGGCGAGGACGGGGGAGGGAGGGAGGAAGAGGACGGGGGGGGGGGAAGGACGGAGGAGGGAGAGAGGAGGAGGAGGAGAATAGGGGAGGGAAAGATGTCTTGAGCGGGATGCTTTGGATGGGAGACTTGAGACTACTGTATCAAGAAGGATGCTACCCAAGCATGACAACCCTACTCCATTATACTATGGAGAGGCTAAGGATTCGTCCAAAATCACACCCTATTTCCTAGGTAGTGCAGTACATTTGACCACAACTCAGGTCAAAAGTAGTGCACTGAATATGGAATAGGGTGCCCTTTGGGATGCCTCCTCTCCGTTTAAGTGCCCAGCATAGGGGCTTTGGTAAGGCTACATTCTAAAAATGAAGGCAGATGTCTAAAAGAACAAGACAGCCTGTAAACTAAAAGATGGGTCTTCTAGATGGAACAGTAGAGTGATGGTAATGGAACATGGCTCTTGATAGAGCGACATGGAGACACTACTCTCCCTCTTAAACACACACACAAATCCGAAAAAACAGACAAATAGGAAGAGAATGGTGGGATATAGTGGAAGTGAGGGCTCACACACACACACACACACACACACACACACACACACACAGTGATGCTGGTATTGATTGGTACAGAGTAGGTACTATAGGCCACCCACAGAGAGAGGGAGGGGACAGAGAATAAATGAGGAAAAAAATTAATAAAAATAAAATCCTTCTCTCCAAGCTGAACAGACACAGTGCAGGGGACCTCCAAGGGAGAGAGCGAATCAAAAACAGACAAAGAGAGAGAAAGCAAGAGGTCAAGAAAGAAAAAGAGAGAGACAGCAAAGGAGGACAAGAAAGAGAGAGCGAGCCAGAGTGAGAGAAACAGAAAAGCCTGCCTGTGCAGTAATGAGCGCTTTCACAGCAAGGGAGGCCTGGCTCAGTTCTGTCACAGCAAGGGAGACCTGGCTCAGTTCTGTCACAGCAAGGGAGGCTTGTCACAGCAAGGGAGGCCTGGCTCAGTTCTGTCACAGCAAGGGAGGCCTGGCTCAGTTCTGTCACAGCAAGGGAGGCCTGTCACAGCAAGGGAAGCCTGTCACAGCAAGGGAGGCCTGTCACAGCAAGGGAGGCCTGTCACAGCAAGGGAGGCCTGTCACAGCAAGGGAGGCCTGTCACAGCAAGGGAGGCCTGTCACAGCAAGGGAGGCCTGTCACAGCAAGGGAGGCCTGGCTCAGTTCAGTCACAGCAAGGGAGGCCTGTCACAGCAAGGGTGGTCTGTCACAGCAAGGGAGGCCTGGCTCAGTTCAGAGCCTCTTTTTTTACATTCCACCATGAAAACCTCCCTCTAACCCACACATTGTAAATGGCCATTTCTACTTGTCAAATCACAGCACCAGCAACATAGGGATAGGATATCTTCAAAGGTCATAGGAAAACACCTTTAGTAGGCTACTGTACCACAAGACAATACAGTATTTTAGAAATCAACTCTGTTCTGGCTGGGGTGTTTAGTTCTAATGGAGGGGAGATGGGGAGAATACAAGCCTGTTCTGGCTGGGGTGTTTAGTTCTAATGGAGGGGAGATGGGGAGAATACAAGCCTGTTCTGGCTGGGGTGTTTAGTTCTAATGGAGGGGAGATGGGGAGAATACAAGCCTGTTCTGGCTGGGGTGTTTAGTTCTAATGGAGGGGAGATGGGAAAATACAAACTTGTTGAGGGGAAATGTGTTATGTGTATGACTAGTCATATTTGCAAACTTGTATCCTCCAATACAACATATAGCCTAGGCCAGGGCTCTCAAACCCTGTTCCTGGAGAGTTATCATTCTGTAGGTTCACTTTAACCCTGCTCCTGGAGAGCTACCCTCCTGTAGGTTTACACCAGGGCAACCCTGTTCATGGAGAGCTACTCTCCTGTAGGTTTACACCAGGGCTCTCCAACCCTGTTCATGGAGAGCTACCCTCCTGTAGGTTTACACCAGGGCTCTCCAACCCTGTTCATGGAGAGCTACCCTCCTGTAGGTTTACACCAGGGCTCTCTAACCCTGTTCATGGAGAGCTACCCTCCTGTAGGTTTACACCAGGGCTCTCTAACCCTGTTCATGGAGAGCTACTCTCCTGTAGGTTTACACCAGGGCTCTCCAACCCTGTTCATGGAGAGCTACTCTCCTGTAGGTTTACACCAGGGCTCTCCAACCCTGTTCATGGAGAGCTACTCTCCTGTAGGTTTACACCAGGGCTCTCCAACCCTGTTCATGGAGAGCTACCCTCCTGTAGGTTTACACCAGGGCTCTCTAACCCTGTTCATGGAGAGCTACCCTCCTGTAGGTTTACACCAGGGCTCTCCAACCCTGTTCATGGAGAGCTACCCTCCTGTAGGTTTACACCAGGGCTCTCCAACCCTGTTCATGGAGAGCTACTCTCCTGTAGGTTTACACCAGGGCTCTCCAACCCTGTTCATGGAGAGCTACCCTCCTGTAGGTTTACACCAGGGCTCTCCAACCCTGTTCATGGAGAGCTACCCTCCTGTAGGTTTACACCAGGGCTCTCCAACCCTGTTCATGGAGAGCTACCCTCCTGTAGGTTTACACCAGGGCTCTCCAACCCTGTTCATGGAGAGCTACCCTCCTGTAGGTTCTCTCCAACCCCAGGGATTCTACGGTCGAAAACATAACCCAGCTAGGCTTCAGTCAAGCCATCCCCAGCAAGAAAGTAGGACTACGATAAAGGTATGTAAGGTTAAAATAACAAGAGAAGATCGATCCTTCACTGATGACGGAGTGGGCCTTAGTCACCCAGCGAGACAGGGACAGAGACAGAAAGAGGTGCTCTCACCTCGCAGACACAGCTTAAATATGACGGGCACTGCGCCAGATGCCCGGTGAGGTCACCACCTTTACCAGTACTTTGACGAAGCGTCGCCCTCCATTAGCGTTCTGTCGATACCCTTATCATCTACCGCCATGAGTCTTATTTAGCCAGGAGTGGCTGTTAGTCTAAGCCTACATACCAAATGGCACCCTGTACCCTATATAGGGTCAAAAGGGCTCTGGTCTAAGGTAGTGCACTATATAGGAAATAGGGTGCCATTTGTAACGAACACCTTGAATGTGTGATACTACAGGGTATATGCGAAAGTGATGGAGATGTGTTGGCAAATAGAGGTTCTTTATGTGACTCAGTGTTGGGAAAGCCATAACCGTTCGGAAACAGATTTGGATGTCGAGTGAAGCAAGCCTCAAAGGGGTGTTGAAAAGAGAAGAGAAGCGAAGAAGAGAGAGGGGTGTTGGAAGAGCTCTACTGCTACCTAGCGACAGGTGATGGTATTGTTGGCCCTGGACAATATAATTGCTTGTAGGACACAAATACACTCATATTCACAGAAAAATCCACACAGGGCTTTGTGTGTGTGCAAGAGGAGAGGGGGCGAGAGAAGACAAACTATAAAAATGGACTTTACACGCGGCCGGGTGGTGTTTCAAAATAGTGCGATATGGATATTATACACAGCAATATTGCAATTTGGATGTGAATTGGATTATTGTGCAGCCGTAACACACACTTATACATAGACCTACATTCACACGGTCAATGACACACACAAACAGTGCCAAATTCCAGATGCTTTGTACTACAGAAGCCACCTGACTCCTTAAAAACTTTGTGTTTGGTCCTATATTTACATTTTATTTATTTTTAACCCCAGCCCCCGTCCCCGCAGGAGGTCTTTTGCCTTTTGGTAGGCCGTCATTGTAAATAAGAATTTCTTCTTAACTGACTTGCCTGGTTAAATAAAAGGTTAAATAAAAGAACAACATGAATTGGTGAATGAGGCAGAAATAATACAGTGCAACCATTAGCTGGAAGATGTGTTCCCTTTTCTCAGCGGAGGGACGGTGAGTCTGCTCTCTCCCTCAGACTGACCATCACAGGCAGGCCATCGGTGCAGTAAGCAGCCTCAAAAGAAATACAACATATTTTATCTATTACCAGTGTGATAACATACCTACATTTTTTTAAAAATATAATTTCTAAATGGTCTGAGAAGAACAACATTGGCAGGGCAATTCAAGCATAGCCAATATGCAGTGATTATGTATTCGGCCTAAAGCCTACTGTACAAACCTCATTGCTACAGAACTGTTTTTAACTGGTTAATGTTGCATAGGCTTGCTTTTTTAAAGTTATGTTTTATTTTTAGCGGTGAGTGGAAGAGCTCGGCTTGACTCAGAAAAGGTTGATGGCCATTTGTCTAGACCGTCCTCCAGTGGCCACCTGTTTAAGTACAGAAGTACATGGACAGTGTCCTTAACTCACAAACATGAACTCACTTTCAGCTTTACATATGTAGAAGAATGATAGATGCTAGAGAAGCCACTGCCGAAGCCTGTCCACATGCTGAAATCAAGGAGAGATTTCGGCTTGCCGTTTTCAAAAGTTTGGTGTCACTTAGAAATGTCCTCGTTTTTGAAAGAAAAGCAATTTTTTGTTGATGGAAAAAAACATCAAATTGATCCGAAATACAGTGTAGGCATTCTTAATGTTGTAAACGACTATTGTAGCTGGAAACGACTGATGTATAATGGAAAATCTACATAAGCGTACAGAGGCCCATAATCAGCAACCATAACTCCTGTGTTAGCTAATGTGTTAGCTAATCCATCCAGATAATCCACGTAGTTTTAGCTGATCATTAGAAAACCTTTTGCAATTATGTTAACGTGCTGATTAAAGAAGCAATAAAAAACTGTCCTTCTTTAGACTAGTTGAGTATCTGGAGCATCAGCATTTGTGGGTTTGATTACAGACTCAAAATGGCCAGAAACAAAGAACTTTCTTCTGAAACTCGTCAGTCTATTCACGTTCTGAGAAATTAAGGCTATTCCATGCAAGAAATTACCAAGAAACTGAAGATCTCGTACAACGCTGTGTACTACTTCCTTCACAGAACAGCGCAAACTGGCTCTAACCAGAATAGAAAGAGGAGTGGGAGGCCCTAGTGCACAACTGAGCAAGAGGACAAGTACATTAGAGTCAATGCTTTCTAGGCAGAGTTGTAAAGAGAGAGAGGCAGCGAGAGAGAGAGGCAGAGGCAGCGAGAGAGAGAGGCAGAGGCAGCGAGAGAGAGAGGCAGAGGCAGAGGCAGCGAGAGAGAGAGGCAGAGGCAGAGGCAGCGAGAGCGAGAGAGAGCGAGAGAGAGCGAGAGAGAGCGAGAGAGCGAGAGAGCGAGAGAGAGCGAGAGAGCGAGAGAGAGCGAGAGAGAGCGAGAGAGCGAGAGAGAGCGAGAGAGAGCGAGAGAGA
>CM042414.1:6320366-6527866 GCA_023634145.1 Thymallus thymallus
CTAGACAGCTACTAACGGTACAGGTCTATAGTTTACTAGACAGCTACTAACGGTACAGGTCTATAGTTTACTAGACAGCTACTAACGGTACAGGTCTCTAGTTTACTAGACAGCTACTAACGGTACAGGTCTATAGTTTACTAGACAGCTACTAACGGTACAGGTCTATAGTTTACTAGACAGCTACTAACGGTAAAAGCAGCAAAGCGGGTGCTAAATAAAGGCAACCAAATAAAATAATAAGTGATAAATCCAAAGTTAACATCCGTACTGTGCGTAATTTGTAATGGTCTCAACTCTACATAACTTTGGTAACCTAAATTGCTTTGATTGGGAAAGAAAACATTTGTATAAAAAAAAAAAACTGATCGTAGTATTAATCGATCTTCTGCATTATTTTGACTTGGTCTCAATGGGTGTAGAATGTCTGGTCGCTAGGTGATACAAGGCCTTACTTTCTGCTGTTGGCAAGTTGGCGGTACTCCCCCACTGTCATGGACTTCTTCTGGATGTTGTACTGGGTAAAGAGGCCTGACTGGCCAGTCACCACCTGCATGATGGGAGCAGGGATCGTCATCTCCTCGATGACATCGTATGACTGCCGCGGCTTCCAGCCCTTAGGGGGAATCACCTGCAAGAAGGCCGGGAGGGAGGGAGGAAGGAAGGAAGGAAGGAAGTGAGAGGACATGAAAGTGAGTGAGTGAGAGAGGACGTGAGGGGGCGAGGGTGAAAGTAAAAGAGAGGATAAAAGTCGAAAAGACAGACAACTGTGGGTGAGTTGGAGAGGCAATTACAATACATGTCTGAATTATTACTGTTAGGCAATTTAAACTGTCCTGATGTTTGTCTACCTTTGCCAGGCCTGCACGGTGTGCTCCTTGAGTCTCCATGTAGGCAACGTATTTGGCAAAGTCCTTGAATTCCTCCATGGTGGGCCGGAAGGTCATGATCTTACACCCAGGGTTCATGACTGGGACTGGGGCTGAATCTGCAGCTAGGTCTGGGGCTGGAGCTGAATCTGCAGCTAGGTCTGGGGCTGGTGTTCGCTCAGGAGCTAATTCTGGAGCTGGAGCTGAATCTGCAGCTAGTTCTGGGGATAAGTCTGGTGCTGGATCATGTCCCAGGTCTGGTGCTGGTCTTTCCAGCGACATGGTGGCAGGTGGATCTGGGGGCGCTTCCATCGACATAGAGGCAGGTAGAACTGGAAAGAGAAAGGAAAGGAATGGCAAACTTGAGTAGGATAAGAAAGCAATAAGGACCTGGGTTCATATGCATCTAGTTTCCAAAACCCAACCCCAGGCAACAGGGGCAGGGGTTTCCAAAACGGCCAATGTTGAATTTTTTCTATTTATTTTTTATTGGGGCTATTAGTTTATTACAAATCAGTCTGATAGTACTTTTGACATCATTTCAATCTGAAGGAAGTATGGTTTGAAGTGACTGAGCATCAGAAAGGTATCGAGAAGTTCAAGCACTCATTTTGTATGATCTTCTTTGTAGAAAAGAACAATCAGTAGCTAGGTTTCCTTGGCGACAGATTTTCATGCAAATATTCTAAAAACTGCATAAATAAAAAACGGCAAAAAACAATGTATGAGTTTACATCAAATTGACTTACTGCCGATAAAAGTTTGTGTGTGATGACGTAGTGCACATAAACTTGTGGTTGAATTCCCATGTAACAAATAAAACAAATACAGGTAGTTGATGGGTTTCCATCGCATTTTCAACTCTACTGTGGCGTTACAATGTAATGGCGCCGTAGGGAGTGGCGGCCGTTTTATGGCCTCCTGACAAAAATAAATAGGCTAATAAGAGTAATCTGTTCTTTCGACGAAACGATTGGTAAATTTTATAACGTATATTTTGTCATATATAGACATGTTTAAATATGTTGGTCCCATGTTTCATGAGCTGAAATAAAATGATTGCAGAAATGTTCCATACGCACAAAACATCTCTCAAATTAGTTTACATCCCTGTTATTGAGCATTTTCTCCTTTGTCAAGATAATTCATCCACCTGACAGGTGTGGCATATCAAGAAGCTGATTAAACAGCATGATCATTACACAGGTACGCCTTGTGCTTGGGACAATAAAAGGCCACTAAAATGTTCAGTTGTCACACAACACAATGCCACAGATGTCTCAAGTTGAGGAAGCATGCTGACTGCAGGAATGTCCACCAGAACTGTTGCCAGTGAATTGAATGTTAATTGCTCTACCATAAGCCGCCTCTAACGTTGTTTTAGAGAATTTGACAGTACATCCAACAGGCCTCACCTGTAAGGCGTTGTGTGGGCAAGTGGTTTGCTGATGTGACCGTTGAGAACAAAGCGCCCCATGGTGGCGGTGGGGTTATGGTATGGGCAGGCATAAGCTACGGACAACTAACACAATTGCATTTTATCGATGGCAATTTGAATGCACAGACACCGTGACGAGATCCTGAGGCCCATTGTCGTGCCGTTTATCCGCCCACCTCATGTTTCAGCATGATAACGCACGGCCACATGTAGCAAGGATCTGTACACAATTATTGGAAGCCGAAAATGTCCCAGTTCTTCCATGGCCTGCATACTCACCAGACATGTCACCCATAGAGCATGTTTGGGATCAACGTGTACGACAGCATATTTCATTTCCCGCCAATATCCAGCAACTTCGCACAGCCATTGAAGAGTGGGACAACATTCCACAGGCCACAATCAACAGCCTGATCAATTCTATGCAAAAGAGATGTCACACTGCATGAGGCAAAAGTATCTGTGACCAACAGATGCATATCTGTATTACCAGTCACGTGAAATCCATAGAACAGGGCCTAATGAATTTATTTCAATTGACTGGTTTCCTAATATGAACGAAGTCAGTAAAATCTTTGAAATTGTTGTGTTAATATTTTTGTTCAGTATGAATACATGCAGTAAACTTGTGCAACACGTTAAAAGACAAAGCGGATTACGTTCTTCATTTCACCCGTCACATTATGACTCTTACTGTAGATCTCCAGAACAGTTGAGCCAATCACGTGTTTGTTTGCAAATATCACAAAGCGGGAGCAGAGTCCAGCTGTGTATTGACAGCGGTCGCGTTCCGTCAGTGTTTTTGATCAGGTACTTGCAACTATAGTTTTCCTTCAGAGAAATACAGAAGAAGAAGTGCAACGCTATATGGTTGGCAGTCACACAAGTAAATTAGCTTACAATGCTTTTGCAAAGACGATGCACGGCCATCATGTTTCTAACGTAAATCATAGAAAGAATGTATTCAGCTACATTTTAAAAAAGGTCATCTTTACATTTTACCAGAGAAAAGTAGGCTGGCTACACCAAGAAAAGTAGCTACACTTCAGTCAGAGCGCTGTTCGCAGAATTCTCATTCCGAGTGAAGAAGTGCAACTGAAGCACAAAATGAGTCTGATGTCGAGCAGTAATTACAAGAAGAAGCATCTTAGAGCTGCACTTACAAAACGAAGCAAGTTATTTCTTACGCGTTTTATCATTTTGCGTTAACTAGCAAGTTAAACTTAAAGGGTCTCGTTTTCTAACCAAGTGGCTGAATTAATAATGCAACAGGTAGTGTTCACTTTCTGAGGTGTTTGAGAAGTTAAAGCCCTTTGGATGAGTTCTGTACAGCTGCCACTGCTTGATTTCTCGGCCCATCTGCTCCACCCCCCCCTTCTAGAAGAGCAGGCAGGCCCGTTGTCCTAGCGACTCCAGACAGCACAGCGTGTACACATGCTGCTTCAGAGCCAGTGCTGTTCTTCCTTCAGACGAGCATGCGCCAAAACTTCGTAATTTGCATAATGTCCCTCGTTCATGTTCGCTTGTAAAATGTCCAAACTCATCAGAAATGACATTTCGGTAGCTCGTTTCTATACATGTATAACTTTACGAGTTGGATTGCCTACCTTTCCAATTTGTTAATTTTCGTTTGCGCCCATTAACATGTTTAGCTAGCAACCTAAAAGAAAAATATGCTATTACTTATGCTAATTTGGTACACCCAATGGGTTTTTTTGCCGTTTGACGACCCTTTTGTTCTAAGCTGGCAATACAGTAAATCCCGAGCTGAAAGGACGGTATGATGAAAATTAAAATCTGGATACCGCCCAACACTAATCAGTAGGCTATGAAAACACTCAAACTGGCAACAGGAGCAGGATCTGTCTTATTACATCAAAACTATGAAATAACACATTATGTAGTAAACAAATCAAAATATATTTTATATTTGAGATTCTTCAAAGTAGCAATCCTTTGCCTTGATGACATCTTTGCACACTCTTAGCATTCTCTCAATCATCTTCATGAGGTAGTCACCTGGAATGCATTTCAATTAACAGTTGTGCCTTGGTAAAAGTTAATTTGTGGAATTTCTTTCCTCCTTAATGCGTTTGAGCCAATCAGTTGTGTTGTGACAAGGTAGGGGTGGTATACAGAAGATAGCCCTATTTGGTAAAAGACCAAGTCCATACAAGCATTTCGCTACACTTGTAATAACATCTGCTAAATATGTGACCAATAAAATTAGATTTGATTTAATTTGATGGCAAGAACAGCTCAAATAAGCAAAGAGAAACGACAGTCCATCATTACTTTAAGACATGAAGGTCAGTCAATCCAGAAAATGTCAAGAACTTTTAAAGTTTCTTCAAGTGCAGTCGCAAAAACCATCAAGCGCATTGATGAAACTGGCTCTCATGAGGACCGCCACAGGAAAGGAAGACCCAGAGTTCCCTCTGCTGCAGAGAAGTTCATTAGAGTTAACTGCACCCCAGATTGCAGCCCAAATAAATGCTTCAGAGTTCAAATAACAGACACATCTCAACATCAACTGTTCAGAGGAGACTGCGTGAATCAGGCCTTCATGGTCGAATTGCTGCAAAGGAACCACTACATTTAAGTAATTTAGCAGACGCTCTTATCCAGAGCGACTCATACTAGTCCCCCGTGGGAATCAAACCCACAATCCTGGCGTTGCAAGCACTATGCTCTACCAACTGAGCTAAGAAGAAGAGACTTGCTTGGGCCAAGAAACAGGAGCAATGGAAATCTGTCCTTAGGTCTGACAAGACCAAATTTGAAATTAAAATTTTCCAACCTCTTTGTGAGACGAAGAGTAGGTGAACGGATGAATTCTGCATGTGTGGTTCCTACCGTGTAGCGTGGAGGTGGTGGTGTGATGGTGCTTTGCTGGTGACACTGACAGTGATTTATTTAGAATTCAAGGCACACTTAACCATCATGGCTACCACAACATTCTGCAGCGATATGCCATCCCATCTGTTCTCCGCTCAGTGGGACTATCATTTGTTTTTCAACAGGACAATGACCCAAAACACACCTCCAGGCTGTGTAAGGGCTATTTGACCAAGAAGGAGAGTGATGGAGTGCTGCACCAGATGACCTGGCCTCCACAATCACCCAACCTCAACACAATTGAGATAGTTTGGGATGAGTTTGACCGCAGAGTGAAGGAAAAGCAGCCAATATGTGCTCAGCATATGTGGGAACTCCTTCAAGACTGTTGGAAAAGCATTCCTCATGAAGCTGGTTGAGAGAATGCCAAGAGTGTGCAATGCTGTTATCAACACTTTTTTGGTTACTACATGATTCAATGTTTTATTTCATAGTTTTGATTTCTTCAATATTATTCTACAATGTAGAAAATAGTACAAATAAAGAAAAACCCTTTAATAAGTAGGTGTCCAAACTTGACTGATACTGTACATGGATGATTTATAAAGCCAGGTATGTTTAAAGGTTAGGCTATTGATTATAGACCTAAATATAATTATTAAACTAGGCAAGTCAGTTAAGAACAAATTCTTATTTACAATGACGACTTCCAGGGTCACCCCCTAATTAACATATAGGGAAAGATGCCAATTCAACAGCAAAATGAAATTGTGTTTCAGAAACGGGGACCGCTATCCATCACGGGAGAAAGCACATTGTTATAAAATAATATAATTTATTAGTTTTGCACCATTACTCTTTCATAATAACCATTTACAATCTCAGTAGCATGTCTTAGAGTGATGGACTGCCATACCTGTGGCCCCCCGCAATGGATTAGTCCATGAGACATGCGCGAATCACACAGGTGTATTGTGCACCATGAAAAAAACGTATATATTTGCGACTGCTCAACTAAAGAAATCTCGGTCAACAAACAACCTATTGCCTTTTTTTTTTACATAATGTTTACATCTTTCTTATGCCTGAAAATAGCTTCTGGACATTAGAACAGCTATCATTACCCTCAATTTAGACGAGGACTTCTACTTCAATGAGTCAGAGGCGAAAGACATTAGTTCTCTCGGACCAGGCCCAAACCCCCAACACTCGAAGGAGGAGGAGATGGCGCTACAGAGGCTGGCATGCAGAATACCTGACAAGACTACGTTGGAGAGTGGATAAATCCCCCTCTACCCTCCAAATGTTTTGGCGAACATGCAATCACTGGAGAATAGACTAGATGAGCTACGTTCTAGACTATCCTATTAACAGCTGTTCCAGACGACTGTGTGATCACGCTCTCCGTAGCCGATGGGAGGAAGACCTTTAAACAGGTCACCATTCACAAGGCCACAGGAGCCAGACGGATTACCTGGACGCGTACTCAGAACATGCCAGTGAAGAAACTTGCCAGCTGCTTAGTGCATTTTCAATATTTCCCTGACTCCGTCTGTAATACCTAAATGTTTCAAGCAAACCACCACTGTCTGTATGCCCAAGAATGCAAAGGCAACCTGTTTCAATGACTATCGCCCCGTAGCACTTACATCTGTAGCCATGAAATACTTTGAAAGGCTGGTCAAGGCTCACATCAACACCATCATCCCAGACACCCTGGACCCACTCCAATTCTCATACCGCCGCAACAGCTCCACAGATGACGCAATCTCTATTGCACTCCACACGGCCCTTTCCCACCTATGTGAGAATGCTGTTCATTGGCTACAGCTCAGCACTCAAAACCAGTGCGCTCCAAGCTCATCACTAAGCTAAGGACCCTGGGATTAAAAACACCTCCCACTGCAACTGGATCCTGGACTTCCTGACGTGCCATCCCCAGGTGGTAACAGGTGAAGGTAAGCAACAACAAATCCACTACTCTGACCCTCAACACGGGGACCTACAGAAACGTATGTGGCAAAATAACTGGGACGGACAGTAAATTGCCTGTTCTACAAACAGTAGGCTACCACATAGGCATTCAGAAAAGTGCATTGTGGGCCGACACTGTAGGCTATAGGCCCCAGAGCAACCTTGTTGACTGTTATTGAATATATATTTTTGCTTATTTAACTAGGCAAGTCAGTTAAGAACAAATTCTAATTTACAATGACGGCCTAGGAAAAGTGGGTTAACTGCCTTGTTAAGGGGCAGAACAACAGATTTTTACCTTGTCAGCTCTGGGATTCGATCCAGCAACCTTTCGGTAACCGACCCAACGCTCTAACCACTCGGCTACCTGCCGCCCCAATAATTAATGAAGTCAGACACATCCAACCTTTTTAAAAGATCAATATATTTATTTACTAGCAAGCAATGAACACGTGCATTGTATAAAAGAAAGTCCATACATCAAACAAGTGAAGTGACATAGCCTATAGCGTTCTATACACCTGCGCATCTCACAGGATTAGCTACTCCAGCATCAAAGGACAGTTGGAAAGAGGAGATGTAGAACTTCAATAGGCAGACTAAGTTAGAAAAACAATTGCTTGTAATTATTAGGTGTGCTTGCAAACCAAAGCACAACTCTAGATTTCTTACATAGTCATACTATATCTATTCCGCCCACTCTAAAGTTAAACAATTCAAAGCTACTAACATTAAACCAACTTCCAAATGTCCAGACTGCCCCAACTCAGACTGCTTGAGAAAATATGTTTGATATCATTAATACTTTTGAACTATAACAATATCTATATGAGCTCCCAATGCATTTCAATGGGGTTAGGGGAGGGTTAGGCTGGCCGGGATATCCTTGTCCCATCGCACTCTAGCGACTCCTGTGGCGGGCCGGGCACATGCACACTGAAAAGGTCAGCAGATGTACGATGTTTCCTCTGGCACATCGGTGCGGCTGGCTTCCGGGTTAAGCGTGCTTTGTGTCAAGAAGCAGCGCGGCTTGGAGGGGGTTGTGTTTCAGAGGAAGGACGGCTTTCGACCTTCACCTCTCCCGAGCCCGTAGGGGAGTTGAAGCGATGGGACAAGACTAACTAACTACCAACTGGAGAGAAAAAGGGCAACAAAAAAACAAGAGACAAAAACTACAGTTGAAGTCGGAAGTTCACATACACCTTAGACAAATACATTTAAACTCAGTTTTTCACAATTCCTGATTTAATCCTAGTAAAAATTCACTGTCTTTGGTCAGTTAGGATCACAATTTTAAATGTAAGAATGTGAAATGTCATAATAGTAGAGAATGATTTATTTCAGCTTTTATTTCTTTCATGACATTCCCAATGGGTCAGAAGTTTACATACTCAATTAGTATTTGGTAGCATTGCCTTTAAATTGTTTAACTTGGGTCATACGTTTCAGGTAGCCTTCCACAAGCTTCCCACAATAAGTTGGGTGAATTTTGGCCCATTCCTCCTTACAGAACTGGTGTAACTGAGTCAGGTTTGTAGGCCTCCTTGCTTGCACATGCTTTTTCAGTTCTGCCCACAAATGTTCTATAGGATTGAGGTCAGGGCTTTGTGATGGCCACTCCAATACCTTGAATTTGTTGTCCTTAAGCCATTTTGCCACAACTTTGGAAGTATGCTTGGGGTCATGATGTCTTGAGATGTTGCTTCAATATATCCACATTATTTTCCTTCCTCATGATGCCATCTATTTTGTGAAGTGCACCAGTCCATACAGCAGCAAAGCACCCCCACAACATGATGCTGCAACCCCCGTGCTTCAAGGTTGGGATGATATTCTTCGGCTTGCAAGCCTCCCCCTTTTTCCTCCAAACATAACAATGGTCATTACGGCCAAACAGTTCAATTTTTGTTTCATCAGATCAGAGGACATTTCTCCAAAAAGTACGATCTTTGTCCCCATGTGCAGTTGTAAACCGTAGTCTTGGAGCAGTGGTTTCTTCCTTGCTGAGCGGCCTTTCAGGTTATGTCGATATAGGATTCGTTTTACTGTGGATATAGATACTTTTGTACCCGTTTCCTCCAGCATCTTCACAAAGTCCTTTGCTGTTGTTCTGGGATTGATTTGCAGAACGCGTCTCCTTCCATAGCGGTATGACGGCTGCGTGGTCCCATGGTGTTTATACTTGCATACTATTGTTTGTACAGATGAACGTGGTACCTTCAGGCATTTGGAAATTGCTTCCAAGGATGAACCAGACTTGTGGAGGTCTACAATTTTTTTTCTGAGGTCTTGGTTGATTTCCCCATGATGTAGAGCAAAGACATAGCCTATCAGAAGCTTCTAAAGCCATGACATCATTTTCTGGAATTTTCCAAGCTGTTAATAGGCACAGTCAACTTAGTGTATGTCCCACTGGAACTGTGAATTATAAGTGATGCCCTAACCGACTGCCCAAAACTATAGTTTGTTAACATGAAATCTGTAGAGTGGTTGAAAAATGAGTTTTAATGACTTCAACCTAAGTGTATGAAAACTTCCGACTGTATCTACACACACAAACACACACACACACACACACACTTCCGTAAATATTCAGACCCCTTGACTTTCTCAACATTTTGTTACATTACAGCCTTATTCTAATATTGATTAAATAAAACAATTTCCATAGCAATATACACACAATACCCTATACTGACAACACAAAAACAGTAGATTTTTCTGCGAATGTATAAAAAACAAATGAACAGAAATACCTTTACATAAGTATTCATACCCTTTGCTATGCGACTCGAAATTGAGCTTGGGTGCAACTTGTTTCTATTGACCATCCGTGAGATGTTTCTACAACTTGATTGGGGTCCACCTGTGGTAAATTCAATTGATCGTACATGATTTGGAAATGCACACCGGTCTATTTAAAAAGGTACCACAGTTGACAGGGCTGCAGTGGAGCAGGTTGAAAGCTTCAAGTTCCTTGGTGTCCACATCACCAACAAACTAGAATGGTCCAAGAGAGTCATGAAGAGGGTATGGCAAAGCCTATTCCCCCTCAGGAGACTGAAAAGATTTGGTATGGGTCCTCAGATCCTCAAAAGGTTCTACAGCTGCAACATAAAGAACATCCTGACTGGCTGCATCACTACCTGGTACGGCAACAGTTCGTCCCCCGACCTCAAGGCACTACAGAGGGTAGTGCATACGGCCCAGTACATCACTGGGGCCAAGCTTCCTGTACCCCAGGAAAACTGGCACCATCCCTACGGTGAAGCATGGTGGTGGCAGCATCATGCTGTGGGGATGTTTTTCAGTGGCAGGCACTGGGAGGCAAAACCTGCTCCAGAGCATTCAGGAGAACAACCCTAAGCACACAGCCAAGAAAACGCAGGATTGGCTTCTTGACAAGTCTCTGAATGTCCTTCAGTGGCCCAGCCAGAGCCCGGACTTGAACCCGATCGAACATCTCTGGAGAGACCTGAAAATAACTGTGCAGCGATGCTCTCTATTCAACATGACAGATCTGGGAGAAACTACCAAGCTTGTAGCGTCATACCCAAGACTGTAATCGCTGCCAAAGGTGCTTCAACAAAGTACTGAGTTAAGGGTCTGAATACTTATGTAAATGTGATATTTCCTTTTTATAAATGTGCTAAAATTTCTAAAAAACAGTTTTTGCTTCATCATCAAAGGGTAGTGTGTGTAGATTGAGGGGAACAAACGTCTATAATGTAACAAAATGTGGAAAAAGTCAAGGGGTCTCAATACTTTCTTAAGGCATTGTACACACAAATAATAAAGAATCAAAAACCAACTCGTTTAACCTGTCAGTCCTTCATACTCCGATTTTATCAATATTCAATTATTACCTACATTTTAGCATTTTATTCTTAACTTATTTTACTCTTACATTATTTATTTATTTAAAGAGACGTAAAGACAGTTGGAGGTGAAACAATGAAAAGCAATAGGTTTGTTGTTAAATTCACTCCTTTATACACTTTTCTGAGTTATACATATAACTACGGCAGAACGCACGTAGACAGTATACCGCTGGCTACATCAAAGACAAGAGGCCAATATCTGACTACCTAGCTACACAAATTGGAACTAGCAATTGTATTAGTACACTGAAAACTGGCACATTTATCCCACTAGCTATTCAAACACGCATTTTACTCAGTTGGTAAAGCATGGCACTTGCAACGCCAGGGTTGTGGGTTCGATTCCTACTGGGGACCAGTACGGAAAAAATATGAAAATATATGCACTCACTACTGTAAATCGCGCTGGATATGAGCGTCTGCTAAATGACTGAACTGTAAACCCACAGGAATAACGCTCGATGTAACGTTATTCGTAGCATACGTTAGCTAGCAAGTTTTTCAAGGTAACAAGCACAAAGTGATTTTGGGAGCAGGCTAGAAGAGCATTTATTTCCCAAACCTTAGTCTCCTAACCTGCTACGATAAAGTCAACTAGATATCTTAGTACCGTGAAAAGTGTTTTCCAGCTAAACTAGCTACATTGGAGAGACCTGAACATACAGTAATAGTTCGCGTGTAAACGTATGCTGACCGTTGTGACATAGCTAGCAAACTCGATATTCAGAATGAACAGTAGGTACTTAGGTAGGAAAATAGTGCATGCCATGTATCGATCAAAAAACGATTGTGTAACGTTAGTTTAACTTATGTCTGCACGCTAGCTATTTTGGGTGGCCGATATGCAATTAAAACTAGATAAGTTAGTTAGCTCGCGCCTAGGAGCATAGCGTAACGAGACGTTCTGTTCTGTTCTTAGGCTCGCGCTAGCAAACCACTTAGTTCGTTAGTAATAACGTTAGTTGTAAGCGAACACCGAATTCAACTGTTCGTAAACTGTTTAACTAAACTGTCGATAATGGCCGTTTTCTGAGTTCTAATTTTGACAGCCAGCACTCCGCTCAGTCACAAGCTGCCTTCCCCCATTCCATACAAGTCAACAAAACAGGCACCTTCGATAGCTAACTAGCTAGCCACAACTGTTTAGATCACTTCGGAAATAACACGTGTATCTCGGTGGACTTGAGGCCAAAAAAATAGGCAAATCATTCAACATTACCTCCTGCAGCGAATTATGTTCCTTTTCTTAAATTTTCTCAATCGATTTTTCTCGTTTTATAAAATCCACACACGATCGATTATCTTTTAGAGCATTAGCTAGCTGGTTGCACACTGGAGAGCGGGCCTCACGCCTCTTTCACGAGGTTCAGCTCAGTGATTGGCCATACCAGGTTTGTAGGTAGTCACGGAATACGTTCTGTGGATTTGTTTGGATGATCTTGTTGATTGATTTATATATGAACCAATCGGGCAGCACGAACTGGGCAGCACATTTTCCGGTCGTGAAAAGGGTTAACATGTAGGAAGCGTCATTTTACGATATCTAAAACGAAAACGTTACCAAAATGGGTCACTAGATACCACAGCCACGAAGTCAAACCCCGCCTTTTTCTACAATTTATCTTCCTAAAATCTGATTTTAAACCTCACCGTAACCCTAACCTTGAACACATCGCTAACCTTATGCCTAATACTTAAATTGGAAGTCCAACAAGCAAATTGATTTCATACATTTTTACTAAAGCCAATTTTGACTTTGTGGTTGTGGTAACTAGTAGAAACCACCAAAATAGTAACAAAATGGGAACTTATACTACACAAGTCCTCGTAAATTGTTTTTTTAATCTTAAGGAATGTACCGTTGATCCAAATGTTGCCATGTTCTTAGGAACAAATGCAGCACCATTTGCAACAAAGACGTCAATGTTTACAACCAAAACCAATAACATGGATGTCAGTCAATGCTTCCCCATATTTTGCGTCACGTGTCAGTATAATAGCTATGAATAAGTGTTTCAAATATCATAAAATGGACATGCAGAATCTACACATTTCTTAATTTATGAACACTGGTTATACCTGACACTGCTAGGACAAAAGGCACAATAACATCCTTTGTTAGAGAGAAAGAAACATTTCAAATTTGCAATTTTTATTTTATAAAAAAAAAGGTTGACAGGTTAATGGACAATTCTGCACTTGGTAAAACATGTGCAAGCAAGTAAGTTCTAATACTACATATTAAAAAAAACATTCTAAAAATATACAATTTTAGAAAATATACATTTCCAGTTTATGCACATTGTAAATATGTGAGGTATTACTAACATCTGCAGCCACTGGCATTCATTTTGCAACATTGGAATAGAACAAGCAGAAATAAAAACTGAGCAACATTTCAATTCTGGATCTTAAATATTTCCTGTTGAACCACCAGGAATAAGTTCAACAGGGCTAGATGTTTAAGTGTTCAATAGCCCTGCCCTGAATCAAAGCATTTTGTGGAACACCTGAACAGGTATTGTGCACAACAGTACAAAGGTTACACATTTGACATCTTTGGGCTTGTTCAGACTTAGAAGGAAACAGTGTGCTTAGACAGCAGTTAAAGAACTAAGGTGACGTACATGTTAGAATTAAAGGGATAATTACTCCAAAATAAAATGTAAACAATAGTCAACCATTGTATAGATTAGTGAAAGGTATGCATTTCATTTCAAATTCATACCCATAATCCCTTCTACTATAGCCCAATAAGCCCATAGCCATGTACTGAAGCAAAAGCCATTCTGGATGCAGCAGTACTTGATGCTACATTACAAGCAATGGCTACAAGTTAACCATGTCATTTAGTGATGGCAGGCACAATCCAAGACCACAACACCTTAACCTAAGCGCGGCATAAAAGGACACTTTAAAAATGGGGTTCCTAACAGATTCATCAGTTGTGCTTTGCTTAAGAAATACACAAGCTAGGGACAGTTCTATGGGACAATAAACATAGAATGTAAAACACATTCAATAAGGGAGTGTTTGCTAAATATGCAATTGATTAACATGTCTATCTGCTCTAACAAAAGGTTCCGCAAAGTATACACATCTTAGTCATCTTAAAAAAACACATGTGCTTGAAGGAATTAGACTTGTGTATTGATTTTGGCAATTCAAGTTAAAATACATTGTTAACAGAAGAACGTTACGGTTACAGATACATTTGATCAAGGCAGTTTAATTACATCAACTACAGTTTACTGACAAATAGGACCAGAGTAGAGGGGTTGGCATTTTGCCAAACAGACAGTTTCACATTTGCAAAATATATTAAGAAAAGTTATTATTTTTTGTTGTTGTTGTCTGTACAGCCCTCATAGTTCATGTGGTCTCCATGCTGGTCAAGCAGCTGGAACAAGTTATCACCGTCCACTGCTGTATCCTGGGAAGAACTGGTTGAGAATGGCTTGGAGGGGTTTGTTGACAGTCATTGGGTTGTTTTTTCCCAGATCGTGCCTGCATGCCGGGCATGAGTACACCTCTGCCTTGAAAGACCGCTGAAGGCATTCCTATAAAGGAAAAGTGCAACTTTCAATCTCTTGCTCCACTTCTTTCTCTCAATAGACAGAAATGCAAAATGTCAATACGAGGCTTGCAAAGCTCAACTTACCCTGCAGACATTGTGTTGGCACTCGGTGGTGATTGGTTGAAAGACCACTTCTTGGCAGCATATACATGAGAAGACCTCCTCAACTTTGTTCAGGAATTTCTGGGAAAGCAAAAGTAACTTAAGTACCCAGTATCCAAACCCATGGTAAGTGAGGAGAACTACATGAAAAAAACGGAAGCTGCAAAACAAAGTCCTTTTTACGCATTCCTAATGCATTTTATCAGCCCTCCAAAAAGACATAAGGTAAAGATAATGCTCAGTACACCATCAGCGATGACAATGAAAAGAACCATCATTAACATCAACGCTTGCCTTGTTTTATAGGTTCAGATGGTCACATCAAGAGCCATAGGCTTTGCATCAGCATGAGATTTTATCTCAATGAGACTACCTGGATAAGTAATGGTTTCTTACCGGGCCAAGGGCCAGAGACTCCATGGCTTCACCCCACAGCTTCATGTTGAGCTCGTCACCCTTGATCCAAGCCTTCTGTTCTTTGGTCAGTTTATAAGCCTCAACTTTCATCTTCTTGGGAGTTCCCTTGGCTGGTGACGACTTCTCGTCAGCTTCTACAAAAGAGCACCACAGAAGGTTAAGAGAGGCAGCACATGTAAACAGAAGGTTAGGAGAGAAATGGACACCCATTTATATCTGACTCTAGGGTCGACAACACTCATGATTGTAAGAGTGAGAGCAGTGTTAATCAGTCAATAACCACTCGCACCTGTATTATGAAAGCTACCAATGTACTCTGAAGAAGTACTCACCATTAGACAGAGACTTTCTCTTCCGCTTCCCTTTGGTGGGCGTTTCAGTCACCTCTGCATTCTCCTTCTCTTTGTTCTCCTTCTCCTTTTCCTTGGCAGCCTGGGCCTCCAGATAGCCCTCAGGATACTACAAAATATTAAACGATAGTTATCAAAACAAGCCCTAAAAAAGGCAGTTGCCTGAGCTACAGTTAACAGGATGATCCGTGCCTCTTTACCTGCATGGTGAGTCCCAGCTTCTTGATGCGTTCCTTGCCGTCCCGGGTCCATGGCGCTGGCTCGTCATCATTTCGTTTGAGCAGATACCTCCAGACCAGGAAGCCAGACTTGCCCTTCTCTGGCCAGTATTTCACCACCTGGAAGAGATGAGGGAATTCTTATCAGTCAACATGGAACCACAGGACAAGAAGTCAAGGAAGCAGGCCTGTGAATTGCTAAGGGGGTAACAATACACAGTAATTTCAGATTAAACAGCCCATATCAACCATGTTTATTCCCACCTTGTAGATGCCGTCGTATCTGTTGCCGTCTTCGGGGCTGAACTTGCTATGTTTGCGGCCCTTAGAGCTGCGTACCACCCTGACCGGCTTGCCTGCCTTCCAGGCTTTGGCCTCGGCCCCGTCCTTCTCGTTCACCGACGCGTTGCAGTTCAGAGCCAATGCTCTGGGTCACACAGGCAAAATGAGGAATGGGTCATTAAAATGAGAATATAAATTGTGGATGGCAGTGAATAATCTCACGCAGTTACTTGAATAATTTAGAATTATCCTCAATATATTAAAAAGGTGAATTATTAGAACGGTCACGATTGTTAAAAACCGTCAAACTAAAGCTTAGGCATAGACATGCAAAAGAAAATAAGGCCAGCCTCCCCCCATTTTAACATCATTCAAACTACTGCCTCACACGTAGTGTTAATATTGGCATGGGGAAAGTTGTGCTGGTCTGCTGAATACACGTAGGACAGAAGACAGCTCTCCCAATGCAAAGGTAACAAACCACACTTCACTGTCGCACAGATATGGAGACCTGGGGGAGCTATACCAGCACCCTTGATTGTTCTCTGTGCAGACATTAGTTTTGCTCACTTACCTGTTCATATTTGTGAGCTTCTGATCACACGACTGTTCGGCTGTCCTCTTGTTACCAGACAGGTCTCGCCCCCCTGAGCCGGTGTAGGTGAACTCGTTGCCATCATCCTGGGAACCAATTGAAAACCAGAATTAGCCCAGTGACTTCTCATGCTAAAGGTATTCACAACATGCCGTTAAATCTTGTCAGACTTATTCTTCAATTTAACATTTAAAAAATAAAGTATATTATGGGCACATAATGGAAGAGGGTCTAAGTACCTGGTCGTCTTCATAACCTCCTGCCAGCACTAGGGAGTAAGATCCATCGTTGCTCCTCCCATGGATCCCAGCAACATGTGGCCTGTGGCAACCAGACTCACTCACCTGCACACCCAAAACAGAGGAGCGTTACAGTCAGCGAACAACCTACCAGGACCTACAGCCATCACAACAAAGACTCAGGGGTTCATTCAATCAAATCCACATTAGCCACCCACAAGACTCCTTTTGACACTTTCAAATAAAAAAATGTCAGAATGTTGTTGGGTATATTACGGAAAAAAATACTGCAGTTATGGCTTTCCTCTTCAGCCGGTTGCAAACAGAAGAGGTGACTCACCTGGACCCTGAACTTCCAAATACTTCCAACGGGGACGCCAGGGACTGGGCCGTAGTGGTTGGAGGGCACGATGGTGCACTGCTTGCTGCGGCCGACACAAGCCATGCCCTGATAGGAGAAGAGGTAGTGGAAAAACTGTTTACTAAACAAATCAATTTAAAAGGGTGACTGGGTGTGATTTCAAAGCACCCTTAATTACACCTCTGCTATTTCACTAAGAGGTAGAATCATCCATCAACGTTCCTCAATGCTCTTACCTTCCCCCAGTCTCTCTGGCTGGTTGAGCTGGCGGACGCCATCTTGGATTTCTTCTTGCTGTCTTTGAGTTTTTCTCCTGCTAGCACCACCTCACTGGCATCGTTGCGGCACTCGGGACAATACCTAGATAAATACAGAGGTTAGCGCAAGCAGGAAACAGGACAGGAAAAAAAAAAAAAAAAACACTGCATGGCACATGTAGTGTTAATATGGGCATGGGGAAAGTTGTGGTGGTCTGCTGAATACATGTAGGACAGAAGACAGCTCTCCCAATGCAGAGGTAACAGACCACACTTCACTGTCGCACAGATATGGAGACCAGGGGGAGCTATACCAGCACCCGTGGGTGTTCTCTGTGCAAAGAGATCGGACACAATGTTTGTTTTCTTCCAGTAATTTGGACAGTACACCATGAACTTCCACTCACGATAGAAACTCAACTCAAATGAATAATGCTAAATTTAAAACAGTCAAATCAAAACAGCTTGAAATCACCTCAAACTCCTCAGAAACAGCGCTTCAAGTGCCATCTGAATCAATGGCACGACTAAGACAGTACCATAAGCAGCTCTACAAGCGGGCACTGGCCAGACGGACAGCCCAGACATCAGTACTGTAGTATACTGACCAGTCGTCGTCATCAGGGAGGCTGGTCAGTGGCGGGTTGAGGCAGTAGATGTGGAAGGCCATGTCACACTCGTCACACAGCAGCTGCTTGTCCGGGTCCTGCTTCACACCGCACACGTGGCAGTTGCACCAGCGGCAGTTCTTCTTGACGTCGTCTTTGCAGTGTTTGCACTCGGGTCCGTTTGACCCTGTAGAAAAACAGGAGCAAAGACAATGTCAGCCCTTTGACTTGTAAACATCAAGATGTGTACCGTAACCCCTACAGTAGGAGATGCATCTGTGGAATGTTTTTTTTTAAAGATGAATAAAGTTCATATTCAGTTGAGTAATTCACAATGTTTAGCATATGTTTTCCCTTTCTGCAACACATGATTTCCAGCGTTTTCTTCGTGACACTGATTTGTGTTGGGGTCGATAGTCACTACACTTGATACTGAATGTTAAGGGTTGTTCTCATATCATTTGATAGTGATTGACGTCAGAGTTACTGAAGGCACAAGGACACTGGTTATTAGAGTATTGATGACATCTGTAGCAGCTGGCAAAGTCACCGTCTATTGTTTTGACTTCGTACAAGCCTCTCAGGCTGATGTTTGGAGAACATTTGGTACGGTCTGATTAGACTATAAAGGGGCTGTCTCCAAGAGGCCAGTGAGACATTTACTATGCTTCTGTTCTAAAGGGATTTCCCTAAATTCTTGTATTAAACTGGGTTAATCGTTGATTGATATCAACGACTGCTCTCCTTTTTGGTTTACCTGGAAATTCCAGTTACACCAGTGTATTGGATGAATCCACACAAGCTAACTAAATATGCTCAGTCAGCAGTGTAAGACTGTCAAAGTTAAAATTGATTTGTGCAGGCATCATAACTAACATTTAATCTAGTCCTGCATTGTGAAGCTTGTTAAAATTAATCCCAGTTTCTATGGTAACAATTATGTTGGTTGTTTTCTAACGTCTGCCTCCAACGTTGAACTATAGCCTGCTTTCAGCCTCCAAACTGTTTGCAACTTTGCATGTGCTTTACATGACCTCTCAACTGACCCTACAAGAGAACAGACTCTCATCCTTCATGGAAATCAGGCTGAGAAATGCACTGACCCTACAGTAGAACAGACACTCAACATGTAGGCCGTTTGGGAGAAAACGCAAGCGAGTGTGCAAGTCAATTATTTACATCAAAGTGTACAAAATCTTGATACTTTAAAGTTCTATTTAGATACTCATTTGTCGATAGTTCAATGACAAAAAAGACAAATCATTTGCATTGATATTAGTGAGATTGCTAAAATGCAGCTCTGATAAGCCTAATCCAATAACTATCCTACTGTGTACGAGGTTTCAGTCACCTCAAAAGCTCATCAGGGGTGTATTCATTAGGTGCAAAACAGAATTAAACGAAAAACATTTTGCAACAAAAACAAGTTATTGGACAAATGCAGGTAGGTCCATTATAGTTTAGTTCTGATGAAGCCCAGACAAAACGGCTACAACTTACTTTTCAACGGACTGTCAGATCCCGCTGCAGATCCCTCCAATGCTCCAGGCTCCTCGATTTTGTAAATCTCAGTCAAGAACATTATGCGACAGTCGTTCAGGGAGTCACCGGCATCCCTGAAATAAAACAAGCTCTTAGGACACCCTTCATCGTCCTACTGTGCAAACAAAATGCTATACATGGCCAATGGAAAACTATTGCATCAACATATTACTAAAGTGCAATCTATACTGTGTAGATAATATATAAACAAGTAATCAATTGATTTCAACAATCAACAGAAACACACTATTCAAGAATGCCATGAGAGAATGCACTCCAACGCAATAACTATCATGTTATGAATAGTTTTGTTTTGTTTTTTAAAGCAGAGGACCAATTATTACCCGAGCAGTATCTTGGCGTAGATCTCGTGCATGGTTCGAGTCTCCCTCTTTCTCTGGATCTGGGCGTCGTACCAGTAGCCGCGCTCCTTGGGTTCGTCGGGGTTGAAGTTGACCATGACCACCATGCCCGCCTCCAGCTGGTGCCACTGGTAGACAGTGCGGGCACGCGGGCGCACGTCCTTGGAATGCAGCAGCACCACGCCATTCTCTGGGTAGCTAGAGACCACACAGAGGCAGTATCAGTTTCTTCTCAGATGCACAGCAGGTGCTTCCTACATAATGGGGCTTTTGTGAGATGATTGACAGATCTAAGAGAACAGAAGCAGCTCAAATAAGTGTTTGAATTCTGAGGGACTTGACTGCTGGAGGCACAGAGTAATACAAATCTTTCAATGTTACTCCGGTTTTACACACTGGCAGGCAAAACAATTGTCATGTTATGGGATTGTGTAAACAAGTAGGAGGAAATGTTACAATAAAAGTGCTCTGCCACAGATACGGAATCCGAGTGGTAGACTGCGGTATCGACAGCCTATTGTCAAAAAAAGCAATGGGCGTCCCAATATTATTTCCAGTCTCCTGAAGCAGGGCTTGACATACTTTTTTTTTAGCAAATAGTCCTTTGAGGGAAAAAAAGTGTATATAAAAAGGTCTAACAATTTTTACATTACTGTATGATGCAAGGAACAACTTTAACAAAATAAAATGCATTACTATATTATTTTACCATAGAGAATCAGACATGTAGGCTACACCCTTCCTACTTGCTTCTTTGCATATTCATATTCAAGCATGTTTAAAAATACAACACGGCCCCCTTAAGGCTCTCCTGGAGGATGGTTAGCCTAAGAAATACTGCAACATCACAACCAAATACTTCTGTCTTTATAAAAAGTATTTTAAACTATGTCTAAACAGACTCTGGGACAACAGATCCAAAATTCATACAACCATTGCACAATAAAACACGTAAAAAAAAAGCAATGAGGCTGACGCAACAGATCAGACCGTTAAGCTTAAGATGTTGATAAAGTTGTATTTCTTCATATTATAAGCGCAACAATGCGTACATGGCTCTAGGCTACGTGCAAATGTTACAAAATGCAATTAGTGGAAACCCCTGTTCTCAAAAGCACACTGCACACGCCAGCGGTTTCATGTGACAGATGAAGATATCTGTTAGAAATTAAGAGAGATCTAAAGATGCATCAAATAGCATAGCTTACTAATATAACTGGGATTATGCCTTCGGCTGCTAGTCAATAAAATAAAGTTGATTTGGAAACCAATAGAACATGAGAAAAATGCAGTTTTAATGGCATATTAGGTTTAGAAAGCAATTCCCTCCACACTTCTATAGTTGTATTTTGACTAGGCTACTTTGAAACAAGGTAAGACATACTTAAGTGACAAAATTAGGTTGAAACAATTAATAAATAATTTCAAGATGCTGACCGCCTCCGCTCAGATTCAAGTTGGGTGATGTGCTGTGTGCAACAGGCCCTGTCCATTTAATCTGTACGAACCATCCCTCGTATGTCGACAGAATCAAGCCTTTAGACGTTAATTATCCTTCATTAGATTTGTGAAACATGACTAGGGTTTAGCCTATAGGCCTATTTGTGTAATTAAAGGTCTCATTAAAGTTTGGCTACATTTCCTAGCACCTCCCTCATGTCAGCATCGGTTTGGACATGGATGTAGCCAATACGCATATCACCTACAATTTTACATGTAAGCTTTTTATTAATGTAGGCCTACATTCAAAATAGATTTGAACATTATTCCAATATGTTGGCTGTGATCCAAATCTAAGTAATTGTTCGATATCGCGCATGCTTGTTTTGTTTTTTTACTTGTCCAGTCGGACAACTTAAATCTATATTCTTATCTGACTACTTTAAAAAAAAGAAAACGTATGTCCTGGACAAGAGTTAATGTCGAGCCCTGTGAAGTGTGCACTCATTCACTACTTCCCACAAATCTGAAACCATTAGATAGGTGGAGACCTGGGCTAGTGAGAGTTTCATTATATTTCTCATACCAGTCACTTCCTTTAAAATGTGTTTAGGGAAATGAACAAGTTCACTTTTTGGGAGGAAGGAGAGATAATTGGGATATAGCCAATCAATCTCCCCATTGGTCCACCTCTCTGCTAAATGTCACTAAGTTCCACATGAACACATCTGTTTTCTACATGTTTGCTGAGGGTAACAGTCATCAATGAGGCATAACACATCCATTCAATCAGCAAATACTTAAGCGCTCACTCTTCATATTTGACGTGGTATTGAATAACTTCCTCTTCACTGGGTTTAGCGTCAGAGCCCTCCTCGCCAGATGTCTTCGGGGTCTTCGTAACGTTCACAATTTGGGCCTCAAACCAGGCGCCCATGTTCAAGTCTTTGGCATCAACAAACTCATTAATCTGGGGGGGGGACACAAAAAGTTGATATAGACTACGCGGAATTCACTAATTTTAAACTTACATTTTGCAAACTTCAAATTCTGTTATATTCAACCCCAATTTCATCAGATGATACCAGTACAGCATATCCTAGTCCATTTAGATACATGCCATTTTTACCTTATAACAGCCAAAGCCGGGGTCGACCAGGTCTGGCGTGTCGGTTTGGGCGGGGGTGCCAGCTGCCTGCACCTCGGCCTCCCCGTGGGTGGAGCTCTTGTCGGACTCACTCTGCGCCGAGCCACAGCCAGAGTCAGAGTCAGAGAGCTCGGCCTCTTTGTCCTTGCTTTTGAGGACAGCAGCAGGGGGCGCGGCCTGTCTAACAAGCAGCTGCACTATGTCGTTCAGACCCACGTTGTAGTCAAAGATGGTGTGGCCATCCTCCATCTGGGACCAGAAAAGGAACATTAATTCAGACATGAATAGTAAGGACCCCAGCAACACTGTTGTAACTGAATGGAACAGAAAAGTATCCATCTGCCCCACCTGCTTTCCCCGGTAGAAAAGCCTCTGCCTCTCTGGGTCAACCTTAAAGAGTTCAGATATCTTGAGGCGCAGCTCGTCCACCTTGGTGAGTTTGGACAGGGAGTCAATCCGATGAGTCTCCTTGCCATCCATGGTGCGCACTTGAATCCACATTGCAGCTGCCCTGTGCAAAAGGGAGCCAAACTGTGGGTTAATGGCAGCATCATTCAATGTTTCTCTCACTTCTTTCCTTTGAGTCTTAATGTGCCAACTATTGATCAAGTGGATCAATCATTCATTATGTCTTTGAAGAAATACTTCACCCAAATCATTTCAAATCCCTTTCACAATGACCAGGGAAACAACATTCAACAAACATGCCATGCTGATTTGAACAGTGCGGGAAACTGGGTTAGTAAGCCACTCCTACCCCTTTTAAATGTAGCTATTGCGACCCGATCCTGGCGCGAAGGCAGCGCTTGTGTCAAACAACGTGGCTTCGCTTCCTGACAATGTTTCAAGCGCACCGTTTCAACACATTATGCCGTCTCGAAATGTTTAACTGCTATATGAGATATACATATACATCATTAGTTTTATTTTACATTAGTTAGCGAAACTTTGTTCAGCCGGGAGGAGGCTGGTTGTCCGGGTTTCCTCGGGTCAGCTGATGCTGGGATGGGGTACATTTGTGGCAGTAACTGTTACTTGACCAGTTTACTTTGACTTGCTAACGTTGGCTGGCTAGACAAACGAATCGTTAAACAATATTGGGGAACAATTGACAAGTGAGTAGTTATTTCAATTGAATATCTCAACCAGTGACTAATAGTGCAGTTAGATAGCTATGCTTCAAGAAAGCGCGCTATTTTGTTCTCGGCTGGTGGACAAATAACTAACATTAAATAAACAAGTAACTTATCAATCGCCGTCGTAAACAGACACTTGTGCAATAGCTAACGTTAAGTAGCCACCTTAGTAAGTTAGAAGTAACTATATAGTAATACTAACGTTAGTTAACAGCCAACGTAATGGTTAACCGTTGAAAATGTTGAAACTGAGTCAACATCCACCATAGTAACACATAGTACAGTAGTTTGTGGAGAGTAACATTAATCGACATTGACAGCACACCACGTTACATTAGCCTAGCTAGCTAGTTACCGTTAGCTACAACGTCAACTAATACGGTAATCAACGGAAGATGAACGTTATTGACCACACTGATACTTATACCTAAACGTTAGAGAGTTAACGTAGCATGCAACCGGTCGAGGGAAATTAGAATATCTTCAATTCACTCCCAAAAGTTAGCTAACGTTAAAGTAACTAGCTGGTTAGAATTAGGCATTCACTGTGCCAAGTTAACTAGCAAACTTGCCAAAGAAGAAACATCACGTTACCTGTTTTCTTCTTCCAAATGCAAATAATTAAATGACGTTTACTAAACCGTCAAACGTGATCAAATTCACAACTCCTCTGTTGACAGCTTTTAGGCGACTCAATCTATAAGAATCTTCAACATTGTATTTCGCCGCCTTCTTTCCGCTATTGGCTATTGCCATTCTGAGTTTCTCTCTGATGGGCTGTAATTCCTGTCAATCAAACCTGTGACCGGAGCTTAGCCTCAGCCCGCGAAACTAGCGTCTCTCTGGTCTTCCCTCTTCCGATAATTTGGCGCGAGATTGTGTAAATGGACAGTACAATTAAACACAGAAACAGAACTGTGTTCTACAAGTTTTAGCACAACTTTATGCCCGCGAGGAGACAGATCGACACCAAACGTTAGATACATTTGACAAAAAATGTACAATGTGATTTCTCCAAACTGAAAAACTACTTTCTCAGCATAGCAAACTTGGTGGCCACAGCCAAGTGCTGCTTGGGGCATGATGTTGTGCATCCAGTGTTCCTGTCTTGTTGTTCAGTTTGGCGGGAGAATATCATGCCAAGTGTGAACAAAGTAACATCAGATTCCGTGTTTGTTCACGGAACACGTCCTTGTGAGATATAACAAAGCCAAATCTAATTGGAAATTGTGCCTAGGTCCAATGGGGACCCGTCATTCAGGGCAGGTGAGAGCCTTTTTTGGGGGTGGGGCTTGCCTGTTTTGCATGTTATTTTTGCATTAATACGTGTCACATATCAGTTTGCTTCATTATAGGAGAGCTTTCGTCTGGTGTGTAGAGCGTGTTCCCAGGGCCGGCCCATGTGTGCCGTCCATCCATAAGGGCGCCAAATGAGTGAAGATTTGTATTTATTTATAATTATTTTTGTATTATTATTATTTATTAATTTTTTACTAATACTATTTTAACACTATTAATTTGAAATATAACAAAAAAAAGCGAAAGCCCCCACAACTACATAGCTTATTAGGCCATATTTTCTGTGTTGCCTGCAGCGTCCACCCCCCCATACTTACCTGCTTGTGGGGGATGGGTGAGTTCAGTTATCTGAAGTGGTGAGTGACACTGAACGTGAAACATAAATTACCATCAGTAGCCTACTTCAAACTATGTCAAAAAGACCAAAGCCCTCTGGTGCCCAGGGAAGAAAAAGAAGAAGAGAAGAGGAGGAAAAAATGGGATAAGGACAGAGGTGATGTGATGAATGAATAGTTTATCTAATTGCATAGTAGTTACCTTTGGAGCAGTGTTACTACTAGTAGGCTGGACAATAGAACAAGTCAAAATTCACCGAAGGCTGAAAAACAGCAAAAGAACGTTGGCTAAGCTGGAACACTAGCGCGAGACCATAGCAACTGAATGGAATCGAACGTTCGCAGAGGCTGTTTTGACTGGAGTGATGCTTAGAATTCCATTTCGCCTAAATGGCACAAAACATTTTTTTTTTGACCACTACAATCAGTTTTTTGGACGAAACTGGAAAAAAAAACACTTGTGTAGAAAGTAAACATCCGCACCTTGATGGTGTCAACTGTGCTTATGTCTGCGTAATGAGAAAGTAGGGAAGAAATGAAAACTTCTGACCATTTCTGGTCTAGTGATCGATGACAACCGAGCTGAGCTCGCTGCCCAGACTTACATAATTACAAAGAGGATATTCTCCTGATTAAAATGGTTCCAGACTTGAAAAAAATTGGCGAAATAGACAGACATAGCTATATGTCCCTATAGGAAACAATGGGACGATCTCAGAGTTCCATGAGTAATTTTTTGTTGTTTACATTTTAACTACAAACAACATGGACAGGTCTCATTGCCAACAATAGCGAAGCAGGCATTGGGACGTAGAACAATAAACTGGGAATAGAATGTTTGGAAGGTGAGTTGGTGCCACAGTGCTCAATAAAACTAAAAGGAGCTGGCAGGGTGAAAAATGCGATTACTTCAAAACTACGGCAAGCAGCTGGGGAATACGGTCATATTATGAAACTGGGCTCCATGGCGGATGCAATGAACTAGCATAGTAAAAAATTTAATGTGTCCAGCCTACTACTAGCAAGTTTACTTTGGATGATACTAGTAACGTTCACTAACTTAAATAGCTAGCTAGCTAGAGTTAATGTCACTTTTACCTTAAATTCATTAGGAAATGTTGGAAAGACTATTCAGGTGTTTGGGGAATAACCTAACCTATAACATCATTTTGAGAAACACACTTTTTCTTTCAAGTGTGCTGGCACGAACCATCCACTGTCTGCCTCAAGAAACCAGGCATAGGCCTACATTTGTATCGATATCTTAGCTAGTCTAGTTAGCCAACGTTAGCCCTGCTTGTAAAAGTCAATTAAAATGCTTTCCTTTCCCATCCCCTTTTGTAATTAATAGTTGTAAGCCTTTGCATTTTCATTATTGATTTGGCCACTCACCAGGATCTTTTATGTTTTTTGTCTGGGAGTCGGATTTAGCAGCAGCACCGGTGCATAAAACATAAAAGTGGCCAAAATATATTAATGGTTCTTTACGGGATATGTTAGTGCTGGCTGGGCCACATCAGGATAAGGATGTGATGATGTGAGTGTAGCGGGTTGTGGAAGCAGGCGCAGGGAGGCTGGATACGTTCTTTTGCGTAAACGTTTTAATTATTTTCAGCAACGAGAAAAAAACAAGGAAATACACGTCACACCAGAGTACTTCCTAACACGAAACAATCACAGACAAAACCCAGGGGGGAGCAGAGGGAATAAGACGAACATACAATTAGTGAAATGGGAACCAGGTGTGAATGGAACGGGACAAACGAAACTGTGTAGTGGATCGGTGGTGGCTAGTACTCGGGTGACATCGACCTTCTTCGGCCGCCCGCCCCAGGGGAGGGAGCAACTTCGGCCGAAGTCGTGACAAAGGAGGGGAAATTCCGAACAAAAGTTTTCGGTGGCCCACTACACTAGGAGGATGGCGAACGGGGAGAGGGTGGAGACCATGGCTCAAACTCATCAAAAACGCCTGCGCTCTGCTATGAATCAAGAGAGACTCGATGGACTCGCCACCATATCAATTGAGCACGAGTTGTCCTACCTCTCTCTATCTCGCTCTGTCTCTCTCAGATGATTTGATTTCAGGACTATGGACAGCTACAGAGAGAAAACATCGCTGACTGCAATGCTGTACGACAGCAGAGGAAAGAGACCACTCTAGGCGTAGACAAAATAAATAAATGCTGAAACTAATGTTGGACAATCAAATTCGATATGTATAAGGCTTAGCTCCGTGATGCTTTATGGTAGAAACAAGCTTTAAAATGCCTGCGAAAAACATGACTCCAATGTTTATGGAGATATATTGATTCCTCTCTATGACATTCTGAAGCTGAGCTGCAGCCTATAATATTCAAGGAGACAAACAATTTGACTTGGCTATTCTGTCCCTATTAATTGAGCTTTCCGCTTTCTGAAAAAAATTGATATTTGTTTAAATCAAGGCACCTATTAGGGAAGCACTTCTGTTTTTGGATTATGCAATGGACAAGTAGCCAGCAGTTGAAGCTTAAAATTTTCTGCCTCGGTAGAGCGTCTGTCTGGGTGAAAATTTTACTTTTAAAAGTGCTGTGCTTAGATTCATAAGGATGTCTAAGATTGAATTATTTGCACACAGGATTGTAAACAATACATTCTGATTTGACATTGGAGAAATTTGGCCTATGACTTGGGCTGCTATTATGTTCTGTTCTTCTGACTTTTGGCTGTGATAAAAATTTACATATTTTTGTCTTGCCTAGGGCGGCAGAACGTCCAGGGCCGGCCCTTCTCGTTCCCTTGTGTTTCATACATGCAGCCACAACGACTCTCTAGCGGTAGAGATAGATAGATAGATAGATAGATAGATAGATAGATAGATAGATAGATAGATAGATAGATAGATAGATAGATAGATAGATAGATAGATAGATAGATAGATAGATAGATAGATAGATAGATAGATACTTTATTGATCCCGAGGGGAAATTACTTAATGAGTTGCTAGGTAACGACGTAAACGATGCCACTTTTTATGAACGTGGCCATGTGTATGTTGTGTTATATATCATGGGCAGGAGAGGCTCTAACAATGGGAATTCCAAACCACCGGTTCTATAGTAGAACATCCACATCTCAGTATGAGTTGTAGTGGATGCGTGCAGTTGTTATGCCCTCAAGCATTGGAGTGAGTTCATTACAGTTTTGTAAGGTCCACCACGTCCATGGAAGAAAAAACAAGACACAGTGGTGTTTTTAGTCGGAATAGGCTACAGTGTGGATATTCTTACTATATATTTTTTTCTCCATAATTTATCCAGTTGATTTGGCCATATTTTGACAAATTAGATAACATTTAATAGAGACGTGACTGAGTGTGTGTGACTGAGAGTATTATTTATTGCAATGGTTATAAACTGTACATTACAAGCGGAGAATAAGTCTAGGGAAAATTGGAATCATTGTGAATTCCGCTGAACGTTTTTTAGTTCTTCGTGATTTCACAGCCGAGGCCGTGCAAGAAATCCTGTCGGTGAATTTACCCCCAGTGTGTATAGATGTATTTTGGAGTGGACTGTGATAGAAATGTGATGTTTATTTTTTTTTAGTTGACGTGATTTCTTTTGTATGCTGTTGGTTTCCCCCCTTTCCAGAATATATATTTTTAAAGTTTCTTATTCAACACCCCGTCCAGCTGGTGGCGGTAATGCACTATTAACATTGGCAGCCAACCGCCTTTAAACCCCATCGAAGAAGAAACATGTGTGACTTAGATACTGTGTAGGATAGGAACTTGAAGCACCAGAGACTGTTTTGTCAGTGCTGATTTGAAGGTTGGACTATTATCCTGCAAGTAGACCTGTCATTCCCATTACTTGCTGTGTCCTTTTAGTTAGCAAGCTAACCTAATGTGTACCCTCTGGAAAGATGATGTGAAGTGTGCCTAAGCGCGAATTTATAACACATTTTCATTTACCCCTTGTTGGTAATAGCATTATGCTACGAGTTGGAAACGCAGTGGCCTGGTAAGCTATATTTTCGAAAGCTCAACCTTTAGCGCTTGCTAGATATAAAGTAGACAGATCGCTCGCTATCTAACAGTCGTTATCTGGGCATGAGGACAGTGTTGCTAGCTGTGCTATACTGAGATAAGTAGTTAGCAATGTTGACATACTAGCTACCTGGATAAGTCAATCAATCAATGAATGATGCATACATAAACAGCAATAGCTAGTGGATTACAATGCACGTTATGTACTTCTCCTAATTAACGTTAGCTTAGTTAACTGGCTTGTTGCATAGAGGCTGACTACGAACAGGTTATTACTCTTGATGATGGTCAAGAAGGTAACGCTAACAGTTAACGTTAGTTAGCTAGACATTAGTTTGTTGTAAAACAAATGGGAACCAATGATATCAAGTGGTCTGCTCGATTGGGTGTGGTGTGGGTTAACTAGTTATCTGCAAAACAAAAGGTTAACATTGTTTGTAAGTTAACGTTAACGATGCATTTTAGGTAACCAACGTTCCTGTTATATAGCCAGGCTGGTGTGCAGCTACTGAAGCCAGCTAACGTCATGCCGTTGTTCATCATGTTGTATTGTACAGGATACGATCAGTCGTTCTACTCATCACACCTAGCTGATGTCCGCAGAAGTTCCCTCTGGGTCTAAATCCCTGACCTGTTTTCTCCATGTCTCTGTCCTGTCAGCATGGCCTGCAGAAACCTGGTCTCCCCCAACATGGGGGTGAGGTTCAGGATGCCCTTGCAGAAGCTGCACCCTCTGTCTCGTGCCATCCACCACCGGTACAACGCCAGCGCCAACCCCCCGCACCGCTCGGCAGCCCGCCACTTCACCTCCATGTCCCGGTTGCCCATGCTGCCCCCCAAGCCTCCCCCGGGCGGCCACGCCGGCTGGCGCTACCAGCAGCACCGCAACTTCTGGATGCTCCGGCTGGCCTCCAGGCTGCTCAAGCTCCGGTACATTGTGCTGGGCTCAGCAGTGGGTGGCGGGTACACCGCTAAAAAGGTAGAGTACATTTCAGGTAGAGGAGAGAGAATTTAACGTTAACGGACAGACGCGTATAACCGGAGCCAGGTTACTGCCCCATAATGTCGATCGAAAGAAGCTGCTGTACTTGTCTTGTTTTACTTGTATCATGTGTCTTGAGTCGATCTAAAATCTAGATACCAGTTGGCACTCTGACCTCTAATTGGCTTGAAATGCAGTGAGAGTAACAAACACACAGATAAAGTGGTTTTACTACCGTTCACACTGTGCTTAAGCGATATTGGCTTTGAGTGCTGCTTTTCTAATCCTAATGTACAAGTCCAGGTAAGTCTGAATTGCTCTACATTTGACTGCCGGTACTGCTAGGGTGTGTGTTTATGCAGACTGCCAGCACAAATGAGATTCCCTAATGATCTCAAAACCCTTTCACTATATACACCAGGTTTACATATGATTCTGTTGGAACTTGAGCTTGTTAAGGCTAGATGTGTCTAGGCTCCCCTCACACCTCTATTTTTAACCCAGCCTCTTACATGAGAGGAAGACTCAATGGTCCTTTTTACCTAAGAGTTAACCCTTTCATGTCACTTAGAATGGGAAATATGGCCAATTATTGTGCCCTGACTCATCCCTTGAAATATTGTTGTTAATCTTTGAGGTATTTTTTGTCCCATTATCACATCTAAAATTGTAAGTTGACCATGTGATTTAAATGCCAATTCTGTTCTTCCAGACCTATGAGGAATGGAAGGATATACTGCCTGATATGAGTGAATACAATTGGGTAATACCTGATTTCTTCTGGGAGCTGAGTAAACAAATTGACCTAGGTAAGGTTTTTTTTCAGGACCAAAATGGGGCTTAGGATGTGGGCGTGGCAGTCGGTGCGTCCGTCGACCGTAAAATTTAGTGGCCCTCGTTTCTACACATTTTTCCATGGCTCAAACATTATATAACAAATCAGTGGGGGCCCCCCAATGCAATCACAAAAAAACTCCTGAATGCATAATTTCTGGAAATTTTAGATTCTCCCCGAATGTCTAGCTTTATTTTGGTGATTGTTATTTCTCAAAGATTATAAAAAATATATAAAGATCCATTGTCTGTTTTTATGTACTTTATATTTGTTTCATTTTACACTGAAAATGTTTTTCCCATATCGAATATATAAAAACAAATAATAATAAAACAATAAATAATAATGTTTTACTGTTTCGATTTAGGCGACCCGAAAAAACATGTATGCAGAAAACCCCCTACATGAAATGACTCATTAGGAGCATGTGAACTTGAAATTCTGATATAGATTTACCACTGTTAAATAACTTGTCATGTTGGTTTATTTCCTGACAATCAGTGAAGTGTGTGTTTATTCTGATGTGAATTGTATGTAGTATTTGAGCTGACCCAGTGCTGTCTTTCTGTTAAGGCTGCTTAGTTAGTTTGGCTCATTTTGATTCTCGTGTTCAAAGGGAAAACTCCACTTAACTATCGCACTTCTCTTCTGCACACAGATAAACTAACCAAAATGCTGCCTGAGTTAGAGGAGATTGCCAAGCTGCTACCTGATTTACCTGACTTAGATAAGATAGGAGAGAACTTCACCTTCCTCAAAAGCATCCTCTTCACAGGTGAGTACAGTATTGTCAGATAAAAAAATATAGCCTTTTTATGCATCAGTATGCCTATGTCAGACAAAGCAGGTAATAAACAGGATTATTATTATTTTTGTGGCAAATAAACATCTTGATCTTTGTGAACCCAGAATAGCTGTAGCAGTTGCTTCAAGTGGTAGAAAATCACAGGTGACGTCATTGGTAATCGGAATTTGAAGTGGGCTTCTTTTGTTGATCCATACCTGCATTACCTAGCAATCTACCCTAATACTTTCCAGCAAAAAAAAGGGTTTCCATTTTTATTTTCGCTAACGCACTGTCACTTGCAATAACTTTTCATTTTCCCGATTAGCTATCCTGCATTATTAGTAGTATCAGAATAATATGTCCAGATTGCACACACAGCCAATGGTATCCCACTCTGGACTTGCAGGACGCAGCCATGACAACAAGCTCACAGCAGTGACCTCTGACCCTTTTGCTTTAGTCCTTTTTATTTGTTTTGTGTTCTTCCTTTCTCGTCCCTCTGCGTTCTTCACAGGTGTTGGTAGTAAAGGGGCTTCTGGTCTGCGTCTGTTGTTAGGTGTGTACCCCCCCACGCTCAGTCACCCCTCTCAGCACCCTTTCAGACCTGTTTAGCAGTGGTTTGGAGCCAAAGACGAAGTCAAGTGTTCCTGGATGGGGACCCGCCAAACCCAACACTATTGGCTTCCAGACTACCAACTCATTTTCTTTATCCAATGCTGCTGTTGTTTGAGACACCAATGACAAATAATTTCTGGAAGGATTGTTTTTTTTGGGGTAGAGACAATATCAGAGTGTGTTTTGATTAGCATAAATGCTTTAGTTGATGTAGAGTTATGTTATGTTTAGTTATGCTTACGTCATGTTATTGATATCAGAAGGGTGTAGAGATGAACATTTTGTTCACTCTCATTATGTAATCGGATTCCTCTGAAAACCAAAATTGACAACTGAATTGGACATACTTTGATTGGATTGAATTGGATGTGATTATGACAGTCTTGTTGTCTTAACAGATCCAGTGCATTGTCTCCTTCTTCCTTCAGGTTTGGTTTAATTTCACTGTGGATTTTGTCTGTCCTGCGTGTTTGTTTTTGCCTCCTTTGATTTCCAAGTTCCTCCTCCTCTCTCCCTGGCTTCCCTGTCCTCTTTGGTTGTACTTACATTATGGGAGGCTAGGCCTTGCCTTAAATGCTGACCACACCGCTCGCGCGCCATCGCACGCATGTTGATTTTGTCCATCCACACCAGACGCGATCAAGACACGCAGGTTGAAATATAAAAACGAACTCTGAACCCACTAAATTAATTTGGGGACAGTTCGAAAAGCCGTTAACATTTATAGCAATTTGGCTAGCAGAAGGCTAATTTGTCCTGGGCTATAATCATTGGGTTTTTATTTAACCTGAAATGCACAAGGTCCTCTACTCCTCCTCCAGGCTTCTTCTTCTTCTTCTTTAGACTTTATATTTGTATTTAAGGTGCATTACCACCACCAACTGGACTGGAGTTTGGGCCTCAGTTAATATTTCAATCACCCATGACAATGAGGAGGTGGGAGATGTGGATTTGCAGTTTGTCAAGCATCACAAATGGAACCAAGTTCTATTTTATTGCCTGGCTACGCAGACGCACGTGAGCAGTGTGGGTGCGATGATTGGAAAAACATGAATGTGTACATTTATTTTGCGAGGCTCGTGTACAAGACGTGAACGGTGTGGTCAGTGCTCTCCTTGTCTGCTGGTAGCTGATGCCTCTCAAATGTTTGGAAAATCCATTTGTCTATGATAGATGGAAACCCTTTGAACTCCATCCATCCATACCTCTTCTTTGATTTGCTAAAAGAATAGGTGTGTTCCTGGGCTGTGTCGCAAGTGGCACCCTATTCCCTATGTATTGCACTACTTTTGACCAGGACCCAAAAGAAGGAAATGTATGGAATATGTTTGGGACACAGTCCTGAGGCTTGTTATTGACAGGTCTTTCATTGGCTGGATGAAGGATTGTTGTTCCATGACATTCTCAAGGGCATTATATAAATATGTGCAAAATGAATGTTTTGCTACAGGTCCAGCTGGCTCTGTAGCGCCTCCCAACGCCATGCTGTGTTGTATAGCAGAGAATCAAAGTCTTTCATAACAGTATTGTAGAAGGGTTTGACTGCAATAAATTAATAATTTCATTGTCATTATTTTATAGTACCATAACAGACATAACTGGTTGGAGAGCCAATGAAAAGCACAAGCTCCCAAATGTTATTGTGAGCAATATTTTCCAAACCTTTGAGATTCCATCACGCGGGTGCTGCTTCTGATCTGGGGCATAGATACTAGATAGTCCTCTCTATGTTGGGCATACTAATACTTTTGATTGCTTTTTGCTAATAAACTATTATAGATGATATGTAATCATGTGTGGGTAACCTTAGGATTTTTGTCATGTATTATGCTGTTTTTGTCTCCTAGCAGAAGGCCCTGGGGATACTCCGGTCAAAGCTGCCACAGAGGCCCCAGTCACACCAGAGGCCAGCGGCAAGCAGTTTAAGAAGGCAAGTCTGCTCTGCACCGCCTGACTAGCTCACCCTCGTTCCCTGTGGAATATAGCTTAGACTCCTAATCAGTAAACTGCTGATTTTTGGAGTTTGCATTTCGGGTCAATGGCAATGTCATTTCAGCTCCAGTCAATTTGGGAAATGAAGTGAAATTCAGGTCTTGAGTCAAACTCCTAGAGGTAAAGGGTTGTTTTTCAGGTCATTAGCTAAATTTCACATCATTTTTACTGGGCTGAGTTTGGGATTGACCACAGTCCTGGAGGACTGCCTATACAGTGCATTCAGAAAGTATTCAGACACCTTGACGTTTTCCACATTTAGTTACGTTACAGCTGTATTCTAAAATGTATTAAATAAAATAAAAATACTCATCAATCTACACACAATAACCCATAATGGCAAAGCAAAAACAGGTTTTTAGCCATTTTTGCAAATGTATTAAAAATAAAAAACAGAAATTTGCATAAGTATTCAGACCCTTTGCTATGAGACTTGAAATTGAGCTCAGGTGCATCCTGTTTCCATTGATCATCCTTGAGATGTTTCTACAACTTGATTGGAGTCCACCTGTGGTAAATTCAATTGATTGGACAAGATTTGGAAAGGCACACACCTGTCTATATAAGGTCCCACAGTTGACAGTGCATGTCAGAGCAAAAACCAAGCCATGAGGTCGAAGGAATTGTCCGTAGAGCTTCGAGACAGGATTGTGTCGAGGCACAGATCAGGGGAAGGGTACCAAAACATTTATGCAGCATTGAAGGTCCCCAAGAACACAGTGGCCTCCATCATTCTTAAACGGAAGAAGTTTGGAGCCACCAAGACTCTTCCTACAGCTGGCCGCCCGGCCAAACTGAGCAATCGGGAAAGTTCCTCTCTGGAGATGGGAGAACCTTCTAGAAGGACAACCATTTCTGCAGCACTCCACCAATCAGGCCTTAATGGTAGATTGGCCAGACGGAAGCCACTCCTCAGAAAAAGGCACATGACAGCCCACTTGGAGTTGACCAAAATGCGCCTAAAAACTCTCTCAGACCATGAGAAACAAGATCCTCTTGTTTAAGTCCAGAGACCGGACTTAAACCTGATTGATAATCTCTAAAGAGAACTGAAAATAGCTGTGCAGCGACACTCCCCATCTAACCCGACAGAGCTTGAGAGGATCTGCAGAGAGGAATGGGAGAAACCCCCCAAATACAGGTGTGCCAAGCTTGTAGCGTCATACCCAAGAAGACTCGAGGCTGTAATTGCTGCCAATGGCGCTTCAACAAAGTACTGAGTAAAGGGTCTGAATACTTATGTAAATTAAATGTCATATTTCAGTTAGTGTAGATTGATGAGGACAAAAACTTCTTAATCAATTTTAGAATAAGGCTGTAACGTAACAAAATGTGGGAAAGTCAAGGGGTCTGAATACTTTGTTGACCACTAAAATAGCGGACATTTGTACTCTGTAGGACTCTGTGCCAGCCATTCTGTTGTCCATTGTATGCTGTCGGTAATATTAATCTTTGTGTTAGAAATATACATTTACCATTTATGGTAATTCAGTGCTTAACCTTACAGAATAAAACTTAATTCATCGGTAGAAAAATGAATATACAGTTGAAGTCGGACGTTTACATACACTTAGGTTGAAGTCATTAAAAATCATTTTTCATCCACTCAACCAGATTTCATGTGAGGGTCTGGTGCACTTCACAAAATAGATGGCATCATGAGGAAGGAAAATTATGTGGATATTGAAGCAAGCCTCTGACCCACTGGGAATGTGATGAAAGAAATAAAAGTTGAAATAAATCATTCTCTCTACTATTATTTTGACATTTCACATTCTTCTTAAAATCTAACTGACCTAAGACAGGGAATCTTTACTAGGATTCAATGTCAGGAATTGTGAAACTGAGTTTAAATGTATTTGGCTAAGGTCTATGTAAACTTCTGACTTCAACTGTAGGCCAATGCTATACATACCTATGCTGATATTTGCTTCTGAACCAGTTTTGCATCCACTTCTATTCCGTTCTCGTCTCATGTCATCCATTTTGTATTGTTCCTCTGCTCTCCAGGGCTCTTTCACTGTTGTCCCCAAGTTCAGTGGAATAATCCTGCTTTTAATGTTGTTTTACACTGTTCAACTAGAGTGACTTTTTAAGAGGAACGTTTTGGTCCCTAACATGAAAAAACATTAACACAGACCAACTTGATTCCTGAGTTGGGGTCAATTCAGTCTCAACTCAGCCAATGTATTCTTATATTAAATTGGAATTTCTATTAATTAGCTGAATGGACTGAGGTAAAACAGACCCTAACCCTGCTTCATACAGACATAAGTCTCAATATAAGCAGTTGCCTGGATGTACGCTGGGCAGCCAAGGGAGAGGGAGGAGTTTGGGACCATTGGGCTGTGGTGTTGCTCATCTCCCCCTGGCCTGCAGCGATTATTCTGCTCCATCCTGTACAAATCATAAAAATTATGGTACGGTAACTTTCCCAAACTTTCCAGGTTTTCCAGAAATCGTGGTTGGAGGATACACATTTCCTGCGTATTCCCTTTTGGTTCCTTCAAATCTTCCAACCGGGATTTCTGGAAAACCTAGGGGTTTGAATTTTGAAACCCTCTTCCCAGTGCAGCTAGCTTCGCTAATTATCAGGCTGATTTTAGCAGATATTTTATGATTCTGACCCGAATCCCAAATTCTTAGGGATTGTATTACATCCTTTGAAAAAGGAATACTTTTAATAGTTTATCCACATTCAATAATGTATCCACATACATTATCCTTAAACCTGTGTTCATGTGTCATTTTCATTGCCTTGTATAGCATGATCATTGTGTAAGTTGCAGGGCATCAGTTGTGTTTTTGTAATACTATAAAAGCCATAGTAATGGTCACTATGGGATACTGCTCAGAAACCGTACAGAATCTTATACCTGTTTGCCACTGGCTCAGAGACACTGGTTGTGGTATCAGTTGCCTCGTCCGCTTTCAGTCTCCGGACTGGCTAAGTCTGTTCTGGCTTTTGGTACAGTCCTGATGAGGAGTCTGTGGGCATAGACTGGGCATATACAACCCCATGTCTATCTGTCTATAGGTTAGCCTTGGCTTCAGCTCCAGCCTGGTTGGTTGGGCAGTGTGTTGCTTGAATGACGGTACAGTAGGTTGTGTTGATGGCTGTCTTGCTCGTGCGTCTCTCTCACTGTGACGTCCCTCAGGGTCTGCTCGGCGAGCTCATTCTCATTCAGCAGCAGATCCAGCAGGCAGAGGAGGAGGTCCGGCAGGCCTCCGCAGCCAATAAAGCACAGCCAAGCCCTGAGACTGCCCCCAGCTCACCCCCGCGTCTGCCTCCACCTCCACCTCTGAGCTCACCCCCGCGCCAGATACCCGAGCCAATGCCAGCCACCGCCCCGAGCCCCAGCCCCCCTCGGCAGAAACGAAAGGTGAAGGTCCTACCCACCCTACCCCCACCAGCACCCAGCCCTCATCCGTAGAAGCCCCCTTCAGTATATAAACAGTAGAACCGCACCCAAACCCACTTCCCCTCCTCAGGAAGGACAAACCCCCTGCCGTTCAAATTCACACTAATGGAAATTTGCTGGGTAATTGTATAATAAGGAATACTGTTGATGAAATTGCTATTGTCATACGTCGTTTGGATTGGTACCATTGAGCAAGCCTAGAGCTCCTTCCTAGCTCACATATCCTATGAAAAGTGGACAAGAAGGCACTGTAGTTTACGTTATTGAACTTCTAGTCATTGTTGATTTCTACCACTGTCTTTTTATAGCCTAGGCTATATGCTAATCGTATTGTGCAGTGCTAGTTTACAATCGCTGAATACAATGCAATGATAATTAGCAAATATTTAATTAACCACATCTTTTATTTCACTTTGCCCAAAATGTTCTGGTCAGTTTATTGGATTCTTGGCAGCTGTTTTTGTCTAAGTTATTTTGCATATTTTAGTTAGCAGGCATTTGCTAGTTTGTCTACATATGCTGCATTGCCGTCTTGCTTCATTCAACCAGCCCAGACATAGTACCCTGCCAGTGATCTCCCTCAAACGTCCTCTGAGGCATTGAACAACAAAAAACTCACCCATCCACATGGTGTCCCTCCAGGGCGGTGTCCCTCAGGGCAGTGCGCCGTGATACACTGTGGTGCCACTGGTGGAACGGCATGTCTGAGGCCTGGCAATCTCAGAATCGTCTCACGCCAGTTCAGTACCACAATAACATAGCCCTGGCTCCCCCTCTCATGTAAACCGCTGGACTACGACCAACGCTACTCTCGTAACACTTCACTAACCTACTCTGCATGGAGTGGAGTGACACCCTGCTGCATGGTGTGCTATGCACTTCTGGAATGAATCTAGATATCAGCTATACATTAATTGGGTTATAGGCCTGTATCAGGACAGGACTGTATCAGGACAGGCCTATATCGGGTCTATATCGGGTCTATATCGGGACTATCAGGACAGGACTGTATCAGGACAGGACAGGCCTGGATCAGGACAGGCCTATATCAGGTCTATATCGGGACTATCAGGACAGGACTGTATCAGGACAGGCCTATATCGGGTCTATATCGGGACTATCAGGACAGGACTGTATCAGGACAGGCCTATATCAGGTCTATATCGGGACTATCAGGACAGGACTGTATCAGGACAGGACAGGCCTGGATCAGGACAGGCCTATATCAGGTCTATATCGGGACTATCAGGACAGGACTGTATCAGGACAGGCCTATATCGGGTCTATATCGGGACTATCAGGACAGGACTGTATCAGGACAGGCCTATATCGGGTCTATATCGGGACTATCAGGACAGGACTGTATCAGGACAGGCCTATATCGGGTCTATATCGGGACTATCAGGACAGGACTGTATCAGGACAGGCCTATATCGGGTCTATATCGGGACTATCAGGACAGGACTGTATCAGGACAGGCCTATATCGGGTCTATATCGGGACTATCAGGACAGGACTGTATCAGGACAGGCCTATATCGGGTCTATATCGGGACTATCAGGACAGGACTGTATCAGGACAGGCCTATATCGGGTCTATATCGGGACTATCAGGACAGGACTGTATCAGGACAGGCCTATATCGGGTCTATATCGGGACTATCAAGACAGGACTGTATCAGGACAGGACAGGCCTGGATCAGGACAGGCCTATATTGGGCCTGTATCGGGACAGGTACAGGCCTGTATCGGGACAGGCCTGTATCAAGACTATCAGGACAGGACTGTATCAGGACAGGACTGTATCAGGCCTATATCGGGCCTATATCAGGACAGGACCAGGACAGGACTATATCAGGACAGGACTATATCAGGACAGGACTATATCAGGATATAGGAATTAGTACTAGATCTTTCTTCTTAGTCCCCTAATCAGATAGAATGATGTAGGCTATTATCACAGCATTGCCATTTGCAAGTAGTTAGCTCAATCACCGTAGCTACAGACTATATTTAGTCTGTGTGTGTTTAATCTCCTGTCCCTTCTTGCCGTCTCTATCTGTCTGCTTTGTCCCCCACCTCTCTAATGCATTGCTGGTGTGGAACTGATAATCTGGGGGGCTGACGAAATCATGTGAATCATCACAGTGTAATAATCTTGATAATGATCTCTTTGATTGATGATTGTGATAATTCAGCCGTCTTTTCCAGGGCTGGATTTGACTTGTGCCTGTGTGATTTTTGCACTGTGGTTCACTGTATACAGATTAAGACCAATCAAATGACTACAACCTGGAATGGAATCAGTTATCGCCCTTTGTTGCATTATCTTGTCTTTCCTCCGCTGTGGTTCCCACTGGTCAATGTAATGTAATGTGCGCCTTCGCTGTCTGTCATGATGCTTGTGGGTTTGGACTGGCTCACAGACGGTGATGGGTTAAGAAACGTCCCAGACTTCTGAGAGAGAGGTTTAATAAACCTGCGCTCTCTTGACTGCTCTCTGTGTGTCCAGTCTTCAGACAAGGAGAAGGTGGACCAGCTTCAAGAGGAACTGCTCCGAACTCAGGTACAGCACAATATGGTCTATATACTTCCACCACATTTACACAGAAATCCAGTTGAATCTGGTAAATGGACCATCTCTTTCCTTCAGTAGAATTCACATATTATACCACATTAACGTAAAAAAAATGCACTGAATTAAAGAGCTAATTTGTTGTTAAAAATGTATACATTGTCTCTGTTGTCCTCAGATGAAGTACCAGCGCATGCTGGAGAGACTGGAGAAGGAGAACAAGGATCTGAGGGAAGTGGTGTTGCAGAAAGATGAGAAGGGAATCCACCAGAGGAAGGTCAAGGTGAGTGTGATTCTCACACACACACACACACACACACACGCAGCGACACACCAGGGTTGTGCATGTGAGTAAAATACATTTGTTTCTAAACATTATTTTGTTATCGACTCTTCAGTAAAAGTACTAATTCTCCCATCAGGCATTGCTCTAAGTGTTCTTCCTTCTGTGTTCCTTCTACAGAAGTCTCTGATTGACATGTACTCTGAGGTCTTGGACATCCTCTCAGACTTTGACTCCAAATACAACACCCAGGACCATCTACCCAGGGTGAGAAACAACAAATGGCTCATGGCTTTCTGTAAATGCAATCAAATTATTATTGTGAACCCTTTCTTGAGTATACTGTATGCCAGAAATACATAAATTGTTTCCTGTTGAAAAGGAAAAGGTTATGTGAAATGGTAGGTCTCTGCTATCGATCACACCCATGTCATCTAATCCCACCTCCCTCCTCCCTCCCTCCCTCCCTCTACTGTAGGTGGTGGTAGTGGGAGACCAGAGTGCAGGGAAGACCAGTGTGTTGGAGATGATCGCCCAGGCTAGGATCTTCCCCCGGGGCTCTGGAGAAATGATGACCCGCTCTCCTGTCAAGGTATAGGAACTCATTTCGTAGACTACCTTAACCCCCTCAAGACTCCTACCTTCCTCCACTGTAGCTGTAAAGATATTGCAGTAATGTTGATTTATATCGCAGTATTGTTGATTTTATATATATTTTTTACATTTTAGTCATTTAGCAGATGCTCTTATCCAGAGTGACTTATATTAGCAATTAGGGTTAAGTGCCTTGCTCAAGGGCACAGACAGACTTTTCACCTAGTCGGCTCGGGGATTCGCTCTTAACCGCTAGGCTAACAGCCGACCCAATTTATGTCCTTATTTTAAAGGGGCAATCTGGGATTTGGTACATCCATTTTTGGAATTGATATATAAACTTTATTCTTGAAGAATATAACTTAAGTGGGGTGGTAGGTAGCCTAGTGGTTAGGGTGTTGGGCCAGTAACCGCAAAGGTTGCTGGATCGAATCCCCAAGCTGACAACATAAATAATCTGTCGTTCTGCCCCTGAACAAGGCAGTTAACCCACTGTTCCCCGGTAGGCCGTCATTGTAAATAAGAATTTGCTCTTAACTGACTTGCCTAGTTAAAAAAAAAAAAAAGTGGTGGAGTGACCGCTTTGTTGTTTGTCCAGGATTGTCCTACTGCTGTGCCTTGATCGATTCCCTCTTTTAGACTCTCTAGTTCTGCACTGTTCCTTATGGGATGTTGTAGTTCACAGTTTGACTGGTGGAATGAGGCCTGTGTGGTTTGGATGAATAGGCAGCGTTACCAGAGTAGGTTTGTAGTTTTGGGCCGGGGACTTTGAAAGTTATTAATTCCATTTTGCCACCTGCTGCTCTCCCTCCCTCCACTAGGTGACGCTGAGCGAGGGTCCTCACCACGTGGCCATGTTCAAGGACAGCAGTCGAGAGTTTGACCTGGGGAAAGAGGAGGACGTACGTTTTTACACACTCTCCCACCATGGAACCATCCATTCATTGGTGTTTTCATTGGTGTTCATTCACACTGATTCACTTGTCGATTGGTTCATTCATATAGCAATCCATTTATTCTCTCCTCCCTGCAGCTGGCGGCCCTGAGACATGAGATCGAGATGAGGATGAGGAAGAGTGTCAAGGATGGACAGACTGTCAGCCCTGAGGTGAGGACAGAATTCCCTATTGCTTCACATCTTCTGCCTTGTGCCTTTGGTTGCATCCCAAATGGCACCCTATATAGTGCACTACTTTTGATATAGGTGTCTGGTCAAAAGGAGTGGTCAAAAGTAGTGCACTAGACCAGTGAATAGGGTGCCATTTGGGACTCAGGCATGTCTCTGGCAGCTATACAATGAACGCTCTCTGGTACTCAGCATTGTTCCAGTTGTATGTGTATCTCTGACAATTATTTGTGCTGACTAAATGTTTTTTTATTTTTCCTGTGTGGCAGACGATCTCTCTGAGTGTCAAAGGACCAGGCATCCAGAGGATGGTACTAGTGGACCTACCAGGAGTCATCAGTGTGAGTACTACACACACACACACACTCCTTCTCTCTTCACTCACTCACTCACTCACTCACTCACTCGCAGAGAGGCGCGTACAGAAACACACACGCATGTATGAAAACAGTGACCGTACAGTGGTAGGAGCACTGATGGTGATGTGATAATGTCTGTTCCTCTCAGACTGTGACTGCAGGCATGGCAGCAGACACCAAGGAGACCATCTTCAGCATCAGTAAGAACTACATGCAGAACCCCAATGCCATCATCCTCTGTATCCAGGGTGAGTCAACAATGGAGTCACCTTCCTATGACCAAGCAGGAACATCCTAGAGCTTTCCTTTCTTTAATCCCTCTCCTCCACTTGATCCTCTGTTCTTTTCTCTCATGTCTCCTCTCTCCTCTCTCATGTCTCCTCTCTCATGTCTCCTCTCTCATGTCTCCTCTCTCATGTCTCCTCTCTCATGTCTCCTCTCTCATGTCTCATGTCTCTCCTCTCTCATGTCTCTCCTGTCTCCTCTCTCCTCTCTCGTGTCTCCTCTCTCCTGTCTCCTCTCTTCTCTCTCCTGTCTCCTCTATTCTCTCTCCTGTCTCCTCTCTTCCCTCTCCTGTCTCCTCTATTCTCTCTCCTGTCTCCTCTCTTCTCTCTCCTGTGTCTCGTCTCTCCTGTCTCATCTCTCCTGTCTCTCTTCTTTCGTGTCTACTGTCTCTCCTCCCCTCCCGTCTCCTCTCCTGTCTTCTCCTCTCCCTTTTTCCTCATCTCCTCTTGTCTCCTCATCTCCTCCTCTATCTGACATGCTCTTCTCTCACCCTTCATCTCTCTGGTCCTCAGATGGGTCAGTGGATGCAGAGCGCAGCATCGTCACAGACCTGGTCAGTCAGATGGACCCACAGGGGAAGAGGACCATCTTTGTCCTGACCAAAGTAGACCTAGCCGAGAAGAACCTAGCCAGCCCTAACCGGGTGAGATATAAACTCACACACACACACACGACACATGCACACACACACGTTCAAGACGTTTTGCAACGGGAAGCGGAAATGACCACAGTGGACAAGTCGAGGTAGTCCTCGAGCATGGACGAAATACATTTAAGAAGTTGAAATGGTCTGAAAACCATTATAAGCCTCCTTAGCCACAAAGGGGCGTCCTTTCATTAAAATCTAATTATGCTTGATTGATTGCGTTCGCCCTCATCTGGGATTTTATTTAAGCGTTTTTCTCCCTACAGATTCAACAGATTGTGGAAGGAAAGTTGTTCCCTATGAAGGCATTGGGCTACTTTGCTGTGGTGACCGGGAAAGGTAAGTTACATTCCCTGCTAGAGTTTTAACCAGCTTAACTAGCTTAAAACCCATTTAAGAAGACCGGTTTGTTCACTTCAACATGTTCTGTTGTTTTAGGCTTTCTCAGAAAAGTATAGATTGAGAGAGAGATCGAGAGATCGCATGCGCTGGCGTTGAAATGTGTGTGTTGTATCGTGTCAAACATTTAACAAAAAGTTTTTTAAATTGAGTATAAAGCTCTACAAAGAAATGCTCTACAACTAAAGCAACTGTTGAAGGTCAACATCGTTTAACAACATGAGTGAGAAAAATGTAAGGAAACACCAGGAGGAAGACAAGACACGGTCTGACTCTGATTAACCACAAAATGGACAGTATGAGTTTAAGCTTTGAGAAAAAAACACTAAAGTTGACAATCTGCAAGTTACCTTAGAAAACCCTATCTGTGTAAACAGAGACGAGCTTAGGCCAGAGATTGAAAGAAAAGCCAAAGAAATCCAAGATCACTTAGACTTGGATATAGGGCACCTAGTGAGACTAGGCAATGTGGAAGCCAAAATGACCGGCGCAAACCCATCCGCTAAATTCAACCCTGAGGTGTCCATTATAGCAGGCCTACCGTTCGAAGGGTACTTCTGATCCAGTGTGATCCGGAGCTAGTAGCTGCAGAACGGATGGGCCGGGCGTGATCAAGCTGGAACTACGCTCTGTTCAGGAGAAACTGGCAGGCCTTTGGCAGAAACAAAAGCTGAAGAGTGACGAAAGGTTTAAGGATCGCTAAAGTCTCACATGGAGCGACTCATTGATCTGAGATCCCGACCGGGAAGAACTTCTGTGTTTTGTTACATTGAATGAAAGTTGGACATTGCCAAATTAGTCATTTTAGTTAAATGTACAATAAAGTATCGTCCCTAGGCCTATTTAATGAAGCTCTGTCTGTAAATGTACACAATAGATGGCAAAGCAGGGCATCCCCGATATCCCCACTGAGCTAAAAAAGTTAATTTTCTCTTCTATAAACACATCTCAAGCGCCAGTGCTCTGTCCAGTAGCTCAAAATAGCAGTTTGGGGGGCATTTTCATTAGGACGGACTTCTACCGTGGATCGTTAAAATAGTGACCGATCACACTCCCTCAGTTTAAATATTATGGGGACATTTGTCAGCCAAGCACGCGTTATCAGTGTAGCTTATTATTGTCTAGACTTGTTGAAATATCTTCACACCTACAATAAAAACCTTCAAGCTTCCATCATGAGTCAACAAATATATATAATTATAAAAGGAATTACAGGGGGCAGTTTGGAAAAACGGTTCCTGTGTGAATCGTTCTCTGGAAAAACACACATGCTGTGTTAATAATGACATAAGCAACGTCTCTAGCAATACTATTCCTGTTTGAATAGTGCTTACTCCCGTCTGAATCATCCACTGGAGAAGCATGCTGTGTTAATAATAACAACTAAAGCTCTATAGTAATGCAAGTCAAGAAAGTCAGGCCTTGAATCACTGACATGTGAATCTATTGTCCCCCTCTTCTATAGGCAGTGCCGGGGAAAGCATTGACTCCATCAAAGACTACGAAGAGGACTTCTTCCAGAACTCTAGACTACTCAGGTGGGTGTCCTGACTCCCTACCATCTAGACTACTCAGGTGGGTGTCCTGACTCCCTTCCATCTAGACTACTCAGGTGGGTGTCCTGACTCCCTTCCATCTAGACTACTCAGGTGGGTGTCCTGACTCCCTACCATCTAGACTACTCAGGTGGGTGTCCTGACTCCCTACCATCTAGACTACTCAGGTGGGTGTCCTGACTCCCTACCATCTAGACTACTCAGGTGGGTGTCCTGACTCCCTTCCATTTAGACTACTCAGGTGGGTGTCCTGACTCCCTTCCATCTAGACTACTCAGGTGGGTGTCCTGACTCCCTACCATCTAGACTACCCAGGTGGGTGTCCTGACTCCCTTCCATTTAGACTACTCAGGTGGGTGTCCTGACTCCCTTCCCTTTAGACTACTCAGGTGGGTGTCCTGACTCCCTTCCATTTAGACTACTCAGGTGGGTGTCCTGACTCCCTTCCATTTAGACTACTCAGGTGGGTGTCCTGACTCCCTTCCATCTAGACTACTCAGGTGGGTGTCCTGACTCCCTTCCATTTAGACTACTCAGGTGGGTGTCCTGACTCCCTTCCATCTAGACTACTCAGGTGGGTGTCCTGACTCCCTTCCATCTAGACTACTCAGGTGGGTGTCCTGACTCCCTTCCATCTAGACTACTCAGGTGGGTGTCCTGACTCCCTGCCATCTACATTTCCAGCAGATTTGCTTTAGAAAATGGATTGCCAGTCAATTCATTCATTTGGTGAAAGGCCATAGTTTTCAAATATATATTTTGTCTAATTGAATAGAATTGGAACTGCCCTGGAACACGTAATCCTGACCTGTGTCCTTCTGTCCATCCTAGAGACGGCATGCTGAAGGCACACCAGGTGACTACCAAGAACCTGAGTCTGGCCGTGTCCAACTGCTTCTGGAAGATGGTCAGGGAGTCAGTGGAACAGCAGGCTGACGCCTTCAAAGGTAACCAGGTTGGTTAGGGCCCAGTCCTCTTGAGGCGTGATCCCCAAAGGCTTATCGTTTTAACCTAGGTAGAGACACGAGGTACCTCGAGAGTTAACAAACCCTGTGAGCAGAGAAGTGTAATATACTGTAAGTTGGTGGAGTAGAGCTTTGTAAACATAAGGTAGAAATGAAGTGATGTACAGGAGTTTAGAGGTCATGCCGACCTTCTGACAAAGGATGCAGTGACGAGTATTAAAGCTGTCACCTCTGATAAAGTGAAGCATGATATGATACACTGCCTGCTGTATTCTGATAAATGGTGTCACCATAATTAAGAGCTGGCAGGAAGGTTGCCTGTACAACCTGCTTCCTGCTGTTTAGGGAGAGGAATGGTCTATTTCTAGATAAGAGGCCTACTTTACATCTCAGCTTCTTCCCTAATTCATCCATCTTTTTAAACGTCACATTTTTGTCAATCCAAAGTCCCAGATATTTATAGGCGGCAACCTGCTTGATGAGAGAACCGTCCCGTGCATACATGTGTAAGAGAATTTGAAAACCATACATTTACTTTTTCCCCGCGTTAAGTAGCAATTTTAAATCAACAATGGCTTTCTGCACAGCAACAGCATCCGATTGGTTCTCTAACATAGCCTGGTCTGCAGTTGGGGGGAATAACGTACATAAGTGTCATCTTCATACAGATGAATGTTACAGGTTTTTGTAGATAGACTAATATTATTTGTAATATCTTTAGTAATATCAAGGTGACTTGACAACATCAGAAAGCACACATTGTGTCCTGTCTGACAAATAGTTGTCGAGGCCCATTTCAGACAACGTTTTGAATGACTAGGGCATGGTCGACAGTATAGAAGCCCTTGGATAGATCTATAAATATGGCCGCACAGTGATTACTATGGTCTAAGCTATTTAACACATCATCTAGAACAAGCATAGCTGCTGAAACAGTGCTATGTCCAGGTTTATAACCAGACTGGTGCACATTATTAATATAACTTGAAGTTTAAATAGTTCTTAACTACTATATACTGAATTCGTGCCATACTGTATATACAAAAGTATGTGGACACTCCTTCAAATTAGTGGATTCGGGTGTAGAAAATCGAGCACACAGCCATTCAATCTCCATAGACAAACATTGGCAGTAGAATGGCCTTACTGAAGAGCTCAGTGACTTTCAATGTGGCACCATCATAGCATACCACCTTTCCAACAAGTCAGTTGGTCAAATCTCGGCCCTGCTAGAACTGCCCCGGTCAACTGTAATCGCTGTTATTGTGAAGTGGAAACGTCTAGGAGCAACAACAGCTCAGAAGGTTATGTTTTTCCCTTTGAAATCTGTTATTATCCAAGCAGGTAGTAGTGAAGCTGTCCCTCTACAGTTAGTGACGTTTTCAATATTTCTACTGATTTAAGTCATTACACCAACATATGAGACATTCGAACAGTAAAATGAGACAGTCTAACCAGCTAGCTCACCTATGCCACTGTCTGGGGCAGCCTGACTCTCAACCCTGGCTTGGATCTTTAACGATGGAGCCAAAAAACATAGTATTGATGCTCACTCATTTATTTATATACCATATATCGATTATAATGTCTCCAATTTATACCTCTAACTTCATCTGTGTCTTTTTAGTTAAAATACATTCAATACAGTACAGAAGAACTTCCAGACGTATAAACAGACTCACCATGAGGTCTGGTCCTCTGACTCTGTCCTCTCCTTCCTCAGCGTCCCGCTTCAACCTGGAGACCGAGTGGAAAAACAACTACCCCCGTCTGAGAGAGCTGGACAGGGTATGTCAAGTCAACAATATTTTCCTTCACCCGTCTACTGGTTCTGAGATTTTGAGAGCAGAGCCACGTTGGAGTGTCAGATTCCACCCAATAATCTTCTGTTCGTCTTTTCCTCCCAGAATGAACTCTTCGAAAAAGCCAAGAATGAAATCTTGGACGAAGTCATTAGCTTGAGTCAAGTGACACCAAAACACTGGTTAGTGTTTCCCCTGATGTTTCCCCTGATGTTTCCCCTGTTAAATGGTGTTTTATCACCTGCATTTTTTTTTTAAATGTTTGATGTTAGCCATTTTTACATGGCTAACATCAACTGAGTGTTCAATGCTTCATATTCAAAGACCATTAAACTAATTCTGAAATGCCCGCAAGCCAGCTATGCTGTAGAAGCTATGAATGTGGTGGTATTGGTTGTGGCTTGGTGGTTCTCAGGTTAGCAGTAGGCTAAATGAGGTGGATGTCCAGTTGCTGGTGAGAGCCCCATCAGTAGCACTGGATCAGTGGCCTGCTGAATGGGCTACGGTGCGACCGGGGGTGGTGGCTAGCCAAGATGGCCCCGTTAGCCAGCAACACTATCGAAGAATAGTGAAGTGTATTGATATGAGTGGAGCGGGGAGCTAAAACAAAGGGTTGTGGATGAAATATGAGTGTGTTTATGGTAAATAAGTCTTTACAGAAGCCCAGGGGGATTGAGCTGGGGTTTGTCCCATTGTCACAGAGCCCTGTTCAGATAAAGAGCCTTGCTTTAGTTAACAAACTGCTGGGCTTTCATGGACACCCTTTGGGGACGTAGAAATTGGGACTCTAGAGTAAAGTGCAGTCTGAATAGTGAGGGTTTATCTCATTTTCCCAATGGGATATATTCCATCGCTTCCTAAAACCTGATAGATGAAAGATCTGGCCAAGTCAAAGGACATATCACCACCATTTTCTTCCCTATTGCTTTCAGCTATCATGCCTGTTCAGATCCATTGCAAATGAGGAGAGGACCAAAGGAAGCAACATAATAAAAACATTTAAAAACAATAATGTATTTATTGAGATAGGTACTAGATTGCAAGTCAGAAGGGCACTGGGTTGGATTGAAACCCATGCAGACTCTGGTGTAGGCTATGTGAGCGCGGGGGTTTGCTGCACTAACTGCTGAACCACACAGGCCACTGCTTTAGACTATTAACGTACATTCACAGTGTCGTCTCAAAACTGGTGTCCAACCAAGAAGCGCTTGTTTTCCTATCATAACCCTTTAGGGAGTCCATCCTGCAGAAGAAGCTGTGGGAGCGTGTGTCCACCCATGTCATCGAGAACATCTACCTGCCTGCAGCCCAGACCATGAACTCTGGTACCTTCAACACCACCGTGGACATCAAGCTCAAACAGTGGACGGACAAGCAGCTGCCTCACAAAGCATTAGAGGTTGAGTTCCACTACAACTTCCTGCTAACTGTGCAGTTAAATGTCCTAAGGAGATGTTGGCGTCATGTCAGGACTAACTCAGGAGATTATTTAGATAATTGAAGATGAATGATGAACTGTGCCAGTCAAATTAGCATGTTCTGGTTGGTCTGATAGTAGTGTTGTAGCATTGTCAGTGTTGTCTGTAGCAGGCGACACCCCCTCTTTTACGCTGCTGCTACTACTCTCTGTTTATTATCTATGCATAGTCACTTTAACTATACCTACGTGAACATATTACCTCAATTATCTCGACTAACTGGTGCCCCCTCACATTGACTCTGTACTGGTACCCCTGTATATAGCCCCCTCACATTGACTCTGTACTGGTACCCCTGTATATAGCCTCCTCGCATTGACTCTGTACTGGTACCCCTGTATATAGCCTCCTCGCATTGACTCTGTACTGGTACCCCTGTATATAGCCTCCTCACATTGACTCTGTACTGGTACCCCTGTATATAGCCTCCTCACATTGACTCTGTACTGGTACCCCTGTATATAGCCTCCTCACATTGACTCTGTACTGGTACCCCTGTATATAGCCTCCTCACATTGACTCTGTACTGGTAACTCTGTATATAGCCTCCTCACATTGACTCTGTACTGGTACTTCCTGTATATAGCCTCCTCACATTGACTCTGTACTGGTACCCCTGTATATAGCCTCCTCACATTGACTGTACTGGTACCCCTGTATATAGCCTCCTCACATTGACTCTGTACTGGTACCCCTGTATATAGCCTCCTCACATTGACTCTGTACTGGTATCTCTGTATATAGCCTCCTCACATTGACTCTGTACTGGTACCCCTGTATATAGCCTCCTCACATTGACTCTGTACTGGTATCTCTGTATATAGCCTCCTCACATTGACTCTGTACTGGTACCCCTGTATATAGCCTCCTCACATTGACTCTGTACTGGTATCTCTGTATATAGCCTCCTCACATTGACTCTGTACTGGTACTTCCTGTATATAGCCTCCTCACATTGACTCTGTACTGGTACCCCTGTATATAGCCTCCTCACATTGACTGTACTGGTACCCCTGTATATAGCCTCCTCGCATTGACTCTGTACTGGTACCCCTGTATATAGCCTCCTCACATTGACTCTGTACTGGTACCCCTGTATATAGCCTCCTCACATTGACTCTGTACTGGTACCCCTGTATATAGCCTCCTCACATTGACTCTGTACTGGTACCCCTGTATATAGCCTCCTCACATTGACTCTGTACTGGTAACTCTGTATATAGCCTCCTCACATTGACTCTGTACTGGTACTTCCTGTATATAGCCTCCTCACATTGACTCTGTGCTGGTACCCCTGTATATAGCCTCCTCACATTGACTGTACTGGTACCCCTGTATATAGCCTCCTCACATTGACTCTGTACTGGTACCCCTGTATATAGCCTCCTCACATTGACTCTGTACTGGTATCTCTGTATATAGCCTCCTCACATTGACTCTGTACTGGTACCCCTGTATATAGCCTCCTCACATTGTCTCTGTACTGGTACCCCTGTATATAGCCTCCTCACATTGTCTCTGTACTGGTATCTCTGTATATAGCCTCCTCACATTGACTCTGTACTGGTACCCCTGTATATAGCCTCCTCACATTGACTCTGTACTGGTATCTCTGTATATAGCCTCCTCACATTGACTCTGTACTGGTACCCCTGTATATAGCCTCCTCACATTGACTCTGTACTGGTATCTCTGTATATAGCCTCCTCACATTGACTCTGTACTGGTACTTCCTGTATATAGCCTCCTCACACTGACTCTGTACTGGTACTTCCTGTATATCGCCTCCTCACATTGACTCTGTACTGGTACCCCTGTATATAGCCTCCTCACATTGACTCTGTACTGGTATCTCTGTATATAGCCTCCTCACATTGACTCTGTACTGGTACTTCCTGTATATAGCCTCCTCACACTGACTCTGTACTGGTACTTCCTGTATATCGCCTCCTCACACTGACTCTGTACTGGTACTTCCTGTATATAGCCTCCTCACATTGACTCTGTACTGGTACTTCCTGTATATAGCCTCCTCACATTGACTCTGTACTGGTACCCCTGTATATAGCCTCCTCACATTGACTCTGTACTGGTACTTCCTGTATATAGCCTCCTCACATTGACTCTGTACTGGTACTTCCTGTATATAGCCTCCTCACATTGACTCTGTACTGGTACTTCCTGTATATAGCCTCCTCACACTGACTCTGTACTGGTACGTCCTGTATATAGCCTCCTCACATTGACTCTGTACTGGTACTTCCTGTATATAGCCTCCTCACATTGACTCTGTACTGGTACTTCCTGTATATAGCCTCCTCACATTGACTCTGTACTGATACTTCCTGTATATAGCCTCCTCACATTGACTCTGTACTGGTACTTCCTGTATATAGCCTCCTCACATTGACTCTGTACTGGTACTTCCTGTATATAGCCTCCTCACATTGACTCTGTACTGGTACTTCCTGTATATAGCCTCCTCACATTGACTCTGTACTGGTACTTCCTGTATATAGCCTCCTCACATTGACTCTGTACTGGTACTTCCTGTATATAGCCTCCTCACATTGACTCTGTACTGGTACTTCCTGTATATAGCCTCCTCACATTGACTCTGTACTGGTACTTCCTGTATATAGCCTCCTCACATTGACTCTGTACTGGTACTTCCTGTATATAGCCTCCTCACATTGACTCTGTACTGGTACTTCCTGTATATAGCCTCCTCACATTGACTCTGTACTGATACTTCCTGTATATAGCCTCCTCACATTGACTCTGTACTGGTACTTCCTGTATATAGCCTCCTCACATTGACTCTGTACTGGTACCCCTGTATATAGCCTCCTCACATTGACTCTGTACTGGTACTTCCTGTATATAGCCTCCTCACACTGACTCTATACTGATACTTCCTGTATATAGCCTCCTCACATTGACTCTGTACTGGTACTTCCTGTATATAGCCTCCTCACACTGACTCTGTACTGATACTTCCTGTATATAGCCTCCTCACACTGACTCTGTACTGGTACTTCCTGTATATAGCCTCCTCACATTGACTCTGTACTGATACTTCCTGTATATAGCCTCCTCACATTGACTCTGTACTGGTACTTCCTGTATATAGCCTCCTCACATTGACTCTGTACTGGTACTTCCTGTATATAGCCTCCTCACATTGACTCTGTACTGGTACTTCCTGTATATAGCCTCCTCACATTGACTCTGTACTGGTACTTCCTGTATATAGCCTCCTCACATTGACTCTGTACTGGTACTTCCTGTATATAGCCTCCTCACATTGACTCTGTACTGATACTTCCTGTATATTGACTCTGTACTGATACTTCCTGTATATAGCCTCCTCACATTGACTCTGTACTGGTACTTCCTGTATATAGCCTCCTCACATTGACTCTGTACTGGTACTTCCTGTATATAGCCTCCTCACATTGACTCTGTACTGGTACTTCCTGTATATAGCCTCCTCACATTGACTCTGTACTGGTACTTCCTGTATATAGCCTCCTCACATTGACTCTGTACTGATACTTCCTGTATATAGCCTCCTCACATTGACTCTGTACTGGTACTTCCTGTATATAGCCTCCTCACATTGACTCTGTACTGGTACTTCCTGTATGTGGCCTCTTTACTGTTATTTTATTGCTGCTCTTTAATTATTTGTTATTTTTCTATTTTTTACTTAAGACAAGCCCTAACCAACAATGTAGTTTTAAGTAAGCATTTCACTGTAAGGTCTACACCTGTTGTATTTGGCACATGTGACAAATAAAATTTGATTGGATTACAAGGCCCTCTGTCCTCTGTTCCCCCCCCAGGTTGCCTGGGAGACACTGCAGGAGGAGTTTGCCCGCTTCATGGCTGAGTACAAAGGGAAGGACCAGGACGACATCTTTGACAAGCTGAAGGAGGCGGTGAAGGACGAGAGCATCAAGAGGCACAAGTGGAACGAGACAGCCATGGACAGCCTGGTACACACAGACACACAGACACACACACAGACAGACACACACACAGACACACACACACACACAGAGAGAGAGACAGTACCAGTCAAAGGTTTGGACACACCTACTCATTCAATGGTTTTTCTTTTTTACTATTTTCTACATTGTAGAATAAGAGTGAAGACATCAAAACTATGAAATAACACATGGAATCATGTGTTAAACAAATATATAATATGTATTTTATATTTGAGATTCTTCAAAGTAGCAATCCTTTGCCTTGATGACAGCTTTGCGCACTCTTAGCATTCTTTCAACCAACTTCATGAGGTAGTCACCTGGTTTGCATTTCAATTAACAGTTGTGCCTTGGTAAAAGTTGTGGAATTTCTTTCCTTCTTAATGCGTTTGAGCCAATCAGTTGTGTAATGACAAGGTAGGGGTGGTATACAGAAGATAGCCCTATTTGGTAAAAGACCAAGTGAGTCAAATAAGCAAAGAGAAACGTCAGTCCATCATTACTTTAAGACATGAAGGTCCGTCGGTACGGAACATTTCAGGAACATTGAAATATTCTTAAAGTGCAGTCTTAAAAATCATCGAGCGCTATGATGAAACTGGCTCTCATGAGGACCGCCACAGGAAAGGAAGACCCAGAGTTACCTCTGCTGCAGAGGAGAAGTGAGTTACCAGCCTCAGAAATTGCAGCCCGAATAAATGCTTTCAAGTAATAGACACATCTCAACATCAACTGTTCAGAGGAGACTGTGTTAATCAGGCCTTCATGGTCAAACTGCTGCAAAGAAACCACTACTAAAGGACACCAATAAGAAGAAGAGACTTGCTTGGGCCAAGAAACACGAATTTGGTCTGGAGACCAAATTGGAGATTTTTGGTTCCAACCGCTGTGCCTGTGAGATGCGATGTGGGTGAACGGATGATCTCCGCATGTGTATTTTCAACCGTAAAGCATGGAGGAGAAGGTGTGATGGTGTGGGGATGCTTTGCTGGTGACAGTCTTATTTTATTCAAGGCACACTTAACCAGCGTGGCTACTACAGCATTCTACAGCGATACACCATCCCATCTAGTTTGTTTTTCAACAGGACAATGACCCAAAACACCTCCAGGCTGTGTAAGGTCTATTTTACTAAGATTTAGAGTGATTGATTGCTGCATCAGATGACCAGATGACCACAATCACCCGACCTCAACACAATTTGAGATGGTTTGGGATGAATCGGACCGCAGAGTGAAGGAAAAGCAGCCAACAACTGCTCAGCATATGTGGTAACTCCTTCAAGACTGTTGGAAAAGCATTCCAGGTGAAGCTGGAATGCTTCATTGCCTTGATACAGCAAAGCTGTATCAAGGCAATGGGTGGCTACTTTGAAGAATCTCAAATCTAAAATATTTAGCTTTGTTTAACCCTTTTTTTGCTTACTACATGATTCCATATGTGTTATTTCATAGTTTTGATGTCTTCAGTATTATTCTAAATTTTAGAGGCTCTTATCTTGGCGGTGTAGAGAAATGTTAACATTTTTAAGTACATTTCCTGCATTTCTACACACTTCTCCATGGAGCTGAGAATAGTTTTTGCAGTTTTATGCATCTTGCCATGGCTAATGCAGTGTTCTTTACCTCAAACATAATAACACATCGATAATGCAAAACCCTTGTTTTTCAAATGTTCTATTCTTCCTTATTGTCTAGCTTTTATTTTGGTGCCTGACGAACAGTTCTTGTGCTGACGTTGCTTCCAGAGGCAGTTTAGAACATGGTAGTGAACCAAGGACAGACAATTTTTATGCTCTATGCGCTTCAGCACTTGCCGGTCCCGTTCTGTGAGCTTGTGTGGCCAACCACTTCCCGTCTGAGCCGTTGTTGCGCCTAGACGTTTCCACTTCAGCACTTACAGTTGACCGGTGCAGCTCTAGCAGGCCAGAAATTTGACCAACTGACTTGTTGGAAAGATGACATCCTATGATGGTGCCACGTTGAAAGTCACTGAGCTCTTCAGTAAGGCCATTCTAATGCAAATGTTTGTCTATGGAGATTGCATGGCTGTGTGCTCGATTTCCCACACCTGTCAGCAACGGGTGTTGCAGAAATAGCCAAATCCACTAATTTGAAGGGGTGCACACACACACACACACACACACGCCCATGAACACACACAGGCGTACGTACACATACACGCTAGTGGGCGCACACACACACTTTCTCATATTCAACCACATATACAGCAGTCAAACATTGGTATACATTCAGATTTCCTGTCTTGCCATGCCTTGTGGGTAATGTAGTTTCTCCTGTGTGTGTGTGTTGTCAGAGGGTGATTCAGCACAATACTCTGGAGGACCGCTCCATCACAGACAAGCCCCAGTGGGATGCAGCCATCCAGTTCATGGAGGAGACCCTGCAGGCACGCCTCAAAGACAGTATGTTATACACCCCCACCTTTACCATGACTTCTCCACTTTTCTATCAAATGGTCACATATGTCATGATTACATCATCTCTACATCGTCTCTACATTTAAATTATCCCCCTCCTCCCCCCTCTCCACCTCTCACCCCCATCTCTCTCTCTCCACTCTCGCACCCTCCACTCTTTCACCCTTCTCTCTCACCCTCCACCCTCCACTCTCTCACCCTCCACTTTCTCTCATCCCGCCACTCTCTCTCTCTCTCTCTCCCTCCTCTCATCTCTCTGCTCTGTCTCTAATACTACCACTATCTCTGTCTGTCTTCCCATCTTCTCTTCCCAATTCCCTTCATCTCTCTCTCTCTCTCTCTCTCTCTCTCTCTCTCTCTCTCTCTCTCTCTCTCTAGCTGACTCTGTGATAAATGACATGGCGGGTCCTGACTGGAAACAGCGCTGGATGAGCTGGATGAACCGCTCACCCGAACAGCACATCCGTAACGAAACCAAAAAGGAGCTGGAGCGCCTGCTAAAACTCCATGAGGACCACACAGCCTACCTGGCCAACGACGAGGTCACCACCGTCCGCAAGAACCTGGAGGGCCGAGGAGTGGAGGTGGACCCTGTCCTGGTAAGAACCTGGAGGGCCGAGGGGTGGAGGTGGACCCTGTCCTGGTAAGAACCTGGAGGGCCGAGGGGTGGAGGTGGGCCCTGTCCTGGTAAGAACCTGGAGGGCCGAGGGGTGGAGGTGGGCCCTGTCCTGGTAAGAACCTGGAGGGCCGAGGGGTGGAGGTGGGCCCTGTCCTGGTAAGAACCTGGAGGGCCGAGGGGTGGAGGTGGGCCCTGTCCTGGTAAGAACCTGGAGGGCCGAGGGGTGGAGGTGGGCCCTGTCCTGGTAAGAACCTGGAGGGCCGATGGGTGGAGCCTGTTATTTTCTGGTAAGAAGCAGGGGCCTCATTTATCAACTAAATTCTAGTGTATGTGGAGACGCACTCAACATATACGCATGTTTGCATTGATAAATTAGAGCCATATATTTGTGCGGTCGTGAACGAGCACTACAACCCCGCCTGGAAAACGCCGTTCATTCACTTTTTATAGTAACACAAACACCCTCATTTGCTGTGTGATTTGGAGATGTTGGAACTGGGCCATGATAGTTTCTAAAAGAAGGCACAAAGGCAAATTTGATCACATTTCTGTAGAGGTGTGGGTATAATGTTGCAGTGACTTTTCCAAACAAAAAATGCATGCCACCTAGCGGTGCCAAACACTGGCCACGCATTCTGCAAGATTGGCCGAGCATTCTATTTTATTATTGGTGTAGTGGGACTAATTGAAACCAGTTATCTGAAAAGGAGAGACGTCCTGCAGTATGATCAGGATTCAGACCTACAGTAATTAAAGGAGAGACGTCCTGCAGTATGATCAGGATTCAGACCTACAGTAATTAAAGGAGAGACGTCCTGCAGTATGATCAGGATTCAGACCTACAGTAATAAAAGGAGAGACGTCCTGCAGCACTTCTCTACCTCTCTGTCTCTCGTTGTATCGCAGTAACTCTCTCTACCTCTCTCTCTCTTTGTAACATAACCACAGCTGTAGGGCATTTTACATTTTTGACTGTTTTTCTTTTCTCAAATATGTGCCATTTATCTACAGTATATGCCAACGGTGCACAGAAATGCCTAATTTATCATAACCGTTACAGATAACAAATCTTAAATGCTCTTATATATATTCAGTCAATAAAAAACTATTGCCATTTAATATTCATGTATTGAAACCGTAATATCAACTGGTTATATTATATCGTTGAACAAATTATTAAAAAAAGGCATTAACCTCAGTGGTGCTTGCTTGTTGAATCCTATGGCTGTGCGATGGCATAGCCTTGTTTTGTTAATTTAGCAGACAAGACGCTCTTATTTCCAGAACCCTTATCACAGTCAAGTAGGGCTGTCCCTGACAAATCTTGGTTGACCGAGAGTCGTATTTTTCCATACAGACATATCCTATGTGTTTTACTCAAATGACTAGAGGGAGTCTGACTGCAATTAATTTGCTCCCTGCTGCAGTGGCCACTACAGAACTTCAACAGTGTTTATCACGCTGTCCATGTTGCTGAAGCTGCGACATAATTACAGCCATTTCTGACTGTAAAGTTCTGTTACTGAAATCCAGTGGGAAACCCAGTCTCAGTTGGGGTTGTATATGTGACATGCCAGGAAGTGTTACCACTCGACCACAGCGCTGGACGTCTTTTGCCTATAAATTGCCCCTCTCTCACTCTGGTCCCCTCCGTTACTTCCTGTGTTTCTAGATCAAGGACACGTGGCACCAGCTGTACCGACGTCACTTCCTGCAGAAGGCCCTGCAGCACTGTAACCTGTGTAGGCGAGGATTCTACTACTACCAGAGACACTTTGTTGACTCGGAGGTAAGGGACCTGGGCTCTGTGGTAAGCTGCCAGAGTTAGCTGATTTCAGAGAGAACTTATAGACGTAAGGATGCAGAATTCTGGTAACTTTCCCAACATTCTCTGGATTTCCAGAAATCCCAGTTGGAAGGTTCCTGGAAAGTTTTCTGGAATATCTTTGAATTTTGGGAAAGATACTGGCATTCTATAACCCTATATGGACTGCCCTCTTATCTCTAACTGTAACTTAGTAATATAATATATGCCAACATCTACCCTGTCTCCTGTTTTTCTCTCACCACAGCTGGAGTGTAATGATGTAGTCCTGTTCTGGAGGATCCAGAGGATGCTGCTCATCACAGCCAACACACTCCGACAGCAGCTCATCAACACAGAGGGTAGGCTGGGACTTGAGTATAGATCTGGGGCTGTGGTACAGGGCTGTATAGGCCCTTTTCACACCATCAGAATTATTACTTCCCTTCAGAGGATGCTGCTAATCACAGCCAAAGCGTTCAGCCGGCTACAGACGGTTAGGCTGACAACTGCAGGCTAGGTACCTAGCTAGGTAGAAATATATGCGTTTCAATCTGACTTTAGAATATGTGACTATCGTTCAACAGTTGATCAGAAAATCCTGAAATTAATATAACTTGGTGGCCACTGGCTTTTGATGTTAGATTATTTCGGTCAATCTTTGAAAGGCGAAGTAACGTTAGCGACCTTGTAAACAAATGCGGCGCCATGTTGCCGGAAGTTGTTAACCGTCTAACCTTGACTGAGAGTGGTGTTTCCGGCACAGTGGAAAGGGGCTGGGATATAGGGTTGGGGCAGGAGTAGTTGTCTAGGCTTGACTGGGCTGAATCTGAGCTAGGCTGGGATGAACCAGCCAGTATTATTGTCATGTAGCATTCACCCTCTTAGTCTGCCAACTGCTAAGCCCTCATTAGAGCATACATACATGCAGGCAGCTGCCGTGATATTTTTTTATATGGCAAACTGGTATCATCTCAGCCCTTTTTATGGTTCAAATGAGAGGAGGGTAAATAGTCTTGAGTAATAGTGTGAATGGAGGCCGTCTGCCCTCTGTCTTACCCTGTCTGAGTGAGCTACTTTGTCCTGGGGAGCCAGGCAGCAGACACAGTAGAATTACTACCTGTGTCCCAAATGGTACCCTATTTCCTACATGTGACCCAGGCCCGTAGGGTCACATGTAGCTCTGCTACTGCCACACTCCTGTCAGAAAGCACTTACTCCATAGTTCTACTGAGTTTTGCTGTGCAAAGCTTGTCTGTCTGGGGGGTCTGTCTGGAGGTCTGTCTGGGGGGCCTGTCTGGGGGGCCTGTCTGGGGGGCCTGTCTGGAGGGCCTGTCTGGGGGGCCTGTCTGGGGGGCCTGTCTGGGGGGCCTGTCTGGGTGGTCTGTCTGGGGGGCCTGTCTGGGGGGTCTGTCTGGAGGGGTCTGTGTTCCCTTTATCATTTATGTCTGACATTTTGTCTCTCTCTCTCTGTGTGTGTGTGTGTGTGTGTGTGTGTGTGTGTGTGTGTGTGTGTGTGTGTGTGTGTGTGTGTGTGTGTGTGTGGTTTGCATTTGCACACTCAGTACGGCGCCTGGAAAAGAATGTGAAGGAGGTGCTGGAGGACTTTGGCGAAGACAACGAAAGGAAGGTCCACCTCATCACCGGACGCAGAGTACAGCTGGCAGAAGACCTTAGTGAGTCACCTGAACACACACTGGGTACACACACACACTGGGTAAATACATATATACACACACACTGGGTATATACACACACACACACTGGGTAAATATATATATATACAACACACACTGGGTAAATACATACACACACGCACACACTGGGTAAATACATATACACACACACACACACACACACACACACACACACACACACACACACACACACACTGGGTATATACACACAGACACACACACACACACTGGGTAAATACATACACACACACACTGGGTACACACACACACACACACTGGGTAAATACATATATACACACACACACTGGGTATATACACACAGACACACACACACACACACACACACACACACACACACACACACTGGGTATATACACACAGACACACACACACACACACACTGGGTATATACACACAGACACACACACACACACACACACTGGGTAAATACACACACACACACACACACACACACACACACACACACACACACACTGGGTATACACACACACACACACACACACACACACACACTTGCGCGCTGGGTGTACACACACTGGGTACACACACACACACTTGGTTATACACACACACACACGCAGACTACATTACACACATTTAGGTTTAACCAGAATGGTGTCGTCAGTCACATTTGGTTTTAACCAGAATGGTAACGTTACAGTCACCTTTGTACTGGTCCCTCCTGCTTATGCCTTACTTAATCATTAAGGCCCGAGGGGGTGTGGTATATGGCTAATATACCACTGCTAAGGGTGCCTGCGTACAGGCCATATACCACAAACCCCAGAGGTGCCTTATTGATATTATAAACTGGTTACCAACGTAATTAGAGCAGTAAAAATAAGTTTTGTCATATCCATGGTTCTGGTATACCAAAGCGTTCAGCCAATCAGCATTCAGGGCTCGAACCTCCCAATTTATAATAGTGAATAGATCACTACCTATATTATGGTGATAATAGATAACGTGTGTTATTGTAATAATATGAGGAAGAACAGAGATCTTTCTGCAGAGAAATGTTGTTTTGAATGTGATGGAATCGGCTGTGGGTTTTCTTTTAGCCGATTTGACGGCACTGTAAGTTGTGTGGCTAGTGCAATCTACCTGACACCAGTAGATGGCAGTGGTGATTTGTATTTATTTGTATTTATAATGGATCCCCATACTCTTCCTGGGGTCTAGCAAAATTAAGGCAGTTATACATTTTTTTTAAAACGTTACAATACATTCACTACAGTTTTCACAACATATTAAGTGTGTTCCCTCAGGCCCCTACTCTACTACCGCATATCTACAACACAAAATCCGTGTGTGTGTGTGTGTGTGTGTGTGTGTGTGTGTGTGTGTGTGTGTGTGTGTGTGTGTGTGTGTGTGTGTGTGTGTGTGTGTGTGTATGCATGTGTCTGTGCCTATGTTTGTTGCTTCACAGTCCCCGCTGTTCCATAATGTGTATTTTATGTTTTTCTATGGTGTAAAGTACTTTAAATAATTTAAGTTGTAAATTTTTTCGGTATCTGTACTTTAGTATTTTTCTTTTTGACAAATTTGTTACTTTTAATTTTTTAATTATTTTATTTAACCTTTATTTAACTAGGCAAGTCAGTTAAGAACAAAAATGACGGCCTACACCGGTCAAACTGGGACGACGCTGGGCCAATTGTGTGCCGCCCTATGGGATTGTGTGCCGCCCTATGGGATTGTGTGCCGCCCTATGGGATTGTGTGCCGCCCTATGGGATTGTGTGCCGCCCTATGGGATTGTGTGCCGCCCTATGGGATTGTGTGCCGCCCTATGGGATTGTGTGCCGCCCTATGGGATTGTGTGCCGCCCTATGGGATTGTGTGCCGCCCTATGGGATTGTGTGCCGCCCTTTGCTTCACTACATTCCTAAAGATAATGATGTACTTTTTACTCCAACATTTTCCCCCAAAAGTACTAGTTACATTTTGAATGCTTAGCAGGACAGAAAAAATGTCCAATTCACACACTTATCAAGAGAACATCCCTGATCCTCCCTACTACTTCTGAAATGGGGGACTCACTAAACACATGCTTTGTTTGTCCCTGGATATCCGTAAATAAAAAATAAAATGGTGCCGTCTTAATATAAGGAATGAATTTGAAATGATTTATACTTTTACTTTTGATACTCTTAAGTACATTTTATCAATTGCATATAATTTTGATACTTAAGTATATTTAAAACCAAATACTTTTAGACTTTTACTCAAGTAGTATTTTACTGGGTAACTTTCACTTTTACTATTAATGTACCTTTTACTTTTACTCAAGTATGACAGTTGGGTACTTTTTCCACCACTGCATGAGTTACTTGATGTGGAATAGAGTTCCATGTTGTGATGGTTACCATGAAGAAAAGGTGAAGTCCTCACTCATTGAAAGGGTTGTTACTGTTACTACTACAGATTGACAGCTGCTTATTTAACTAAGCAAGTCACTTAAGAACAAATTCTTATTTACAATGACGGCCTACCAAAAGGCCTCCTGCTTCTCCCCTCTGTCTCTCTGTCTCTCTGTCATAGAAAGAGGCTTGAGACTTTACTTGCTTCTCTCAGGAGAGGAGGAGGAAAGAGAGGGAGAGTGCCTGGCAGCAGTAGCTAACAGTATGCTGCACGCCACCTGTCTTGTCACACTCTCACTTGCCTTCTCACACTCCACCCGCCCTCTCACACTCCGATAACAGAGGAAGCACATTTTTTTGTGCTGCCACCTCAATTAGCACATGATGTGGCAGGTGACCCATTTCTTCTTCAATGTCCAATATCATAACGGAGTTAGCTGATTAGCTGAACATCATGACTTGACTGCTGACATGCAAAATATTTTGGAACTGTATCAACAGTGGACTAAAGAAATACCAAAAGATTGTTTTTGAGTGGCGTTTTTCTTTAAGTGTGTATTAGTGGAGCAGTACCAGTCCTGCTGCCAGCCTGCCAGGCCCTTGTTTTCTCGGTTTCAGACAGACAGACAGACACACACACACACAGTTTAAAAAATAAGGGTGCTAGGTTCTCTAAAAACGAATCAGGGCACCCTTATAAGTCACAAGTCAATGTTTAGGCTAGTTTGAACCCTACACAAACACACTAACACTAGACTATTGTTATTTCCCCCTAAGTTTGGTGAAGGTGGCTGCGTTCCACCTGCAGCTATTGATGTTGTGTTGTAAAGGAGATAATGTGTCTGACTCCTGTCTGTGTGCCAGCTAGGTAGACTGGCATTCAGGTGTTGCCTTAAACGACGCAAAAGTCGACACACGCCAACTCTAACAAACACACACTCTTTTAAACACACACACACACACACACACACACTCTCACACCAGAAACACGGTGCCAAAATAGCCTGTGTGAAACGGGGTCAAGAACAACACCTAGGATGCTCACTGTCCAATCACAAAAGCTCCACTGTCACCTAATTTACATATGCTCGTTAATAAATTAATACTATTTAATCCTTTCATCTGTGGACAAAACCAAAATACATTGGTTGTTATGCCTAAAATAAATGGTTGCTATGCAGGCTGGCTAACATCTTCTCATTTAGCCAACTAAAGCTACAGCTGGAAGGGCAGCAAACGTTGCATTTTCATCCGTGTTTTCATAGCTTTTCCATTGTAATTTAACTGGATATACCCATGGTAATAATATTGTTGGATGACTTCGCCTGGATCATGAAAGTTGATGTCTCGTTTCTGCGCAGAATTCTCTGTACTGGGGCGAGATCGCATTTCAAAAGTGAAACATTGTTTCCGAGGTCAGACAGGCAGACCGCAAGGTTTATACGCTCACGATGGGAGCGTGGTGGGGCTGGGAAACACGATGGGAGGTTGGTGGGGCTGGGAACACGATGGGAGCGTGGTGGGGCTGGGAACACGATGGGAGCGTGGTGGGGCTGGGAACACGATGGGAGCGTGGTGGGGCTGGGAAACACGATGGGAGGTTGGTGGGGCTGGGAAACCTGATGGGAGCGTGGTGGGGCTGGGGACACGATGGGAGCGTGGTGGGGCTGGGAACACGATGGGAGCGTGGTGGGGCTGGGAACACGATGGGAGCGTGGTGGGGCTGGGAACACGATGGGAGCGTGGTGGGGCTGGGAACACGATGGGAGCGTGGTGGGGCTGGGAACACGATGGCAGCTTGGTGTGGTTGTGAACACTATGGGAGTGTGGTTGGGACTGAACACTATGGGAGTGTGGTTGGGACTGAACACGATGGCAGCGTGGTTGACAGAAGTCAAAACTGGAGCTTTTTGGCAAGTCACATCAGCTCTATGTTCACAGACAAAAAAATGAAGGTATACCTACAGTGAAACATGGAGGAGGCTCGGTTATGTTTTGGGGCTGCTTTGCTGCGCCTGGCACAGGGTGCCTTGAATCTGTGCAGGGCACAATGAAAACTCAAGACTATCAAGGCAGAAAGCTCTGTCTGTTGCAGGTCATGGGTCCCTCAACAGGATAATGACCCAAAACACACAGCTAAAAGCAGTCCTGATCTGAATCCTATGGAACATCTATGGAAAGAGCTGAAACGTGCAGTCTGGAGAAGGCACCCGTCAAACCTGAGACAGCTGGTGCAGAAGTCTCATTGAGAGCTACAGAAAACGTTTGATTGCAGTGATTGCTTCTTAAGGTTGTGCCACAAAATATAAGGTTAAGGTTCCCATTTTGTCCATGCCATTTTCATTCGTTTTATTATTTACAATATTATGTTGAGTAAAAAATCTAAGCAAAGTGATTTCTATTAAATATGGAATAAACAATGGTGGATGCCAATTTCCTTTGGCAGTTTCAAGTTATTTCAGAGAAAATTTTCTTCGTTTTTGATGGAGGGGTAACAACAAATTTGACCACGTCTGTATATAGTCTATTTTATTAAAACACATAGGGTGTGCCTATATATGGAAAAATATACATTTAAAAATGTTGACCAGTCAATTGGTCGAAAGAACAGATTACTTTCTGACAGTGTGGAGGTGGCTGTCTGTCTGTGATGCTGGAGGTCTGCGTCACAAATGGCACCCTATCCCCTATGGGTCCTGGTCAAAAATAGTGCACGATATAAGGGAAAATGGTGTCGTTTGTGATGCAGACTTGGACCAATCACTCTAAATGACCAGACGGACACTGCCGTCTCCAAAATAAGCCTCAACGCACAGTCACAAGACTAATGTGGAAGTCCAACTATGGACTCCATCTCCAACTAGAAAGTTTTGAGCTCTCGCTGAAAGTTATTCGAAAGATTTTTATAACCTCACCAAGATGGACCACAGCCTGTGTTTTATATCTGAAATATCTGTCTCATTGTTCTATCTGTGGTTATGCTCTCTCCATCAAGTCTCAAACTACTGGCCCGCAGTTTGAGACCCCTGATCTAGGCTGAATATCCAACAGGAATCAGCTGATGATGTTATTCAATGCTTTTTCCTGGTAAATAGTCAGTACCAAGCTAATGTGTTTGATGGAGATATTAGACGTGACATGGTACAAAAACTAAAGTCTTGTGATGTTTGGAGCAGCTGGGTAATTAGGTTAAACTCTGACGTAAGCCTGTCATCTCTCGCACACCTGTGTGCTGTTTTCCCCTCCCCAGCAAGACTCAACAGGAGATTCCACCAGTTTAAGCAGGCTGGGTGGGGAGGTGTGTAAAATTGAACGTGGTGGCTCTTGAAATCCCCTCTGATCTGTTGTTACACGCTCCTCTTCAGAGGAGGCGAGATGACGGCCCCTCATTAAGGTATTAGGCCAGGAGGCTGGTAGTTAATGGATGGAAGGGAAACGTTAGCTCTCTTGCTCTTTTTCTCTCTATCTCTCTCTCATTGATGGAGGGTGTGTGTATATAACAGTACTCACACACAGGAAGGCAGGCAGAGGAGTCCTTTTTTTATACACAGACACATGCGCCCGCCAGCACGGCCACACAGTCACAGACTAGAGCACACCTCGTCACCTTTTACCCCAGGTCTTCTTGAGCTGTTCCTGTGAGCTTAGTGCTGGTATTGTGTGCGTGCTCACGTGCATGCGTGCTGTGTAAAGACCACAGTAGCCCTCTTGGCAGTCTGTACCTGCTCCCCAGAATGCCCTTCCTCTCTCACACAGTCCTCCATCTCACGTTTCCCCCCCCCCTCTCTTTGAGCAGTTCTTCCTCTGGAGTAAGAAGTGTTCCTCTGCTTCCTGTTGCTGTAGTATAGGTGTGTTTGTATGTTTGCTCAATGTTTTACTGTGTTTGCGCTGGGTGGCAGGTCACAGCAGAAACTGCTCTAGCCTGCACAGGCACTTTTAGCCCCCCCACACATCTTTTTTTTAAACCTTTGTTTAACTAAACAAGTCAGTTAAGAACAAATTCTTATTTACAATGACAGCCTACCCCGGCCCTATGGGACTCCCAATCACGGCCGGATGTGATGCAGCCTGGATTCGAACCAGGGACTGCAGTGACGCCTCTTGCACTGAGATGCAGTGCCTTAGACCGCTGCGCCACTCAGGAGCCCAAACATGCACACACACCCCAACATGCACAAGCTCTCACGCAACGCCATCTTGTGTGTGTTTGACATAGAGAAGCAGCGAGGAACGTGGCTGATGATTAAAGCACATGTGCCCCCCCCCCTCTCTAACAGAGGACTGTTTATACCCCTCCCTGACAGCCAGGGGAGGAAACGGCTTCCGCCTTTCCAACAGCTGGGTCAGAGGCCCTCCATACCTCCTCCTCCCCTCTCCGCACCCCGGCCAGCCAGCCGCTCCCAGTCCCCCCCATCTTCCTCTCTGAGGCTGGGAACCGGGGCTGTCCATGTTCCCTCCAACACCTGGTGTTTTGGTGACCCACTCTGCTCTCTACACACATCCTACGCATCCAGCGCATGTGTTTGACAGTCCCGCAGCACCAGTCTACGGGTGGGTGTAAATCTCTCCTCTCTGGGCCTGAGTGTGTGGATAGGAGAGGGGTGGGTGGAAGTTCTGGGAGACTGTTCACCCTGTCAGACACCCAGCCAGAAGGAGAAGAAGGGCTAGGCTGTTGGCCCTGCCTTTCCCAGGCCCGGTCTCAATACTCTCATCTTGCCTCATCTTTTCCAAGATCACTGAAGGCAACAGGTGAAAGCAATAATGTTGAAATTAACCAATCAAGTCCCTTCATTTAGTAAAGAGTAAAGGAAGCCATTTTAAGCTATTGGGACACAACCTTACCTGTCACCTATCTAGGGCTGGTCGATTGTTTGGTCGATAGGCTGTTGGTGGACTGATATTTTTTTTAGTCAAGCAGTGGCAAATATATATAAAAAATGTATGGCACACAAGACACCCGTCTGAATCAATCCATTGCAGAGGCCACTGGGATGGGACACCAGTATCACCAGTACTACATTTGCTGTTCATTCCCATAATTTCTAATCTTCAATGTTTGTTTGGCACAACCTAGGCTACACTAAACAAAAGTTTGAGTTTATTTAATTCCATGTATGAGTTTTTTTCTTTTGTTTGGAGCGCTCCTGTCAATCTTGAGTAAGGACATGCACCTGATTACACATAGAAGTAGGCCTAGGCTACCTGGCCTGCGCGCAAATGTACGTAGGCTTATAAATGTTCCCCTTTGGGGATCTGATTCTATTTCTGATTGTCTTAAATCACCATCACTGTGGAGCTTCTCAAAGTAATTTTTTCTTTGCCTCAAACACCAAGTAAATGAAGTCTGTTTTTACATCCATTGAGAATTACAGTAGTTCCTCAACGTGGCCTATATTAACATTATTTTCAACTCTCCCTTTTCGATAACAACTCTGCATGAAAGGGTGAAAAAAAAAACTGTTGTGCAGAGATCCGATGGAAACGTCATATAATATGCCTACCTGATTACTTCTTATCCCTTACGCAAATAGCCTTCATATAGATAGAATTTTGATTAAGCGCATGACTTTGATTTTGAGATATGAAGATGTTATTAGAAATTAAAGGAAACTTTTCCACGTTAATGTGCATATGAAAACCATAACTGGCCCATAGAGCGGTATAAATTGTAAGATATAATGGCATTCCTATTACCAGCAACTTCAGGAGTGTAATGGCAAAAAATCTGGGAAGGCCAGCAGCAGTGGGCAGCTGGAGGAGGAGGGTCGGGAACAGGTTTTTTCTTCTGGTTAGTTTATATTAATCTCTGGCTCCCTCTTTAGTAATTTGTGTGTCTTCATTTTTAATCGCAGTGCTTAAAGCATCAGACAAACTAAGTAGCCTACATATAGTTGATTTTATTCAAATATCGGGTGTGTCTATACAGTGCCTTCGAAATAGTATTCAGACCCCTTGACGTTTTCCACATTTTATTAGGTTACAGCCTTATTCTAAAATTGATTAAATTGGTTTTTCCCCTCATCAATCTACACACAATACCCCGTAATGATTTATATAAGTATTCAGACCCTTTACTCAGTACTTTGTTAAAGCACCTTTGGCATCAATTACAGCCTTGAGTCTTCTTTGTTATGACGCTACAAGTTTGGCAACCTGCATTTGGGGAGTTTCTTCCGTTCTTCTCTACAGATCCACTCAAGCTCTGTCAGGTTGGATGGGAGCGTTGCTACACAGCTATTTTCAGGTCTCTCCAGAGATGTTCGATCGGGTTCAAGTCCGGGCTCTGGCTGGGCCTGCTGAGAAGAATGGAAGAAACTCTCCAAATACATTTGTGCCAAGCATGTAGCGTCATACCCAAGAAGACTCAAGGCAGTAATCGCTGCCACAGGTGCTTTTAAGTACAGAGTAAAGGTTCTGAATACTTATGTAAATGTGATATTTCATTTTATTTGTAATTTGCACCTGCCCTGTGTTTTTCGTAGCTGCTTGATAAAGTAATTTCACGGGGATCAATAAAGTATATCTATCCTATCTATCCTATCTATCTAATACATTTGCTAAAATGTCTAAAAACCTGTTTTTGCTTTGTCATTATGGGGTATTGGCTGTAGATTGATGAGGAAAATATTTGTTTAATACATTTTAGAATAAGGCTGTAATGTAACACAATGTGGAAAACGTCAAGGGGTCTAAAGAAATTACAGAAGGTACTATATGTTTACAAGCACACACTGTTGTGCAGCATGTGCCAGGTGATCTAGTTACAGTATGGAATTCCCAACTAAGTGTTTGCCAGCTAGATATCTTATAACTATTAAGTTGGCTATATAAAATGTGCTAAATGCTCTGCAGTTGTCCATTTGCTTTGCTAATTTAGTAGCTAGTTAGCTATGTAGCTAAGTGGTTAGCTTCTTCCAAAATCAAGCTTTGCTTGGTAACAGCAGAGAATCACCCTTTGATCAAGAGCCTTGCTGTCTATTTGTTTTTGTCCGTGCAGCCAAATGTGAGTAGCATTTTGTAGTTACTTATATAATTTATGAGCTGGGATGTTTGTCCTGCAGATAGTTTAGGCCAGAGACTGTATAAAATGTTTGCAATGCGTTCCGTTAGCGTTCGTTAGCATTTAGTTAGCATTCTCTCTGGGATTTTACATGTACTTGTTAGCATTGCTAACCTTCGGATTACAGAGGCTGTGGGCGTTGAACATAGCAACCCCCTCCCCCACATGTGTTCTGTGCTGGTATTACGAATATCCCGGGATGCAACATGGTCGGTATGACAATCTGGACCCGCCCAAGCCCAGTGTGCTATATAGGGAATAGGGTGCCATTTGTGACAATCCAATCTCAGAGAGCACCGTTATTGTTCACACACTAGGCTCCTGCTAGCTGCCCATCACTCAAATAAGAGTACACAATCTGTATGAGGTGTTAGGAAAACCATACACTTCCTCTCTCACATGGTAAAAATAGAGCAGGACGTTTTTAAGAGCTCTCTCTTGGTCTCTTCTGTTGCCCCGGTCAGGAAAAGCCTTAGAATAGATGACATTTCCCAGCAGGTGGTTTACCAGGGTAATTCATAGCTAAGATTTAGATTATTTGCCATATTTTATTGCTGAATGGTTAAAGTTGGCAGGTCTTCAAATTGTGTATTAGATAATTCATCAGACTTTTCGCCATCGCCTAGATAAAGGCACATGTCAGTTTTCAGATATCGAGTTTGAATGTGCTTGCAATGACATTTCACTCTAGCGTGGCATTAGGGAATTTAGTCTGTGTTTGCTGCTCCTGCACAATGGTACGTGTGTGGGCTCAGCACCAGCTGGAGACCCGTATTTACCTGAGGGAGTTCAAGTGTTGGGTGTTCTTCTGGGGGGCTGATGTGCAGAAGATGATGTGTCGGTCGGAATCGGCCGTGCAATCTCTGTGGTTGTTGAGGTTGTTTGGGATCAGTGCTGTGCCTAATGGGATATACTGCCATGCAGGCTTTAGGGTATATCCCGAGTCGGACCGCCTGATTCATCCTTGTAGAAGTCATGGAGACTGAGACAGGTGGGGCTTGACCAGAGTTGGACCCTGGTTTGAGTGTCACTATCAGGCTTCGTCTTGGAATTCACATCACATGTAAATTCAGGTCAGTCTGTCTGTCTGTCGGTTTGCCTGTGGCGTGTGTGCACACCCAGAGTTCAGTGGCAGATATTCCACACACCTGTGGCTCTGAGGGATTATGACAGTGACTTAATTTAAACACTCTGTCATCCCGAGGCCGATGTTACCCCGTAAGATTGATTGTCCAGGCTACTTAGCTGCAGTGCAGACGACCATCTGAGTGCAAAAGGTTGGCTTTAGAAGCCGGGGATCTCTGTCTCTCTGTGGTTTACGATGATTTACAACCCAACACAAAAAAACTAATTACATAGACATTTTCTGCACAGCTGGAACTGTATAAAGACGTCATTACTCTGGACTTGTAAGTGAAGTAGAATTTATTTGGAAGTCCTAAAAAAAAGTAAGCCTTATCAGAGAGAGACTCTTTCTGAATAGGCCTACTACTGCTTTTAATAATTATGCTGTTTTCCTGCATGAAAGCACTTGAACCCAGCAGCGCTAAAAACTCCAGATTTTTCCCCCATAACCCGATTTTACATCACCCTTCAAAGCCATAGCAATGTCTGTCAATAAAACTTGCTCAGGAGACTGAAAAAACACATCCTCACCTGGACAGGAGACTATGAAACACAACCTCACCTGGCCAGGAGACTACGAAACACATCCTCACCTGGCAACACATCCACACCTGGCAACACATTCTCACCTTGCCAGGAGACTACACAACACCTGACTTGACTACCCAGGATACTACACAACACCTGGCGTAACTACCCAGGACACTACACAACACCTGGCGTAACTACCCAGGACACTACACAACACCTGCCGTAACTACCCAGGACACTACACAACACCTGGCGTAACTACCCAGGACACTACACAACACCTGCCGTAACTACCCAGGACACTACACAACACCCGGCGTAACTACCCAGGAGACTACACAACACCCGGCGTAGCTACCCAGGAGACTACACAACACCCGGCGTAACTACCCAGGAGACTACACAACACCCGGCATGACTACACTACACCTGCCGTGACTACCCAGGAGACCACAACACCTGGCGTGACTACCCAGGAGACTACACAACACCCGGCGTGACTACCCAGGAGACTACACAACACCTGACGTAATCATGTTTGGGACAGGAGACTCCTCCTGACCAGGCGCTGAACTCTGTCCTGTCTTCAGTGTTCATGACAGTTTGGGACAGGAGTCTCCTCCTGACCAGGCGCTCAACTCTGTCCTGTCTTCAGTGTTCATGACAGTTTGGGACAGGAGTCTCCTCCTGACCAGGCGCTCAACTCTGTCCTGTCTTCAGTGTTCACTGATGCTGGACTGGAGCACAATGCAAAAAAAGACAAACGGGCTGAAACCCTTCCATTGTCTTGGCACCGAACGTTGGCCACCGAAACCCTTCCGTTGTCCTGGCACCGAACTTTGGCCACTGAAACCCTTCTGTTTTCTTGGCACCGAACGTTGGCCACTGAAACCCTTCCGTTGTCTTGGCACCGAACGTTGGCCACCGAAACCCTTCCATTGTCTTTGCACCAAACGTTGGCCACCGAAACCCTTACGTTTTCATTGCACTGAACGTTGGCCACCAAAACCCTTCCGTTGACGCTTTCTAACACACTCAATTTCTAACGGCCTTGCTCCTTTCACATGAAACTCCAGAGACTGGCGTTCCCCATATTAAAGAGATTAAGGTCTCTCTCTCCCTCACAGCGTGCTATATGACCCTCTGTCCTTTCCCCTCTCCCTCTACTCTCTTTACATCTGTATGGAGCGGTTGTACGACAGTCTAATTACAGGTCAATTAAAGGCTTTTCCCTCAGTCCCTTCTGCTGTTCTTGCTCCATCCACCGAAGGCTTACAGCCTTACGGCTCAGAAGAGTGGGAGTGAAAGACGTATCATTTCCTGTGGAGATCAGCCGAGAGAGGGACCTTAAATAAGGGATTTCAGAGGATTATGGGGATATTCATGACCAGATAAAGGGGAGTCCAGCTGAATGGCAGTGTCTTGGGGCTCATCTCTTAGGTAAACAGGCGCCTAAATTGAGTTTTTTTTAATCCCTCTGAGGCAACAGGCAACGAACGGCGACTCTGGCCACTTTGTGTGTTGCATTTCCGCGCATCCAGAAAAGAAAAGCCGCCTTGTTGTGGGCTTTTCTTTCCCTTGTCCTCTTGTGGGACAAACAGATGGCGGAGGAGAAATAAATATCACTAACCAGAATATTGGCTTTTTTTTTTTTAAGCCGCCATTCACATACTGTGCGTGCCCTCGCTTTTTCCTAACAAGATGACAGTTGCCTAATTTTAATGGTAACTGGCTAGATGATAAATTGGGGTTTAAAATTCATGTTTCTGAGCTGGTAAAGAAGTTGAAGATCAAAATGTAATTGTTTTACTGAAATAGAGCATGTCAGTATTTCGATAATAAAAAGGAAGTTGTGCAGGCCACTTTTGTCTGTTTTAGATTACGGGGATATAATCTACATGCCCTTGTGCCCTTAGATTAATTACTGGTGATCGTTTTAGAACCATTGTGTATTGTATCAAAAAGTAGGTTGGGCCTCTATGTAAGAAGAGAGCATTATTCTCTTTGGTTTATTTACAAAGCACTCCTGTAGAGACTTCCAGTGTATCTGAAAACACTGGTCAAGGTCACACCAATAGAATACAGTACGAGAGCACATGATTGGATAGTGCTGGAGGTTCCAAGGATGGCTTCTGATTTTTTTTTATTTTTGTGTTGCAGGGGAGGCTCAGGCGTAACCTGTTGCCCTTTAGGGGATTTGTAACGTTAGTGGGAAATCCTCGAAGTGAAGATTGGATTTGTTTGTAATGTAGTATTTTATTGTGTTTTGTATTGATGTGTGTGTTTGTATGCAGGGCTGATATTGGAAAAAAAGACACAATGTTAAAATAAAGGTTCATAAAAAAATAAATGAACTGTACACAGTAACTCCCTTATCAGTGGAACATCTAGACTCCGCTGAGCTTTGAAGGTGAGCCAGGGGTTTTCCCTGGCTTGTTTTGGTGATGTGACAGAGATGTCCCTCCCTCCTCTCTTCTCTCTTCTCTTCCCTGGGTCTGGGTCAGACAGATGTTGCTATTTAGTCTTATATTTCAGGACATGGAGGTGTTTGTGTGTGCGTCCTCAAAAACTGCCTTGTGACTTTCATCTGTCAGATAGGGATGCCTCTGCACCCATGCCTTGATGTTAGATGGTTCCTCACTCTGAAAGTAGTCTACGGGCCAGGATAAACTGTTATCCATGGTTCTTTTAACAGCCACTCCCATTGATAGTGGTGGCTAAGATTAGCTGAGGTTTTTATTGGCTGTTTAAAGAACTAAACCATGGGTTACAGTTTCTCTTTGCCCATAGATTACTTGAATGGCGAAGAACCATCTAACATCAAGCTGTAAAATAGTTAACTACTCCTTTAAAACACTGTTGTTCTAAACAACTATGATTTATCGACATGTAGAAATCTTCTGGTTTTGAAGCTTTCAGACCTTTTGTGTCTTAAGTTTTTTTTTGTCAAAAGCATTTGAAGATACTCTTCTGATTAGTATCTCATGAGGCGTATTGAAAGTAGGTCAGTTGCAGCTAGTGACTCAGAGTTTTGTTAGAGTTTGTGCTTGGGGCAGCTCCAGTTGGATTAGTCTACTGGAATAGAGGGAGTCAGAAAGATGGGGACATGGATGAGTGCAGCTGGCGCTGCTAGTCCCCTATAGGCCTCTTTTACTCTTGTTGGCTAACAGACTTACTCTTGCTTACTCTTGTTTATTCAGCGATTAAAGACTCTCTGTAACTGCAGCCCATCGTGTGACAGTACATGTTGTGCGGACGGATATCTATTCAAAAGACCATCTCAGACAAAAGGACCTCGACGACGGGACGCGGTGACTGAACTTTTTTTCAGTGTGTTTTCCCTTTCATGTTGAATAATGTTATGGTATTTCCCATCCATTAGCTAGACGTGTGCCTTGAGGGACGTACCATGTCATGGTTTTGGAGGGGGGATCTTTGATGTGGTGTGTGTGAGGTAACTGGAAATGGTCCACAACTCCCCCCTTATCAGATTATTTCACTGAAGTGGTCGTTTTGAGGTTTGAGGGCTGTCAGTGGGGACCGTCTGCTGTTTGGCTGAAACAAGAGGTGGCAGAACAACGGCCTGTGACACGTCTATTATTCTGCTAGTGAATACATACAGAATGTCAGGTCATTGGTTTCACAATCATTCTGTGAAAGTATGCAACAGGATATTTATTGTGTATATCTCTGGTATTGGTGTTGCTGGTATTTGGGAGGCCATGGTCACAACAGGAGGACTTAGGGTCTGAGAAACATCTTCTTGGGTCTCGCAGGTAGAAATAGAATAGAATAGAATAGAATAGAATAGGCCGGTTTAACCGACTCAACCAATTCACATGACAGCATTGGTTTACTGGGTTGTCCTGTATCAATTGAGGCATCTTGGATGCTCTCCATATCTACTGTTTTTGTTTTGCAATTCTCAACTAACCCATCCTCTGGCTTCTTCTTTTTTGTTTTGTAAAGACTCAACTAACCCATCCTCTGTCTTCCCTCCTCTGCAGAGAAAGTCCGTGAGATTCAGGAGAAACTTGAAGCCTTCATAGAAGCTCTACACAAGGAGAAGTAGAGCACCAGGTATCTGCCTGTCAAGCATCTCACATGCTACAGTACAGAGACTATTAGTGAGCAGTATTGTACAGAGATGTCTCTAATATAAATATATATATGTGTAAACATTTCACTGTCTACACCTGTTGTATTTGGCACATCTGACAAGTACAATTTGATTTGAATACATATATACACATAAAAATAAATGTTTACGATATATTTTTGCTGCTTTGCTTATATTCAAATATTGTAGCTTGGCACATGTTCATTGTGCTCCACCTGTAAGGAGTGTTATGTTGAAGACTTTTCTGTATCAGAAAATAGACAGTAACCCATCTCACCCTTTTCTCTTTGGCAGAAACCATTAGAAGCAAACCTACAGATCACAGAAGCAATGCACTGATCAGAGAGTACTAATTCCCCCCCTCTGTAAATGACTGAATCCCCCCAGTGACGCCCAACCATGGCACTTATTTTTCTTTAAGTGGAGTGGAGTTTGTCGGACGGAGCCCTTGACCCTGAGGCGGGTCAGGTTATCAATGTGGCTGAGCAGATAGCTCTTCCTCAGCTCAGAGTGGGATCCATGTTTTAAAGGCCCATGATGTGTTCACCAGACATGTCCTCCTCTCCTCACCAGACCATGTCCTCCTCTCCTCACCAGACCATGTCCTCCTCTCCTCACCAGACCATGTCCTCCTCTCCTCACCAGACCATGTCCTCCTCTCCTCACCAGACCATGTCTTCCTCTCCTCACCAGACCATGTCCTCCTCTCCTCACCAGACCATGTCCTCCTCTCCTCACCAGACCATGTCCTCCTCTCCTCACCAGACCATGTCCTCCTCTCCTCACCAGACCATGTCTCACGCGGTTTTTTGCTCTGCTTTTTGCTTTTTCGGCACGGAAGACGAAGAGAGGGACGAGGTGGACAAGATTGAAGTTACACACAATCGCTCACTCGCTCGCTCACTCACTCACATTGCTCCCTCATTTCTAACACATGAGGTTGTAATGGTTTTCTGCAAACTTCCTTTCCTTTATTTGGGAATGTGCTTGAGCACCGGTCATGTCCCAAATTGCACTGGTCAAAAGCAGTGCACTGTATAGGGAGTGGGATGCCATTTGGGACGCACACAGAATGTCTGATGGTGATGGGGTAAGTCTGTGTGAGTCAGTCACAGACGTGTGTGTGTGCGTGGAAGGGTGATGGGAACTGAGACTTATGCATCTCTCTCTTAGCCGCTGGCATCCACCCTCTTCTCTGTAGATGGACTAGCTGTGAATGAAAGAAAAGGTTCAGCCAGTTGGGCCATTCTCCTGTCCCACTTAGGACTTCTTAATGTGAATTCACTTTAGTTATCACAGCGACTAGATCTAACCCAACTCACTAACCCTATAGGTACAGGCCTCACTTATTAACCCAGATACGAAGATAATATAATATTGATTGTATTTCTTATTTCAGGAAAGCAGCCTTAATTTAAGAGTTATATCTGATATTGATAGACAGCACTCAAGGCCCCACTATGTACCTCTTTGTGCAGATCATCACAAGGGTTTATATGTATCTAGTTCAACCTGCAGTGAATGGAACCACATTGTCCAATCACGTTGGGGGAAAGATGCTAGTCACCTTGTTGTATTCAAATGTGGTGACTCAGCTACACAGTCCTCTTTGGGTTCTTGGTATGTTCACTCTCCTCCTTTCACTTCTTCTGCTTCTCCATGCTCTCCTGCCTCTGGGCAGGTCACACTGTCTGACTTGCTGGTCTCTACTGGTCTCTCCTGCCTCTGGGAAGGTCACATTGTCTGACTTGCTGGTCTCTACTGGTTTCTCCTGCTTCTGGGCAGGTCACCCTGTCTGACTTGCTGGTCTCTACTGGTCTCTCCTGCTTCTGGGCAGGTCACACTGTCTGACTTGCTGGTCTCTACTGAGGGACCTTTTTCTCTCTCTAATCTAATCTATCCATGTCTTTATTCTCACTCTTCTCTCTATCTTCTATCATCCTGTCCACCTCATCCCCAATCTCTCTCTCTCTCTCTCTCTCTCTCTCCCCCTCTCTCTTCTCTCGCTCTCCTATCCCCCCCCCCCCCCCCCCCCCACTCTTTGTTCCTGGCTCTAAAACGTGTCTCCTGATAATATGGAATGAAGTGGTGAGTGGCCTGGCCCTTCATATGTGTATATGGGTTAATACCTGTACATTGTGTACATGTAAAGTTCATACAAATCATGGATCTGTTATTGCTTATGGGAAGAATATCAGAGTGCGACGCGCTTGTAACAGGATATCCATCGGTTGGTTCAATACCTAGAGTACTGTTTTATGTTGTACAATGTAGTCTTTGCATGGTGTACCCCATCAGATATGCTTTATTTATTACAAATGTATTGTAATTGTTTAATAAAGTGAAAATACAATTGATGTTAATAAACATTTCTTTTTCCAAGAAGTTGTTTCCGTGTTATGTCGACGATGTCTGTCCGCCTTTTGTTACCACAGTGTTGTTGAAGTGTACGAGACTAAACAGACCGTTGCTGATGAACTGTTGGTCGTTCTATAGCCTCTGACCACAGAACATCGGGCGTAATTTTCTGTTCATCTCCCGAACATTTCTACATGTTGAACCACAGTTTATCATTACCCAACGGGTGATGTACTGTGCACGGCCGATGTTCATGTTGGTCTGTCTGGCACTTATTTGTGTATATTTTTTGCAGACAGTATGCATCCTCCTCAGTCATAGTAATCCCCATACAGTAGTGTAATTCTCTTTCTAAGACAATGAATAATGTAAAACTTCATTAAACAAAAAATATTGTGTTGATTTTGGAGAGTAGATGAGCATTTTGCTTACAGTATCTGCCTTCTCTTCAGAGATGTGTTTAGTGTGTGTTTGTTTCCCAAGCCTATGTTGTCCTGAAGCTACAGTACTCCAGTGTATACTCAAAATCTAATCAAAGTTTATTGGTCGCATACACAGATTTGCAGATGTTATCACAGGTGCAGCGAAATGCTTGTGTCTCTAGCTCCAACAGTGCAGTAATATCTAGCTAAATGCTTGTGTTTCTAGCTCCAACAGTGCAGTAATATCTAATGCTTGTGTCTCTAGCTCCAACAGTGCAGTAATATCTAGCGAAATGCTTGGGTCTCTAGCTCCAACAGTGCAGTAATATCTAGCGAAATGCTTGGGTCTCTAGCTCCAACAGTGCAGTAATATCTAGCGAAATGCTTGGGTCTCTAGCTCCAACAGTGCAGTAATATCTAGCTAAATGCTTGCATTTCTAGCTCCAACAGTGCAGTAATATCTAACTAAATGCTTGGGTCTCTAGCTCCAACAGTGCAGTAATATCTAGCTAAATGCTTGGGTTTCTAGCTCCAACAGTGCAGTAATATCTAGCTAAATGCTTGGGTTTCTAGCTCCAACAGTGCAGTAATATCTAGCTAAATGCTTGCGTTTCTAGCTCCAACAGTGCAGTAATACCTAGCTAAATGCTTGCATTTCTAGCTCCAACAGTGCAGTAATACCTATCTAAATGCTTGTGTCTCTAGCTCCAACAGTGCAGTAATACCTAGCTAAATGCTTGCATTTCTAGCTCCAACAGTGCAGTAATACCTATCTAAATGCTTGTGTCTCTAGCTCCAACAGTGCAGTAATATCTAGCTAAATGCTTGCATTTCTAGCTCCAACAGTGCAGTAATATCTAGCTAAATGCTTGCATTTCTAGCTCCAACAGTGCAGTAATATCTAGCTAAATGCTTGGGTCTCTAGCTCCAACAGTGCAGCAATATCTAGCTAAATGCTTGGGTTTCTAGCTCCAACAGTGCAGTAATATCTAGCTAAATGCTTGCGTTTCTAGCTCCAACAGTGCAGTAATACCTAGCTAAATGCTTGCGTTTCTAGCTCCAACAGTGCAGTAATACCTAGCTAAATGCTTGCATTTCTAGCTCCAACAGTGCAGTAATACCTAGCTAAATGCTTGTCTCTAGCTCCAACAGTGCAGTAATATCTAGCTAAATGCTTGTGTCTCTAGCTCCAACAGTGCAGTAATATCTAGCTAAATGCTTGCGTTTCTAGCTCCAACAGTGCAGTAATACCTAGCTAAATGCTTGCATTTCTAGCTCCAACAGTGCAGTAATACCTAGCTAAATGCTTGGGTCTCTAGCTTCAACAGTGCACTAAAACCTAGCTAACCTAACTATACTTAAATATCGGTACATTTAATTTCCCTTATGCCTAAAAGAAATGCAATGCAGACAAAAACAAATAACAATGAAATGAAATACCCATATAAATAACAAATCAATTAAAAACACTTACATATCTGTCTAGGTTGGAACTGTTGCTGTTAAAATACAATACATAATTTTAATTCTGAACTGGAATAAACTGATTGAACACATCACACAGATGTATAACAGGACACACAGACAGGCTCAGTTTTTGATAGTGCAATCCTAAGTAACAGTACAGATGAAAAATTCAGGCCTACTGTACTTATTCTTATTGTAGAATGTATTGTTGAAAAAAAGCTGTTAAAATACAATACATTTGTACTCCCTTATTTCTGCTTATCACCTGTAAGAAAATGACAATAATGCCTTGCTACAGTGGCGGCTGGTGATAATTATTTTTGGGGGGGCGCATGCAGTACCAAAAAGCACTTTTATCTTTTTACACATTCCTTCCCCACATATAACTGCAACAACAGAGTAGCATGTTGACTACTTGAACATACATTTTGCTCTCCTTTCTTTCTGGCCAGCAAATTTCTCAATGACTCTGATTAAAGTCAGTCATCTCAGTAACAAGTCTCTTTTCCATGGACAGCAATGCCAGTGCATTCAGCCTCTCCTGGGTCATGGTGTTTCTGAGAAAGGTTTGTATTATTTTCAAGGTTGAGAAGCACATCACCCCCAAAGCCAACACCTCCTTTGGCCGCCATTCCTTCCAGTTCGCTGCTGCCAATGACTGGAACGAATTGCAAAAATCATTGAAGCTAGAGGTTCCTATCTCCCTCAATAACTTTAAGCATCAGTTGTCAAAGCTGCTTATCGATCACTGCACCTGTATATAGCCCTTCTGTAAATAGCCCACACTACTACCTCATCCCCATATTATATTTATTTTTGTTATTTTCACAAGTCTTGCACTCCAGTATATCTATTTGCACATCATAATTTGCACATCCTTCATTCCTGTGTTAATGATGATAATCTGTAATTTATTTCACCACTATGGTCTATTTATTGTCCTACCTCCTAACCTTACTGCATTTTGCACTACATTTTGCACTCTGTATATAGATTTTCTATTGTGTTTTTGGCTGTTTGTTTACTGTGTAACTCTGTGTTGTTTTTGTCGCACTGCTTTGCTTTGTCTTGGCCAGGTCACAGTTGCAAATGAGAACTTGTTCTCAACTGACCTACCTGGTTAAATAAAGGTGAAATAAAAAAATAAAAAATCTCAGCTTCAGCTGTGGTCATGGGTGTGGTAATGAGAACTTTTAGGAGAGTCACAGTTTCGGAAAAGATTTCTTCGAGATTATTCTCCATAAACAGCTGGAATAGATCGATTTATTGTCACCTCTTCATTGAGCCTTCTAATGCCAATCCTGTAGCCTTCATCTAGTTGTTCAGCAATGCTAACTGCCCAAAAACGTTAGTTTCATGCTATTATCAAGATGGATTTTTCAGATGTTTGAGGTCTCTTACCTCCGTTGTTGTCCACAAAACTTCAGTGCCGAAACTTTGAAATAAAAGACAGGGAAAGCAAAAAAGGGCATTGCTGACATCACATCCAGCCAGCCACCTCCGTTTCTCATAACAAGCGCGGGTGAAGCTCCAGGTGTAGCTTCGTCCTCTGTCACTGGCCTGCTGCTGGATTTGTAAATCGGGATGGTCCGGTCCGAGATCCTTTATCCTTTTTTTATCTTCCAGCGAACGCCTTGTGAAAGGATTTTATTGTAAATGAATTACAGAATTTGCTTTAACTGCTGCCATTTATCTCTACGACAGTGATCAGCCTAGCAAGGTTTTGGCGGACTCGGAGTGACGGTGTGTCGGTGTCGCCTGCGCACTCGCAGTAGTGGCCAAGAGCGTAAAGTTGAATGACAGGTGACGAGAACCAATCAGATTGGATAAAATAACATGTATCCAATTCTGATTCGCCAGGGACGCAGCGACCTGCGTCCGGAGGAGAATCTTTAAGAAACCAATTAGAGACCAGCTTCAGGTCACATGCTGCCCGAAGATTTATGGACTCAGATAGACATCCATTTGTCCGGCGTCCCTGTTCTGAAAGAACTCCCTGGGTTTATCGTCATGCTGGGGATGTTTGGTCAGGACGTGTCGTTTTAATCTGTTTGTATTCAGACTCATTACTAAGCACTTTGCCGCACAAAACACATTGTGGGCGCTCCTCGTTATTTCTCAAAGTTTGTTTGAAACCAAGAAAGAGAAACGTATCTCTGTATTTGCGCTGTATGAGCTCAATCAAAACTTGTGGCTAGCTTGAGTCCATTTGATGACAACGGTGAGTGATGGCGAGTGAGAACGACAAGTCAGTGGTTGACAGTGATCTTCAATAAAACTGCAGAAAACAGATCTGGTGAACCGAGAAGCACATGGCATCTCCATCCCACTTGCGCAGTTGTACTTGGCAAAATAAGTTCCAGTAATGAATGAAATAATTATACATTACTCTGACATGTCGCCACCCATCATTAACAGGGTCGCGACCCATGCTTTAAGAAAGGCTTGTATATATACAGTTGAAGTCGGAAGTTTACATACACCTTAGCCAAATACATTTAAACATTTAATCCTAGTAAAAATTCCCTGTCTTAAGTCAGGATCACCACTTTATTTTAAGAATGTGAAATGTCAGAATAATAGTAGAGAGAATTATTTATTTAAGCTTTTATTTCATTCATCATCCCAGTTGGTCAGAAGTTTACATACACTCAATTAGTATTTGGTAGCATTGCCTTTAAATTGTTTAACTTGGGTCAAACATTTCGGTTAGCCTCCTTGCTCGCACACACTTCTTCAGTTCTGCCCACAAATGTTCTATAGGATTGAGGTCAGGGCTTTGTGATGGCCACTCCAATACCTTGACTTTGTTGTCCTTAAGCCATTTTGCCACAACTTTGGAAGTATGCTTGGGGTCATTGTCTATTTGGAAGACCCATTTGCGACCAAACTTTAACTTCCTGACTGATGTCTTGAGATGTTGCGTCAATATATCCACATAATTTTCCTTCCTCATGATGCCATCTGTTTTGTGAAGTGCACCAGTCCATCCTGCAGCAAAGCATCCCCACAACAAGATGCTGCTGTGCTTCACGGTTGGGATGGCGTTCTTCGGTTTGCAAGCCTACCCCTTTTTCCTTCAAACATAACGATGGTCATTATGGCCAAACAGTTCTATTTTTGTTTCATCAGACCAGAGTACAATTTTTTTCCCCATGTGCATTTGCAAACCGTAGTCTGGCTTTTTTATGGCAGTTTTGGAGCAGTGGCTTCTTCCTTGCTGAGCGGCCTTTCAGGTTATGTCCATATAGGACTCGTTTTACTGTGGATATAGATACTTTTGTACCTGTTTCCTCCAGAATCTTCACAAGGTCCTTTGCTGTTGTTCTGGGATTTATTTGCACTTCTCTCTCTCCCCCTGTCCATCCCTCCCTCTCTACTCCTCTCTCCCTCCCTCTCTACTCCTCTCTCCCTCCCTCTCTCCTCCTCTCTCTCCTCCTCTACCTCCCTCTTTCTCTCCCCCTCCCTCCTCTCTTTCTCTCCTCCTCTCCCTCCCTCCTTCTCTCCCTCCTTCTCTCCCTCCTTCTCTCTCTCCCTCCCTCCCTCTCTCCTCCTCTCCCTCCCTCCCTCCTCTCTCTCTCTCTCTCTCTCTCTCTCTCCTCTCCCTTCCTCCTCCTTCCCTCCCTCCTCCTCCCCCTCCTCCTTCTATCTCTCCTCCTCTCCCTTCCTCCTTCTCTCTCTCCTCATCTCCCTCCCTCCTCCACTCTCTCCCTCCCTTCTCCTCTCCCTCCCTCCTTCTCTCTCTCACCCTCTCTCTCCCTCCTCCTCTCCCTCCCTCCTCCTCTCTCTCCTCCTCACCCTCCCTCCTCCTCTCCCGCCCTCCTTCTCTCTCTCCTCCCTCTGTCTTGGGCCTGTTTGCTCACTTGCCTGGCTGTCAGCTCCCTCTGAAAGGTCCAACTCCTGCCCCCTCACCGGCCTCCACACGCCCCTTCTTAGTCCAGGGCATCCCTGAGCTTCCTCAAATATTGGGGAAGTGTCTTGGGGGAGGCTGCTACACTGCCTGTTGCGGTTGACAGTAGCTGGCTAAGAGCTTTGTCGCTATTGTCCAGCACGGGTACATGGCCCCTTCGCTCCTCCAAGCCAGGGTAAATAAAGTATGTGTGTCCATGTGTATGTGTGTGTCCATGTGTATCTGCATGTGTGTCCGTGTGTGTGTGTGTGTGTGTGTGTGTGTGTGTGTGTGTGTGTGTGTGTGTGTGTGTGTACACCCTTTGTGTGTGTGTGTTCGTGCTTGCATGCGTACGTGTGTATGTGTTGTCATAATGTGTGTGTGTGTAGTGTAGTGTAGTGTAGTGTAGTGTAGTGTAGTGTAGTGTATCCCCCATATAAATGTGATCTGGTGCTCAGGAATGTTTGCTCTGACAATACAGAGCAATTGTAGTCCCTGCCTCTCCCCTCTCCAGCCTCATGTCAAACAGACACTGGCTGGGCGAGAACTGAGAGGAGGCCCTTTATCTCAGAGATGTGATCTGAGAGGAGACCATTTATCTCAGAGATGTGGGTCTTCCTTTAAGAAGAGGAAGGTCAATAATGCCAGGGTTTTAGTAGGTGTATAATGTGGTCTCAGACCAGGATTTTAGTAGGTGTATAATGTGGTCTCAGACCAGGATTTTAGTAGGTGTATAATGTGGTCTCAGACCAGGGTTTTAGTAGGTGTATAATGTGGTCTCAGACCAGGATTTTAGTAGGTGTATAATGTGGTCTCAGACCAGGATTTTAGTAGGTGCATAATGTTCTGTAGTGTCCTCACTAAAGTGAAATAGTTCTGTAGTGTCCTCACTAAAGTGAAATAGTTCTGTAGTGTCCTCACTAAAGTGAAATAGTTCTGTAGTGTCCTCACTAAAGTGAAATAGTTCTGTAGTGTCCTCACTAAAGTGAAATTGTTCTGTAGTCCAGGACTAGTCTTAATCTGTGTACAGTAACAGGCCTTGAAGTTGTACTGGCTTCCATGCTAGCAGATGGGTTGGGACTTGTCATCTCTTCCTTCTTGCCCTTTGGGCTGTTGTCTGTGCCCAATAATGTTTGTACCATGTTTTGTGCTGCTACCATGTTGTGTTGCTACCATATTGTTGTCATGTTACGTTGCTACCATGCTGTGTTGTCATGTGTTGCTGCCTTGCTATGTTATTGTCTTATGTATCTCTTTAGGTAGTGTTGTTTTGTCTCTCTTGTTGTGATGTGTGTTTGGTCCTATATTCATATTTTATTTATTTGTATTTATTTTTATTTTTAATCCCGGACCCGTCCCCACAGGAGGCCTTTTGCCTTTTGGTAGGTCGTCATTGTAAATAAGAATTTGTTCTTAACTGACTTGCCTAGTTAAATAAATGTTAAATTAAATAAATTAAATAAAAGACCTACTGCGTTTACATAGGCAGCCCAATTCTGATCTTTTTTTTTTCTCCATAAATTGGTCTTTTGACCAATCACATCAGATCTTTTCACATCAGATCTTTTCTTATTCAGAGCAGATCTGATTGGTCAAAAGGCTAATTTATGGGGAAAACAAGATCAGAATTGGACTGCCTGTGTAAACGCAGCCTTTGTGACCTGTTAACTCCACATGCTGAACACTGGGCCTGGGGGCCATTGACCTAGGTGGTTAACTGCCCATAGCATGGCATTGTTAGTGAAGTACTGTTGCGGCGTGTCAGGGATGCATATTTTCAGGGCTATCTTATCATGTTGATGCTGTGGAAAGACTGTCATGAAGTTCAGTAAACTGATCCCTTAATCAATCAATCAATTGGCGCCTTGGAGTTAAATCTCGGTCTCGCTTTCACGCATGCTGGCACCTATTATGAATACAGTCAGAGGTATTTTTTTAATTGAACCTTTATTTAACTAGGCAAGTCAGTTAAGAACTAATTCTTATTTACAATGACGGCCTACACCGGCCAAACTCGGACGACGCTGGTCCAATTGTGCCCCACCCTATGGGACTCCCAATCACAGCCAGTTGTGATACAGTCTGGATTCAAACCAGGGTCTGTAGTGATGCCTCTAGCACTGAGATGCAGTGTCTTAGACCACTGCGCCACACAAACCAACTCAAACATACGGACACGTGCACATCCGGCCACATGCACTCACACTCGCACTCACACTCAGACCTATAGGCTGGACACATTCATCATGTCCTGACTGTCTCCAGATTAGCAGTGTTATTTTGAGAACATTTCCACTAGTTTCACCACTGCACACTCTGACCTCCAGCACAGTGTCAAGGTGGAGACAGAGAGAGATGTACAATACGTTTACCTGAAGGCCTCATTTCCCCTGTGAAATGTTGATCTCTAGACACTCCTACTTCCCTACTCCTTAACCATCCCCTCCCCCAATGCACACACACACACACACAACCCCGACAGGCACAACATTCTGCTGAGGTCTTCAAGGACCAATTAAGAGAGTGTCTAACTGCCTGAATCCCCCCCCCCCCCCCCCCGACCCCCTGACACATGATCTTTGTGCTGAATGAGAACACACAGGAGTGTCAGAGAGAGACCCCAAGCATTTCCACCCTCCACCACAGGCACGCATGCACAGGAGGACACACACACACACAGATAGAGGTGAGTGGTAAGTGAGGGCCATAGGTGAATACAGTCCAGATTGGGGAGGGTCAGGACATCTGTAGACTGGGGCTGACAGAGGTTCAGGAACCTACAGCAGCATCTCTGATACTCTGCAACCCATTTGGTAGTACAAATCCTGTTGACGGTTTGTATTTATTGAGATTTAGATATACTTGTGAGTGCCTCTTATACATTTAATTATTACAATTAACCACTTGTTTCTTACTTCTGAAATGTTTATCTGGAGTCTGTGACCATGTCTCCATGCCAACCCTGCTCTAACATTCCTGGAATGCACACGCAAACGTAGATTCCTGGTAACGCTCATCATTACTGTAATGAGATGGTATCTTCCCCTCTAAATACCACCAGAAACCCCTCCCGGTAAGTTTGACCCAAACTGGCTGACGTTACACTGAACTTGAGGTGGGAGAGTCCTACTGTACCTCAGTGTGTCTCATCTCTAAGGAAGCAGACACTGCCCGGCATCTCATCTCTACAGAGGATGTGCAAGGACCCGGACGCCTGGTCTCTGGCACTTTACAGGCTAATAGGACCTGCCAATAGAGGCTCTCTACTTTTCTCTCCGCCCACACAACCAAGAGAAGCAATTAAATACAATAGGAGCCTACTGCTGGGGACTGCGGCCTCTGGAGGCCCTGGGGCCGGACCTTTAATCATGAGGTGACCTAGTTGCCTGATAAATGGGCATGGGGACGGACAGGACAACTGCACACGGCCATCTTGCCGTTAATTGCCCACTTATTTTAGCACGAGATGGAGATGGATGTTGCTCACGTCTCTCTGAGGTTCTGATGCATAGAAATAAACATGGAGGAGAATGGGATGAGGAGAAGTCTAGAGTGGGAGGAGAGGGGGATGGGGAGGAGTCTAGATGAGGATGGGGAGGAGTCTAGAGGGGGATGAGGAGGAGTCTAGAGGGGGATGGGGAGGAGGAGAGGGGGATGGGGAGGAGTCTAGATGAGGATGGGAGGAGTCTAGAGGGGGATGAGGAGGAGTCTAGAGGGTGATGGGGAGGAGGAGAGGGGGAGGAGGGGATGAGGAGGAGTCTAGAGGGGGATGGGGAGGAGGAGAGGGGGATGAGGAGAAGTCTAGAGGGGGATGGGGAGGAGGAGAGGGGGTGAGGCGGAGTCTAGAGGGGGTGAGGCGGAGGAGAGGGGGATGAGGAGGAGAGGTGGAGGAGAGGGGAATGAGGAGGAGTCTAGAGGGGGTTGAGGAGGAGTCTAGAGGGGGAGAGGGGGAGGAGAGGGGGATGAGGAGGAGTCTAGAGGGGGTTGAGGAGGAGTCTAGAGGGGGAGAGGGGGAGGAGAGGGGGATGAGGAGGAGTCTAGAGGGGGATGAGGAGGAGTCTAGAGGGGGAGAGGGGGAGGAGAGGGGGATGAGGAGGAGTCTAGAGGGGGATGAGGAGGAGTCTAGAGGGGGATGATGAGGAGTCTAGAGGGGGAGAGGGGGAGGAGAGGGGAATGAGGAGGAGTCTAGAGGGGGTTGAGGAGGAGTCTAGAGGGGGAGAGGGGGAGGAGAGGGGGATGAGGAGGAGTCTAGAGGGGGTTGAGGAGGAGTCTAGAGGGGGAGAGGGGGGAGGAGAGGGGGGATGAGGAGGAGTCTAGAGGGGGATGAGGAGGAGTCTAGAGGGGGAGAGGGGGAGGAGAGGGGGATGAGGAGGAGTCTAGAGGGGGATGAGGAGGAGTCTAGAGGGGGATGATGAGGAGTCTAGAGGGGGAGAGGGGGAGGAGAGGGGAATGAGGAGGAGTCTAGAGGGGGTTGAGGAGGAGTCTAGAGGGGGAGAGGGGGAGGAGAGGGGGAGGAGAGGGGGATGAGGAGGAGTCTAGAGGGGGATGAGGAGGTGTCTAGAGGGGGATGAGGAGGAGTCTAGAGGGGGATGAGGAGGAGTCTAGAGGGGGAGAGGGGGAGGAGAGGGGGATGAGGAGGAGTCTAGAGGGGGATGAGGAGGAGTCTAGAGGAGGTGAGGCGGAGGAGAGGGGGATGAGGAGTAGTCTAGAGGGGGATGAGGAGGAGTCTAGAGGAGGTGAGGCGGAGGAGAGGGGGATGAGGAGGAGTCCAGAGGGGGATGAGGAGGAGAGGTGGTGGAGAGGGGAATGAGGAGGAGTCTAGAGGGGGATGAGGAGGAGTCTAGAGGTGGAGAGGGGGAGGAGTCTAGAGGGGGATGAGGAGGAGTCTAGAGGGGGATGAGGAGGAGTCTATAGGGGGAACAGACGACAGGTTGCCTCAGAATCCAGTACAAGGCTTTGATGGTGTCTGGGACGTTACATTTTAAACTCTTCCCTTTTCAGGTTTCCTCAAAGCGTTTTGTTTATGTGGCAATACATATTGTGTTGGGTAGATTGTATAGTGTGTATCTGATGATTACTTCATGATTGGTATGTATTATGTATGTCCGACTATGTGTTCATGGATAATGCCTACCTGACCTGCTCTTCTCTCTTTCTCCCCATGTCTCTGTCTGTCCAATCAAGGTTTAGCATTTCTGAGGTGAGGTGAGGTGTACTTAGTCTTCCAGGCGGCTGGCCGGCTGATGGATGGATGGAGGCATCAAGGAAGAGACCTGTTAACAGCCATATCTCGACAGAGGCTTCCTCCCAATGTTTGAGCCCAGTCAAACACTGTCTGTCGCCAGGGACAGATGTATGGATGGGAGAGTGATTGATAAGGGGCCTGAGGGGGAAAGGTGAAACCCGTCCTTGTTACACTCATCATGCAAGCGTTTTCAATCCTCTCCTCCTCTATCCTCTACCCCCTCTATCCTCTCCCCCCCTATCCTCTCCCCCTCTATCCTCTACCCCCTCTATCCTCTACCCCCTCTATCCTCTCCCCCTCTATCCTCTCCCCCTCTATCCTCTACCCCCTCTATCCTCTCCCCCCTCTATCCTCTACCCCCTCTATCCTCTACCCCCTCTATCCTCTCCCCCTCTATCCTCTACCCCCTCTATCCTCTCCCCCCTATCCTCTACCCCCTCTATCCTCTACCCCCTCTATCCTCTACCCCCTCTATCCTGTACCCCCTCTCCCCCCTCTCCCCCCTCTATCCTCTACCCCCTCTATCCTCTACCCCCTCTATCCTGTACCCCCTCTCCCTCTCTATCCTGTACCCCCTCTCCCCCCCTCTATCCTGTACCTCCTCTCCCCCCTCTATCCTGTACCCCCTCTCCCCTCTGTACACCCTCTACCCCCTCTCCCCCCTCTATCCTGTACCCCCTCTCCCCTCTGTACCCCCTCTCTCCCTCTACTCTATAGAATAGGCATTTTATCATAGTTTCATAGTTTCATACAGAAAGGCCCACTTCGAAACCCCATACCTCAGGGCAGCCTGCTCTTCACCCTGTAGACACACAGCCCACACCACAGCCCACACCACACTCCTCTTATCAGCCCACTAAGGAGAGTAGGAGGCCCCTGAACCAAGGTGTGTTCTGGAACAACAAACAGCCAGGGAGGATGCCCAGCCCTCCACAGCTCACCCGTTACACTGAGATCAGATTAGATAGACAAGACAATACACGCCACTGCTCTGGACGTCTGGGCTGGGATGGTTCTCCTATGTGGGTGACTGGGCCATGTGTGGAGACTGGTGTAAAGAGATTTTCTGCTCATGTGTTAGTGCTGTTAGTGCTGCTTGTTACATAAGAGGTTTAAATAAAGTATGACAATATCATTTTTGGGACAATATGGGGGCTTGAAATGTAATGTAATGTAAATTACTTTTATAAGGATGAATGTGACCAATCTGAAGAATTTGATGAATACTGGGGCCATATTCTCACTTGATACGTAATTCCACCTAATTGTGACTTTTCACACATATTTCCAGTCCAGACCGGCTGCTGTTAAGTGTTGTGAGTGACCCGTCGGGTCCCCATCAGTCAGCACTCAGCCGTCCAGACCCTAGTTAGCTTCTGCTGAATACGACCTGTTCCCTCTACTCTCCACAGGAGAGACCTGCCTGGAGCACCAGGACTGACCTGCACACAGGGGGGACAGGTCGGGGTCAGGCCAGTGTCAACAACCCAGGTCGTGCCCCCCTGTTCCCTATCCAGCCCTTTGCATGCCTGGCTTGCACCCTGCTGTGAGGAGGGCCATTGTAGCTGGTTAGCTGCCACTGACCACCGACAAAAGGCCCTCGGGGGCTAGTGGTCAAGATGAAGGGGCCGGAGTGAGTGAAAGCGAGGGGATCGGGGTACCCCTGTGGCTCGGGCATCATTTGGCAGGATACCAGCCTGGCAGCCACTAGTCTCGCATTGCCGTACCTCCAAAATCACGTCTTTGTCACGCCTCCCTTGGAGGTCTGGAGAATTTTGTATTGCAAAAACAGTTTGTTTGGTCCGCTGGCTCACATTCCGTCTGCTGGACGTTACATTTCAAGAACCCCCCCCCCCCCCCCCAACATCCCCTTTGATACTACGTATTATGTTCAACACCGTTTTCAGACCGGGAAGGACACATTTTGCAGAAAGTTGTTCCTTATGCTAGTTTGCAAAACAGAATTGAAAAACAGAATTGTGTTTTGTCAGAAGTTGATGCTCTATACACAAAATCGACAAACATCAACATATTTGGGGTTTTGGGGTTTTAATCTGCGATTGCCTGGCCGTCCTCACACACTGTTGCACATACAACACTAATCTAGTGAGCACTACTGGAGCTCTGCCCAAGCAATGCATTTGATTGGTTTGACGTGTTGTGAGGCGTCACTGATTTCCACCAGGTTGCCACCCCTATATAGCTATTTTTCTGCCATGAAGTTCCCCAGGCTTCCTGTTTTATGAATGTCTGGTCCTTGATGAGGCTAGGCGGCCAAAGGCAGGGCCCAACAATGGTCGAGCACACAGGCACACAATAATGTTTGTGCAGGGGCCTTTCTGGGGGCCAATCCAGCACTCTCAGGGCCCATCTGGACTGAATGAGCTGTCCTGAGATGCTATTGAGAACATCAGTTTTCATTTAATGTGTCTTTACAAGACCCTCTCTGTGTTCGTACAGAGTAGTGCCATACAGATGGCTGTTGGAATCTGCTTGAATAACAAATGCTTCAGATTGGAGATAGTTAGAATGGAATTATGTATCCTCTTGTCATGGTTGTTTCAGAGAGTCTCTGTCTTGAGGAGCGTGGTAACTGCCATCTACCGAAATACCACATACAGGGCCTTCAGAAAGTATTCATACCCTTTGACTTATTCCATATTTTGTTGTGTTACAGCCTGAATTCAAAATGGATTTAATATAATTTGTTCTCACCCATCTACACACCAATGTTTTTTAAATGTTTTATTTAACCTTTATTTAACTAGGCAAGCCAGTAAGAACAAATTATTATTTACAATAATGGCCAAACCCGGACAACGCTGGGTCAATTGTACGCCGCACTATGGGACTCCCGATCACGACTGGTTGTGATAAAGCCTGGGATCGGGTGGCAGGTATCCTAGTGGTTAGAGCGTTGGGCCAGTAACCGAAATGTCACTGGTTCAAATTCCAGAGCCGACAAGGTGAAACCCCCCCCCCAAAAAAAACCTGTTGAAGTGTCCTTAAGCAAGGCACTTAACCCTCATTTTCTCCAGGGGCTGACCCTGTAGGTAGGCCGTCATTGTAAATAAGAATTTGTTCTTAACTGACTTGCCTAGTTAAATAAAGGTTAAATAAATAAATAAAAATCTAACCAGGGTCTGTAGTGACGCCTCTAGCACTGAGATGCATTGCCTTAGACTGCTGTGCCACTCGGGAGGCCCTTTAAAAAGGCTGTCTAACAATGATCAACAACCAACTTGACAGAGCTTGAAGAATTTAAAAAATCATAATGTGATAATATTGTACAATCCAGGTGTGCAAAGCACTTAGAGGCTTACCCAGAAAGACTTGCAGCTGTAATCACTGCCATCAGGTGTTTCTAACATGTATTGACTCAGGGGTGTGAATACGTATGTAAATGAGATATTTTTGTATTTAATTGTCATTGTTTGTTTAAGTCTTGCCATAGATGTTCAAGCCAATTTAAGTAAAAAATGTAAGTAGGCCACTCAGGAACATTCCATGTCTTCTTGGTAAGCAACCAGTGTATATTTGGCCTTAGTTATTGTACTGCTGAAAGGTGAATTTGCCTCCCAGTGTCTGGTGGAATGCAGAATGAGCCAGGTTTTCCTCTAAAACATTTCCTGTGCTTAGCTCTATTCTGTTTCTTTTTATACAAAAAAAAACCTCCCTAGTCCTTAATACCCATAACATGATGCAGCTACCACCATGCTTGAAAATATGAGGAGTGGTACTCAGTGATGTGTTGTGTTGGATTTGCCGCAAACACAACATTTTGTATTCAGGACATAAAGTTAATTTATTTTAGTGTCTTATTACAAACAGAATGCATGTCTTGAAATATGTTTTATTCTGTACAGAATAAATGTTTTATGCACTCTGTCAATTAGGTTAGTATTGTGGAGTAACTACACTGTTGTTGATCCATCCTCAGTTTTCTCCTATCACAGCCATTAAACTCTGTTACTGTTTTATTCACCATTGGTCTAATGGGGAAATCCCTGAGCGTTTTCCTTCCTCACCGGCAACTGAGTTAGGATGCCTGTATCTTTGTAGTGACTGGTTGTATTGATACACCATCCAAAGTGTAATTAATAACTTCACCATGCTCAAACAGATATTCAGTGTCTGCTTTTTTACTTTTTACCCATCTACCAATCGGTGCCCTTCTTTGCGAGGCATTGAAAATACTCTCTGGTCTCTGTGGTTGAAACTGTGTTTGAAATTCACTGCTCGACTGAGGGACCTTACAGATAATTGTATGTGTGGGGTACAGAGATGAGGTAGTCATTCAACAATCATGTTACATACTATTATGGGAAATGGTTCTAATTGTTTTTCCACCATTAATTTTTCCAATAGGGGATTTTAGCAACACTTCATATAAGGGCTGTGTTTTGTGTAGGCTTACATTGGCTACATTTCTTTAAATGTATCTGTTAGCAAAGGTGTCAGCTAGAGATGGTGTGCAGGAGCTTGCAGGGAGTTGTAGTCTTGCATAAATAAGTAAATAGAGCCGGATATATTGATAAAAGTCACCTTGTCCGAGAGATATTTACATGGTTATCAAAACGTCACGCACAGCCCTTATTTTAAGTGTTTCCAAAATCCCCTATGGTGGAAAAACACTTGGAACCATTTCCCTGTTTGACTGCTAGGTTTTATGGGTATTATGATGCCTCCACTGTGGGGCTCAATTGACCAATCTTGTTGTTGACAACACAAATCATAAGTTATATTTTTGCAAATAAAAAATAACCATGTCTTCTCCAGGAAACCTAGTGAATTCTAGTCTTGTGACTATTGTATACGCACTGACTGCAAGTTATTCTGGGTAGGAGAGCATCTCCTAAAATAAATTAGTTGTAAATTCACAGTCCCTAGAAAAGAGCCACAGTCCCCTATATAAAACCTTTCATGGTGACTGGAGCAGCGTGACTCACATCCCTGGTAGTGGGTGAATAAGCAACCAGTGTTGATCTTTCTGTTCCCAGTACTGGACTGGACTTGGCTGGGGTGAATGAACGGACACTTAATGAATGAGAGAAAGAGACAGAGGGAAAGAGAGAGAGAGAGCGTGAGAGAGAGAGAGCGGGGGAAGTGAGCACAGCAAACGGTGGTAGAGGAGGTCCTCAGCAGGCTTGCGGCCCCAGCAGCACAGGGACAGGATGTGGGATTGTTCTATGACTAGGGCCTGTGTGTGTTCCATGGCCCAGCATGCCATGCTGCATGGGGGAGGTCAGGCAGGAAGTGGCTGGCATGGGCTGTGACCGCTGGGTAATGAGTGCTAACCTCGGGGGGGATTCCTGGCCTACTGTCTGGCACGCTACCACCCCAACCGCCCCCTCACTCTCTACGCATAGTGTCCATGGTTCAACCCCCTCCCCAACACCTCCCGCCACACCTCCCCCTGCTAATTTATAGTTTACGTCCCCCCAGTCCAAACACCACGCCCAGATATGTTAACCTGTAGGAACTTGATGAGGGCAGTGAAACAGAAGAACAGCCACAGGCCTCATTGTATTGTCCACATTCCAGCTGGATCTATCATGGCCTTTAGCTGTGACCCCTGGAGAATGACCTCCAGTCACATCCCCAACCTATACAAACACTGAACTCACTGAAAGACTGCGAGACTTTTCACTATCAGCAGGTCAGATCATAGGTTGAAAGTATATGTTGTATTGTCTATTGATAGACTTTGGTCAGATGTAGTGTAGGGGTTGGAACCATCTGTCTCTGTCTGGTATCTGCTGGCCTGCAGCTCTGCTCCTTCTACCTCCCTGTCTGCTGGCCTGCAGCTCTGCTCCTTCTAATCTGTCAGTGACTAACCACTGGGAGAACAGAACAGAGGCACACAGGCTTGAGGATGTGTGTGCGCTGCACTGTGTGTGTGTGTGTGTGTGAGCAGAACTGTGTGTGTGTCTTTCTGTATCAGTCTCTTGCTCTCTTCCCATACCTCCTGCCTTTGCAGGTGTTCTGCTTGTTAAGGGCTGCTATTGTCAGCAGTGTATGTGTGTCTGTGCTTGTGCATGTTTATGTGTGTGTGTGCAAGTGTGTGTGTGTGTGTGTGTGTGTCTGTGCTTGTTCATGTTTGTGTGTGTGTGTGCTTCCCTGACAGGCTGCAGCGAGTCAGCTTCTCAGACAGCAGACTAATAAAGGCTAATTCATGTGGTCGGTCTTTAAAGAGCCCCCCACCATAAAGCCACAAGCCAGTTTCCCAGGATACCTCCAGCCCCAGCCCCAGCCCCAGCCAACCCCACTCCAGACACAACCCAACAGACAGAGTGGAAAGGAAGAGACACAGCCCAAACAGCCCAAACACAACACAAAACCACAAAAACATGGGTAAGATTGACGATGCACTGGTTTTGCTGTCTTGGACGCAGCTCTCTGTTTGTCAGATGAATGCACTTCAGAGACAGACAGACAGACAGACAGACAGACAGACAGACAGACAGACAGACAGACAGACAGACAGACAGACAGACAGACAGAGAGCTGGGGACAATTAAATACCACTCTATAATCTGCTGTTTTGTCCCACAACACAAGGCCACAGGTGTCTCAAGTTTTGAGGGAATGTGCAATTGGCATGCTGACTGCAGGAATGTACACCAGAACTGTTGCCAGATAATTTTTGTTTTTTTCTCTACCATAAGCCACCTCCAACGTCATTTTAGAGAAATTGGCAGTACGCCCAACCGGCCTCACAACCTCAGACCACGTGTATGGCGTTGTGTGGGCGACCGGTTTGCTGATTTCAGTGTTGTGAATAGTGGCAGTGGGGTTATGGTATGGGCAGGCATTAGCTACAGACAATGAACACAATTACATTTTATCGATGGCAAATTGAATGCACGAAGATACCGCGACGAGATCTTGAGGCCCATTGTCGTGCCATTCATCTGCCGCAAGAATCTGTATATAATTTCTGGAAGCTGAAAATGTCCCAGTTCTTCCATGGCCTGCATACTCACCAGACATGTCACCCATTGAGCATGTTTGGGATGCTCTGTATCGACGTGTACGACAGTGTGTTCCAGTTCCCGCCAATATCTAGCAACTTCACATAGCCATTGAAGAGGAGTGGGTCAACGTTCCACAGGCCGCAATCAACAGCCTGATCAACTCTGCGAAGGAGATGTGTCGTGCTGAATGAGGCAAATGGTGGTCATTAAAGATACTGACTGGTTTTCTGATCTCCGCCCCTACCTTTACTTTGTAAGTTGTCTGTGACCAACAGATGCATATCTATATTCCCAGTCATGTGAAATCCATAGATTAGAGACTAATGAATTGTTTTCCATTGACTGATTTCCTTATATGAACTGTAACTCAATAAAATATTTTTAAAGTGTTGCATGTTGCATTTATATTTTTGTTCAGTATATGTAGGGTCCCCCTTCCAGCCCTGGAGCGCAGATCATTCAAACCCCCGATGTTTTCTTCCAGCCCTGGAGAGCAGATCAATCTAATCCCGGATGTTCCCTTCCAGCCCTGGAGAGCAAATCATTCAAACCCCCAATGTTTTCGTCCAGCCCTGGAGAGCAGATCAATCAAATCCCCGATGTTCCGTTCCAGCCCTGGAGAGCAGATCATTCAAACCCCCAATGTCCCATTCCAGCCCTGGAGAGGAGATCATTCAAACCCCCGATGTTTCCCTAAGCAGCCCTGGAGAGCAGATCTTTCAAACCCCGATGTTCCCTTCCCTGGAGAGCAGATCATTCAAACCCCTCGTGTTCCTTCCAGCCCTGGAGAGCAGATCATTCAAACCCCGATGTTCCAGTCCCTGGAGAGGAGATCATTCAAACCCCCGATGTTTCCCTAAGCAGCCCTGGAGAGCAGATCTTTCAAACCCCGATGTTCCCTTCCCTGGAGAGCAGATCATTCAAACCCCTCGTGTTCCTTCCAGCCCTAGAGCGCAGATCTTTCAAACCCCCGGTGTTCCTTCCAGCCCTGGAGACAGATCATTCTATATGTTTTTACCCCGTGAGATTTACAGAAAAGTTATAGCTGTGAGATTTACAGAAACATTATAGATGTGTGATTTACAGAAATGTTATAGCTGAGAGATTTACAGAAACGTTACAGCTGTGTGGCAGCAGTGAAGAGGTTTCCCCCTAATTCCCAAGGCTTTGTGTGTGTGTGTGTGTGTGTGTGTGTGTGTGTGTGTGTGTGTGTGTGTGTGTGTGCACTGTGTGTGTGTTTCATATGCTCATGAATATGCAAATATGTGTGTGTGCACGAGAATGTTTTCAGAGGTTTGGGCTGAACCGTGCACTGCGGTTGGGTGACACTCCTCCATTCCCCATCTGTGGCCTGTGACTCCTGCTGAAGGACCTGATGAACAGCGCTTGTGGTTTTTCAATGGCACCACTGCGTTTTATTGTAGATCTTCCTCTCCACAGGCAATGGAACATAAAGCATATTTGACCCCACCCCCCTATTAAAAGAAACATAGTGTTATCTTACCAAGTACATATTTCAAAGTAGAATGATGAAAGAAACTACTTGGTGGGAGATAGCAGAGAGCCAGCCATGTCACACGCAAATAATACATTTATGTCACAAATAATACATTTATATCACCCAGACTAGAGGGGATGGGAGAAAGGGTGTAAAACCTTGCCATGACAACGAAAACATTTGATGTCCATGGGTAGAAACCCTTTATGGGGGGTGTGGTGTGTAGTTTGCCTGAGGGCTGGTTAAAAATAACTTTAATGTCATAGCCCAGTGCTCGCTGTTTGTGGCTTGGGCGTCGCACTGCGACCGACACAAAAACTCAAAGGCAAAATGGATTAAAATATACAGTAAGTGAAAAGATGACTGAATGAAACCCAGTGGATTAGAATATAAGTGAAAAGATGACTGAATGAAGCCCAGTGGTTTAGAATATAAGTGAAAAGATGACTGAATGAAACCCAGTGGATTAGAATATAAGTGAAAAGATGACTGAATGAAACCCAGTGGATTAGAATAAAAGTGAAAAGATGACTGAATGAAACCCAGTGGATTAGAATATGAGTGAAAAGATGACTGAATGAAACCCAGTGGATTAGAATATAAGTGAAAAGATGACTGAATGAAACCCAGTGGATTAGAATAAAAGTGAAAAGATGACTGAATGAAACCCAGTGGATTAGAATATGAGTGAAAAGATGACTGAATGAAACCCAGTGGATTAGAATATGAGTGAAAAGATGACTGAATGAAACCCAGTGGATTAGAATATGAGTGAAAAGATGACTGAATGAAACCCAGTGGATTAGAATATGAGTGAAAAGATGACTGAATGAAACCCAGTGGATTAGAATATGAGTGAAAAGATGACTGAATGAAACCCAGTGGATTAGAATATGAGTGAAAAGATGACTGAATGAAACCCAGTGGATTAGAATATAAGTGAAAAGATGACTGAATGAAACCCAGTGGATTAGAATATAAGTGAAAAGATGACTGAATGAAACCCAGTGGATTAGAATATGAGTGAAAAGATGACTGAATGAAACCCAGTGGATTAGAATATGAGTGAAAAGATGACTGAATGAAACCCAGTGGATTAGAATATGAGTGAAAAGATGACTGAATGAAACCCAGTGGATTAGAATATGAGTGAAAAGATGACTGAATGAAACCCAGTGGATTAGAATATAAGTGAAAAGATGACTGAATGAAACCCAGTGGATTAGAATATAAGTGAAAAGATGACTGAATGAAACCCAGTGGATTAGAATATGAGTGAAAAGATGACTGAATGAAACCCAGTGGATTAGAATATGAGTGAAAAGATGACTGAATGAAACCCAGTGGATTAGAATATGAGTGAAAAGATGACTGACTGAAATAGAGGGAGAGAAAAGGCTCAGAGGAGCAATGACACTAATTACTATCTATTGCTTTAGGAGTGGAGTTACATTAAAAAGTTACTTTTTCTAGGGCTTTCACAACCGTTGTCTTTTTGTATTAAAAAAAGTTATTTTTAAGTAGGGTTTTTATTTCATTTTAAATAAAAGTTTTTACGCATACAAAGAGTTAAAATATTATGCATATTCCAAATATTATATGATGGATTTTATGTGGTGGAAACTTATCTATGCACTGAAAACCTTTACGTTTGTGTTCACCTTCCTTTCTACAGTCTACTGTTCTAGTCCAGTGCTGTCAGATAATGACATTTTACATCTCCAATATTTAAGTTAATAGCATCCTCAGCTACAATGAAAGAAATGTGTATCTGAAGTGTGCAGAGACTTTTCCCTCTTTCTCCAGTTCAGCACCTTCACTAATTAACTCTGGGTGTACGCTAGATTTGTCTTCACATCTTCAATAGTTCAAAATCTTCTTTACAGCATCATTACAAACAATAGAAACCTTTGAATGTGTTGCTTTTGATACTAATTTCTGATCAGTGTCTGGTGTGGATCTGAAGATCTCCTGAGTTTGCTCTGCTCTCCACCTATTCTAGTTATTCTAAAAGGGCTGAAGGAAGGAGAGGCAAAGGAGAAGAGATGAGTCCCCTTCTGTCTTCAGAAGCGTTTTCTGGGCTCTGTCCGTCTCTGTGGAGACTTGGAATCCAGTCTTCCCCTCTTTCTCATCACACGGCTCCTGGTCGTCGCCTCTTCCCGCTCTCCATTCACGTCTTCCCTTCTTCCCCGGGGTAAAACAAAGCGAGGAGCTGAAAGGGCTCTGAGGTAGGTAAATGTATTCAGTGACACTGGCCGGATGATTTTATTCTGTGCCAGCCCTGTAACATTTGTTTTTAGGCTTGTCTGAGCGCTGGGACAGCGTGTTGGGCCCATTGTCCCACATGCCCTCCACACAGCCCCTCAGTTAATGGTGCCCTTGTCCAGGGCCTCTGGAGCAGAAATGCTCAGCCGGACAGACCCGAGCCACCAGGAGATGGGGGGAGGGAGGGTCTGGTGCAGCGTGCCCACCTCAGAGGTTGCTATGGGAAGTTACCCGCTCTCAGAGAGAGAAAGAGAGAGAAATATATAATAGCATAACCGCCACTAAACCCCCGCCCCCCCTGCCTCCACCCTTATCTCTCCATCCCTCTATCCCTGAGGGGCCAGGAGCAGCTTGAAAGGGCCAAGGTGAGCGCTGGGGAGGCTCTCATGCCTGGTGGTAGAGGGTGGGGGGCCACATGAGTCTATGGTGGACCCCTCCGTTAATCTTCTGGGTACGGACTGGAGGGGTTCTGGGTACGGACTCAGAACCCCTTTCATTAACGTTCATCGGCCGTACATAAAGATAAAATGTATTGTATCTGTTTCATTAACATTCCTAATGAAAACATCACTGCTACTACAATGGGGCTGGGCGGGCCATTTAAACTTTTTGGAAAACAGTTCCCCATCTGTCTTGATGGGTTTTCGCATACATTCATCCACTCATGAAAACCCTGTATAGAAATGTCCCCCAGCTATTATGCTGCCAGTCCCTGGAAGCTGGATCTCACCAGGCTTAACTAAACAGGAATTAAGTACACCATTTGCCACTGCAGATGTGTGTGTGTGTGTGTGTGTGTGTGTGTGTGCTTTTACGTCTATGTGAGCGGGGTTAAAACACTTTCAGATGCATATACACACTCTACACTCAAAACCAATGCTTGTGTGGGACACCTTCCTGAAATGTGTAGAAGAAGATTACAGGCTCTGTTGATTATGACACTTAGCTATGAGGAGGAGGAGGAGGAGGAAGGTTCTCAGGGAGGAATCGACCACGTCTCTCAAAAATGAATCTATAATCTGTAGTCCTACAAAGAAAGTGGAATCCATCACAAGGTTTCTGGCCAGCTTGCTGAGTGTGGCTTTATGTCCCCGTTGCTCCTATTCAGACTGCGAGGGACAATAATGATTAAGGACATTGAAGGTTTCATTCAAGTGAGGACAAGGGGGCCTTCATCTAGTGTTGGTCTCTTAGGGCCCATAGAACGACACTAGGGAGGTCTCCGTCAAGCTGGGTTTGGGCTTTTAAATGGATCAAACCTCTATATTGCGTCACTTCAGATTGTTATTACATGCACCCCACCCCCCCCCCCCCCCCCACTCATACACACACACACTCATACACACACACACTCATACACACACACACATACACACAAATCAAAAAAGTTTTGCAGTGGTGGAACTATACCAGACAGGGTGGATATTTCCTCTAGGAATGGTTTATGACCGGGGCAGAATGAGACAGTTCATAAACCTGAGTGATGTCCTGTCTCCTCAGGCGAGCATACAGTCAGTCAAATGACTCCTAGAGTTACTACTAGAACGACAGGTAACCTAGCGGTTAGCGCGTTGGGCTAGTAACTGAAATGTCGCTGGTTCGAATACCTGAGCTGACAAGGTGAAAAATCTGATTTGCCCTTCAGCAAGGGACATTACCCTAATTTGCTCCAGGGGTGCAGTACTACTATGGCTGACCCTGTAAAATGACACATTTCACTGCACCTTTTACTGGGTCATACAGTCAGTCAGTCAGACTACTACTGGGTTATACAGTCAGTCAGTCAGACTACTACTGGGTCATACAGTCAGTCAGTCAGACTACTACTGGGTCATACAGTCAGGTAGTCAGTCAGTCAGAATACTACTGGGTCATACAGTAAGTCAGTCAGTCAATCAGTCAGAATACTACTGGGCCATACAGTCAGTCAGTCTGATTACTAATGGGTCATACAGTCAGTCAGTCAGTCAGTCAGAATACTACTGGGTCATACAGTCAGTCAGTCAGTCAGAATACTACTGGGTCATACAGTCAGTCAGTCAGTCAGAATACTACTGGGTCATACAGTAAGTCAGTCAGTCAATCAGTCAAAATACTACTGCGTCATACAGTCAGTCAGTCAGAATACTACTGGGTCATACAGTCAGTCAGTCAGTCAGTCAGAATACTACTGGGTCATACAGTCAGTCAGTCAGTCAGTCAGAATACTACTGGGTCAGAAGGAAAACTGTATACAGGAAAGGACATCAAATCAAATTGGTCACATACACGTGTTTAGCAGTGCTTCTAGTTTCGACAGTGCAGTAATGTCTAACAAGTAATGTCTAACAATTACACAACATATACCCAATACACACACATCTAAGTAAGACATGAATGAATTAGGCCTATATACATATGGACGAGTGGCATGGACTAAGATACAGTAGAATAGTATTGAATATAATATATAGAACATACGAGATGAGTAACGCAAGATAAATGATCATTCAGTGTTAGACAGGTGTGAGGACCAAACATTTGAGGTAGCTAATAACAGAGAGGAAGAGGCGATGCGAGAGGGATAGCTGGCCCAAAACCTGTCTTCTCCAATAGGTGGCGTGTTTTCATTATTTCACTCACCAAGCGAGGAGTTTTTGTATGGAGGTCAATGAGAGAGTGACTAATTTGCTTAACGAAATAATGAGTGGCTTGTTTTCTACGTGAGGCTTATTTAATTCAATAGAATCTTCATAATGATTAGGTTGTTACTGGTGTAATAATATAAGTAAGAAAAAACACTTTGTGCCTGGTTGTCACTAGTCATAAACCCTGTCTATTTCTACAATTTATCTTCTTAAAATGTTATGTTAAACCTAACCCCTAACCACACTGCTAATCTTATGCCTAAACCTAAACTTAAATAAAAAATAAAAAGCTAATTTGGGTTTTTATGATTTTTTATGATTTAGCCAATTTTGACTTTGTGGATGTGGTAACTAGTGGAAACCGTTGTGCCTATTGTTCACACGCATATCTGCCCTCTCATTGGCTAGAATGGTCCCACCTGATCTTGCCTCCTCCCAACTGCATTCCATTTTTGAATACATTTATTTTCATTGTTAGTGCGGACACTACAGTATCTGGTCTAATGCTCTAAACGCAGGTAGCCTAGCGGTTAAAGCGTGGTGTGTCCCCTGTAGGTAGCCTGTCAATGTAAATAGGAATGTGTTCTTATCTGACTTGACTAGTTAAATAAAGGTTCAATAAAAATACAGAAAATCTGTGCTAATAATGATCCCAAAGAAGGGTTCCATCCCAAATGACACCCTATGTAGTACACTACTTTTGACCAGGGCCTATAGGGGATGAAGATTGATGATGATTATGATAATGATGAAGATGATACCTGGTACCACACACACACACACACACACACACACACACACACACAGTTATGTCAGTGAGAAGCCCACCCCTGGCTTCTGTATGGTCCTTGGGCTGTAGGCTGTGTAAGAGGATCCTGTATGATCCTGCCTGGCTTGGCAGGTGAAAGTGCTCTGGAGCATTGGGGCTGGCTGCATTCACTGCCTAAGGAGGTATTCCTGGGAGCAGTGAGAGGCTCCAGTCTCATCTCAGGTGACCAGAGTTAGTACACTCAGACCAGGGTGTGTCACCACTGAAGAGCTCAACCAATAACAGCAGGACAGGAAGTGACTTTACTGGAGATCGAGCGATAACAGTACCACAGAGCCAGTGGTAATCAGCAAACAGAGGAGCTCACGGACTGGCCTGTGAGATATACTAAGAGTAATAATGTGTCATTTAGAGGGCTAGTCATATTCTTGCAAGTATATACATGCTATTTTTCAAATGTCTCGCTTAAATTTTTTTGAATTTATCTATATTTAGAACTTTTTTGATGGTCAGGAGACAAGGAGAGACTTTAGATTTTCACCCTATCCTCAGTCCAGTTATCCCTGTTTTTGCGTAGTTATATTGGGGCTTGACGACAACAAAGGCACCAAGAGATCCTGATGCATCCCCCTACCAGATCCCACTCCCCCTGGCCGAATACCTCACATCCCTGCTGGGATTCCAGAGCCGTTCCGTCATTGCAGACATGATGTGTTGCTGAATAGGAATGACTGAGGATCGACCAATGGGGCCTCGGGATCGGCTGGGGCTTGGTTTGACAGGGGGCCGTAACTGAAGCTTGGAGATGGAGACGGGATACTCCGAGGGGATACCTTGGAATCCAGTAATGGGAATGTGAGCTCCGTTATCGGTTGTCTCTTCAGCCCCAGGAAGACTGCTGGTTGCAGTGGTGAACTCCAAGCAAGCTTTTCTCTGCTCTCAACACAGCACAGGAATGTTGTTGGTAGTCCACCAGTGGAGGCTGCTGAGGGGAGGACGGCTTGGAGTCAATGGAATGGTATCAAACACATCAACAACGTGGTTTCCATATGGTTGATACCATCGACCGAACATTACATTTCTTGAATAAAGAGTGTAAAATGGTGTATAATACTTAATACTGTATTGTCTTCCCAGTGTTATTTCATTTATTATTATTATTATTATTAATATTCATTAATGCAAAATGTTTTAGTAAAATACTAATAATGAGAAAAGCTCAACGTAAAAAAAATGAATGTGCAGGTCCAGGTTAAGGTCCGCTGTATGTTGTGAACACTAGAGGGAACTGTTGGTTTTTAATGACCACTGAAACACTGCTCATTGTGCCAGAGATTCCAAAGGAGCAGTCCTCCTTTATCCATGGATGACATATGCTAACTAATCTCCACACAAAATTGAGTTTCACTGAAGTGAGAAGTTATGTTTGATTATATTTCCTTATTACTTGGATTTAGGTTCACTATCACAAATGTACATCTATATATCATTTTATTTCTTCCATATTTTGCAATAATTGTATGTGAATAATGCTATCTGCCACGTGTTCCAAATCTGTAGGCTATCTGTCTGTAGGACGGGTACACACATTGTATGTGGTTTAGTTCATATTGGGATGGTGGCTAGAAGGGATCCAGCTTTCGTCAAATTAACGTCAGATTTGACTTTTCGTAGCAGGTTAGGACGACTTATGTAGCAGGTTAGGAGAATTAACGTAGCAGGTTAGGAAAATTAGGTTAAAGTCAATAAAAAGTTTATGGTTAGCTAAAATGCCAAAAATATCAACTTTTGAAGTTAATTTGACAAAGCTTGATCACTTCTAGCCATGACCTTCATGTTGGGATGGGGATAAAAGCAGCCTATATCGTTTTACAACTGGAAGACGGGATGTGAAGATATGTAAATTCAGCGGACGTACATACCGTACACAGGCCAAAGCACCGCGTCACCCCAAAAACAACAACCAAGAATAAAATGTTGCCTCGAACCACAGGTGTTATTGAAAGTGATTACCACAGGTGTTAGTGTTTACCACAGGTGTTATTGATAGTTATTACCACAGGTGTTATTGAAAGTGATCCCCACAGGTGTTATTGAAAGTGATTACCACAGGTTTTCTTGAAAGTGATCACCACAGGTGTTATTGAAAGTGATTACCACAGGTTTTCTTGAAAGTGATCACCACAGGTGTTATTGAAAGTGATCACCACAGGTGTTATTGAAAGTGATCACCACAGGTGTTATTGAAAGTGATTACCACAGGTGTTGTCCAAAGTGATTACCACAGGTGTTATTGAAAGTGATTACCACATGTGTTATTGAAAGTGATTACCACAGGTGTTATCGAAAGTGATTACCACAGGTGTTATTGAAAGTGATTACCACAGGTGTTAGTGATTACCACAGTATTGAACGTGATTACCACAGGTGTTATTGAAAGTGATTACCACAGGTGTTATTGAAAGTGATTACCACATGTGTTATTGAAAGTGATTACCACAGGTGTTATCGAAAGTGATTACCACAGGTGTTATTGAAAGTGATTACCACAGGTGTTATTGAAAGTGATTACCACAGGTGTTAGTGATTACCACAGGTGTTATTGAAAGTGATTACCACAGGTGTTATTGAAAGTGATTACCACAGGTGTTAGTGATTACCACAGGTGTTATTGAAAGTGATTACCACAGGTGTTATTGAAAGTGATTTAAGCCAAGAAAAGGAACACACCTCTTCACACAGTAAATTAGGTTGGACATTTATTTAGGACCACTGAATAACCAATCATGGCAAGTAAATTGTGTATTAGACTAGTTCTGACATCTGTGATTGCATCTCTTATGCATAAACCTTTTAAGCTTTAATAATGCTCTATGTAGATCAGTGGAGGCTGCAGAGGGAAGGATGGCTCATAATAAAGGCTGTAACGGCCCAAATGGAATGGCATCAAAACACATGGAAACCATGTGCCACCAACCCCCTGTGATGTAGATTTTATGTCATATTTATGATCCTGTAGGTGTAATGTGATCATACCAAATAACCTACAGAATGATTATGATCCTGTAGGTGTGATGTGATCATACCAAATAACCTACAGAATGATTATGATCCTGTAGGTGTGATGTGATCATACCAAATAACCTACAGAATGATTATGATCCTGTAGGTGTGATGTGATCATACCAAATAACCTACAGAATGATGCCAATTTAACTAGACAGTCCTGTTACCATTTCCATTTTCTTCAACACTTCAAATACTGGTCCTCTGCAGTTTACTATGGTCTACAAGTCGTATAGATAGCTACTGAAAATTCATGTTAAGATGATCCCAAAACAGAGCTCAAGTGTTTCTACTGTCTACTTTCATCTTACAGGAGGTCCTTCTCCAAGTCCCATCCACCATTGAAGGCACCTACAGTAAGGCTACTGTCCTCTGGAGTCAGAAGATCCACAAGGACCATGTTTGGTCTTGGGATTATGACATTACCACACCAGAGGCTATGGAGAGCGACAGACGGACCAACAGACAGTCAGACAGTCGGCAGAGAGAGTGCGGAGGGGAGCAGGGTTGTGCCGTTGGGTTGCTTGGTGTGTCTCTTGTCTGTACTGTTTGCTCTTCCAGGGCAGTTGTTGACTCAGATGTGGTGAGTAAACAGGGTGAGGCCCTCCGTGTGGTGTGGGCCCTTCATTCTCTTGGAACCTGCCTAGTCTGTCTACCAGCCTGCCTGCACAGTGCACGCAGTGGATTGGGTAATGCTGGCCTGTGAGGGGCCGTAGAGCTGCTGGTCTACCCTGACAGGAGATGATGGATTAGGGCTTTGTGAGGGCCGATGTCAGCCCGAAGGGCCTTGCAGGGGGGCTGAGGATGCACAGGGCCAGGAGGGCCACGGGCTCAGCAACGTGTCGACAAGGGATTATCCCGTTTCTCATGTTGCTTCAGGAGCCGGGGTCTGGGGAAGTGCCGGAGTGAGGGAGTGTGCAGTGGTCCTCTGCTCTGGGTGGACCAGTATCCTCCAGAGAGATGGGTACGATACAGTATAGGTAGGCACAGTATGTCACTGGGTCTAGTGTAAGGCCCTAGGTAGGTAGGGTTGTAGTCTAGGGCCCTAGGTAGGTAGGTCTGTAGTGTAGGTCTCTAGATAGGGCTGTAGTGTAGGACCTTAGGTAGGGCTGTAGTGTAGGACCTTGGGTAGGGTGAAAACTGAACTCCTTGTGGTCAGATGAATCAAGCCTAGGGAGGTTAACTAGATGGCATGGGGGATTCTGTGTGTTGGTCAGGTCATAATGGAGCAAAACCTGTGCGCTATAGGGATAACTCCATTCAATCTTAAGTCATCAGTCATCAATCTTCAGTCATCAGTCATCAATCTTCAGTCATCAGTGGGCGTTGTCTTCCATTTAGGCGTATCTAAAGTTAGGATTCTGACCCTAGCAGCAAGCAAGAGGTTTTATTTCACATTAGAGACACATTTGCCTGAATCCCACTCCCAGAATGCTCTGTGTGTATTTTATGGGTTCTCCCTCAATTTTATATCTCCTAGGTTGTGTCCCAAATGGCACCCTATTCTCTACATAGTGCACTAAAATATGTAATAGGGTGATGTACCCTCTTTCTGGGTAAATACTAAATTGGGTGATTTACACACATAAGTATTTGTACGTGGCCGCTTATTCATTAAAGCAACTGAAAGGCAAATCTAAATAATTATTTAAAATGGCAGCCACGATTTAACTGGCAGTGAGCTGGCGGTGCGCCGCTGCTAAATTAATATTGGGGAAACACTAACTATATAGGGAATAGTGTTCCATTTGGTAAGCCGCTTCTGTCAGATCGGGATGAAGAACATACAATTTGTTATTTTAGTGTTTTTTACGCTTGAGAAAAAGTTAAAATATACTATGCATTGATGGTGATTATTGACTTTGGGTATTTACTATATAATGCCTCACCGGGGTGCCGTGCCGTCGGCAACACAGACCTGGAACTGTTGGGGTGTTAGGACCTAGTTTAACAATTATGCATCCATCCGTGAGTAACTCTGGTCCGTAATCACTCATTCACTCAGGACTTATTTATTCATTCAGGTCTGTATATACAGATTCATGTACAGTTGTTATATCATATCACGTGCAATATTGCAAGTAATTCTTGGACTTAACTTACGTAGTCATTCACTCAGGAATGCATATTAGTATCCTGTCAGTTGTATCTTTTTTCGTTGCTTTTATTATATCGAATGTGCAATACGTGCATTTATCTGTAATTAAACCCTGCGCACTAAGGACTGTATTTTAAGGGAATTACTATTATTACCCCAATTATATCATACACACATTTAGCTATTTAAGTATCTCTTCCTGTCATTTACCTATACAGTTTATGTAACCATGCAAGTATTCACTTACCTGTAAATATAACTGTATATTTACCTGTACAGCTAATTTAACCATGCAAAATATTCACTTACCTGTTCATTTAACCAGTCTGTCTATTAAGTAAACTATTATTGTTACCAATGTATGGTGTACATATTCAGCCAACCACCCATACTATGCAATGTCTTTTTATAGCTTTTTTGCACTCCAGACATCTTGTATTTCTATAACTTTTTCATACAGCCGCTCTGTGTTTCATGTGTCGTGTATTCGTTCTGGCATTTTGCACCTGCCCTATGTTTTGTTGTAGCTGATTGACAAAGAAATTTCCCCCTCTGGATCAATAAAGTATCTATCTATCTATCTATCTATCTATCTATCTATCTATCTATCTATCTATCTATCTATCTATCTATCTATCTATCTATCTATCTATCTATCTATCTATCTATCTATCTATCTATCTATCTATCTATCTATCTATCTATCTATCTATCTATCTATCTATCTATCTATCTATCTATCTATCTATCTATCTATCTATCTATCTATCTATCTATCTATCTATCTATCTATCTATCTATCTATCTATCTATCTATCTATCTATCTATCTATCTATCTATCTATCTATCTATCTATCTATCTATCTATCTATCTATCTATCTATCTATCTATCTATCTATCTATCTATCTATCTATCTATCTATCTATCTATCTATCTATCTATCTATCTATCTATCTATCTATCTATCTATCTATCTATCATCTATCTATCTTATCTATCTTACCAGAATGTACACGTGTCAGGACACAGATTTGCATTGAGAATGCATTTAATTACACAAATTACACACATTGCACGTATCTCTCTCTCTCTGTGTGTGTGTGTCTGTACCTATCTGTGCGTGTGTGTGTCCCTAGCCGTGTTCTGCTCTGACAGTTGGCATGGAGGTTGCAGAGCGTCATCACCTCACCACGCTCCGTGTGTCACAGCCTGCTGCTTACCGTGTGTCATGTCACGCGTGGGCGGCTCCTCGTGTTTGTGTGTCGTGACCGTCTGGGCTGATGGCGTTCCTGAAACACACACATAATGGAACTGTCTGCCGCTCCATCAGGCCCTCCCCCTCACAGACAGAGTCCATACAGGACCCATTGCACCGCACCACTTTCTTCTCTCTCTCTCTCTCTCTCTCTCTCTCTCTCTCTCTCTCTCTCTCTCTCAATTCAATTTCTTTATTGGCATGAAATGTTACTATCGCTCTCCTCTCTCTCTCCCCTCTCTCTCCCCTCTCTCTCTCCCCTCTCTCTCCCCTGTCTCTCTCACTCTTCCCCTCTCTCTCCCCTCTCTCTCTCTACTCTCTCTCCCCTCTCTCCCCTGTCTCTCTCTCACTCTTCCCCTCCCTCTCCCATCTCTCTCCCCTCTTTCTCCCCTCTCTCTCTACGTTCTCTCCCCTCTCTCTCCCCTCTCTCTATGCTCTCTCACTCTTCCCCTCTCTCTCCCCTCTCTCTCCCCTGTCTCTCTCTCCCCTTTCTCTCCCCTCTCTCTCTCTACGCTCTCTCCCCTCTCTCTCCCCTCTCTCTCTCCCCTCTCTCTCCCCTCTCTCTCTCTACGCGCTCTCCCCTCTCTCTCCCCTGTCTCTCTCTACGCTCTCTCCCCTCTCTCTCTCCCCTCTCTCCCCTGTCTCTCTCTCCGCTTTCTCTCCCCTCTCTCTCTCTACACTCTCTCCCCTCTCTCTCCCCTTTCTCTCCCCTCTCTCTCTCTACGCTCTCTCACTCTTCCCCTCCCTCTCCCCTCTCTCTCCCCTCTTTCTCCCCTCTCTCTCTACGCTCTCTCCCCTCTTTCTCCCCTGTCTCTCTCTACGCTCTCTCCCCTCTCTCTCCCCTCTCTCTATGCTCTCTCACTCTTCCCCTCTCTCTCCCCTCTCTCTCCCCTGTCTCTCTCTCCCCTTTCACTCCCCTCTCTCTCTCTACGCTCTCTCCCCTCTCTCTCCCCTCTCTCTCCCCTCTCTCTCTCTACGCTCTCTCCCCTCTCTCTCTACGCTCTCTCCCCTCTCTCTGCCCTGTCTCTCTCTACGCTCTCTCCCCTCTCTCTCTCCCCTCTCTCTCCCCTGTCTCTCTCTCCCCTTTCTCTCCCCTCTCTCTCTCTACACTCTCTCCCCTCTCTCTCCCCTTTCTCTCCCCTCTCTCTCTCTACGCTCTCTCCCCTCTCTCTCCCCTCTCTCTCCCCTCACTCTCCCCTCTTTCTCCCCTCACTCTTCCCCTCTCTCTTTCCCCCTCAGTTTCTTTCTCAATACTTTATGGTCTGGCCTCTGCTAGTTGTGGGATGCTGTGGCCCTGTGTCAAGCCCAGTGCTGACTTTATACTGGAGCCACAGATGAGGCATTGAGTCTGATTTGGCAGCAGCCATTAAGGCCTGTCTCGGTCTATGGGGCCTTTTGTGTACCAGAGAGATCCTACAGTTTCAGCAGCTAGGGTTGCAAAATTCCAGAAAGGTTCCCAAAATGTGCAGGTTTTCCAGAAATCCTGTTTGGAGGATTGCAGATTCCTTGAATATTCCTACTGGAATGTTTTAACCATAGCCAACAGCCTTATCCAGTATCACTGTCATTCCCCAATAATTCCAGTATAAATGACTCTGTGTTGAACTGCTATACTCATCAGTCATGAAAATACTATATTTTACTTTGACTCTATATAATGCAATAAATAAAATGCTTAATATGCTTATTCAATTCCTAAGCATTGACAGATGCAGGACTGCACTCCTGTGTTTCTGTGTCTGTCTGTAGGCGGTGTGTGTCTGTGTGTGTGTCTGTGTGTGTGTGTGCAGGTGGTGTGTGTCTGTGTCTGGGTGTGTGTGTAGGCGGCGTGTGTCTGTGTGTGTGTCTGTGTGTGTGTGTGGGCAGTGTGTGTCTGTGTGTGTGTGTGTCTGTGTGTGTGTGTGGGCAGTGTGTGTCTGTGTGTGTGTGTGTGTGTATGTGTGTGTGGGCAGTATGTGTTCCCTGCAATGCGCCCACTCTGCATAAAGAGGGGGAGGAGGAGGGGAGGCCGGCTCTTTAGTGACAATAGACCCCCTCCGGACCCTCTCTGTGGGTGTGGGCGGGGGACAGTTAGGCGTCATTCTACCCCCTTTAAGACATCCTCCAAGCCGCCACATTCTGGGGATGACTACCCGCCCAGGAGCCCTCCTCGGCCCATCTGTCTCCTCTGGCTGGGTGGAGGGGGCTGCAGGCTGTGGAGAGCCTGGGAGGGAATCCCCTCTATCTGGTTCTCCTGGAGGGGCTGACACTAATCAGAAACCACCGCGACGTGAGTGCTGACTCAGCCCTATATCTGTGTCTGTTAGACTGCCAGCTAGAGGAGGGAAGGAGGGAAAGGGACAGAGTCACCCAGGGTTTGGGGTGTGTGGGCGGGCGGGTGGGTGTGTTTGTGTGGATGCATATGGAAAGGGTATGTCTTTATGACAGGAGTAGTGTGTGCGTGCGTGTGTGTGTGTGTGCATGTGTGTGTCTGTGTGCGTGCGTGGTTGCGTGGTTGCGTTGGGTTAGTAGAAAGGGAATCTTCCGTGATATGCACTCTCACTGAAATATGACCCCAATCACATACTTTAATATCAGTGGAAACAAGCGCAGTGTGAGAGCCCATGCCTTTCCCTCACTAAGATGAGTCAAGACTCCTTGGGCCAGTGTATTCAGCTGCCTGTCCCTCACCCACAGTGAACAGGGAGCATTAACTTATACATGCTCTCAACCCTGGGAGACAGCTGGATATTTAAGATGTTAAAACACAAACACGCTGGATAAACCTTGTTCCGTGGACCGGTGCGAAACCACACTTTTTTTATTCCCTCAGTGGGAGGACGCCGCTGGATGAATTGGCTAATCAGACCCCCGCACTGCGGCACAAGGGCTGCAGGCGTGGGAAAGGCCGGGCTCTGATAGCAAGATCCTCCTCCTCCTTACCGCTGCAGGCTTTGGCCCTGACCTCCATCCCCCTGCCTCCCTGCTCTCTTTCCTCTCTGGAGGTGGGCGGGAGAGGGGTTGAGATCAGCCAGGGAGAGTCCCACAGCTGCTGGGGTTAGCTGGGCTGGCTGTTTATTTGGGCAGGCCCAACCAAAATAAGCCCCGGCAGGCCTCACTCCTGAGGAACCTCGGCTTGGCCCTTTTTATGTTAACAGTAGGAAACGGCCCTGACAGAGGAGGGAGCTGCTCTATCCCAGGGAGAGCAATGGAATAGATGGTGTACATTCTCGCACTACATTACCTTATCTCGCACTACATTACCTTATCTCGCACTACATTACCTTATCTCGCACTACATTACATTACCACTACATTACCAATCACTCATCGTCATGTTAAGTGGCACTACTCGTTTACTGTTTCCTTCACTGACTACCACTTAATCTACTTTTCTCAACCCAGCCTTGGCACCACTCATGCCCTTGCTGCCCCAGAACACTTGTTCAAAGTCAGACCTCACTTATCTTACATCACTCGGCTCCCTCAACCCAAGCCTCTCCCATACCCCATCAACACCCACTCAGCCCCCATGCGCTGCCTGTCTGTCAGTCAGCGGTGTAGGTCAGGGCCCAGAGAGCCTGTGGCTGCCTGGTGGGGTTCTCTGGCCCCTGACAGCGGGGGCTGGTGTGGGAGCACAAAGAGGGACACGTGTCATCAGGGCGAACAAACCAAGCAGGTGCTCAGAGAGGGGCAGCTGTCCATCAGGCAGGGCTACAGGAGCCACATATGGCTCTTCGATCAGGGCCGCCAGACCTGCAATTTGGCAGAGTAGTAAACTGTGCGAAGTTGGAAAGACATGTTGAGGTCAGTCCAATGTGTTTGAAAAACCCTGATGTCATCGTATTAAGTGATGCGGATCAGGGCTACACTGGATATCAACAACACCGCTCTGTGGCCCATCACTCCGGACTTTGACAGTAAGTGGGTGACTCCTGAGTTGGCCTGACAATGGAGAACATGTGTCTGTTTCAGAACAAGCCCTAACTTGTCTGGCCCCTCATTTCAGATGCGCCCCAAAAAGGCATTGCTTAAAACGAAACCATATTGTTTTCTCAGACAGGAACTAGTGTGTATTTCTTTCTTAAAACGAAACCATGTTGTTTTCTCAGACAGGAACTAGTGTGCATTTCTCCATGTTGTTTTCTCAGACAGGAACTAGTGTGTATTTCTCCATGTTGTTTTCTCAGACAGGAACTAGTGTGCATTTCTCCATGTTGTTTTCTCAGACAGGAACTAGTGTGCATTTCTCCATGTTGTTTTCTCAGACAGGAACTAGTGTGTATTTCTTCTGTTCTTCCTATTTCATTTTTGCTGCTGAGTAATAAGTAGAAACACTCGTCTTTCGAATCTGTCTAAATCTTCAAGCATGGAGAAATCTGTTATTGTCTGTGTGTGATTAGCTGCGTCGGTTCTCTCTTCATAAATTCCATGTGAACATTAAATAGGAGCCCACTTCTGAAACAGCTTTGATGGACGATATGAGCAGCTAAATGTCCTTGACTGCTTTCCAACGGCTCAATGTGGACGGATTAATCAGGACCACTGTAGGAACAATCAACGTTTGTCTGTCAATTTAGTTTTGCTTCCAAAGGCTGCGTTGTCCCTTTCCCATTACACCGGTCCATGGAAAAACAACAAGGCTGTCTTACACCATGTAGTGAACTCCATGTCCTTGGGTCAAACCCAAGTCAGCGTTTTATTTTTATTTTTTCCCACAAACAGGCCCGTTGACAAAGTAGTGATTGAACATCATTTGGAATACAGCCACTACACTTAGCAAATCAGTAGTATGTCAGTGTAGGAAAATATTAACGGCTATCACCTATCCACCTCATGGAGGACTGCAGTGTCGTCATATTACTCAGGTTTAGTATGAGTCGTTCAAAATGGTGGAAGGAGTTCTAAAGGCTCCAGAAGCGGGTCAACTGATTTGAGTGTGGTGGTGAAAAGTAGATTTCAAGGTGTGCTTTAGCGAGTCTAAAGGGATTTCCACAGTCGTAGTCTCAGTCTCTAACTCTCTGATTGAGGAGGGAGAGAGATAAGGAGAAGAGGAAAGGGGATAGATAGGGGGGAGAGACGTGGCCAGTGGGGGGAGAGACGTGGCCAGTGGGGGGAGAGACGTGGCCAGTGGGGGGAGAGACGTGGCCAGTGGGGCGAGAGACGTGGCCAGTGGGGGGAGAGACGTGGCCAGTGGGGGGAAAGACGTGGCCAGTGGGGGGAGAGACGGTGGCCAGTGGGGGGAGAGACGTGGCCAGTGGGGGGAGAGACGGTGGCCAGTGGGGGGAGAGACGTGGCCAGTGGGGGGAGAGACGTGGCCAGTGGGGGGAGAGACGTGGCCAGTGGGGGGAGAGACGTTGGCCAGTGGGGGGAGAGACGTTGCCAGTGGGGGGAGAGATGTGGCCAGTGGGGGGAGAGACGGTGGCCAGTGGGGGGAGAGACGGTGGCCTGTGGGGGGAGAGACGGTGGCCAGTGTGGGGAGAGACGGTGGCCTGTGGGGGGAGAGAAGTGGCCAGTGTGGGGAGAGACGGTGGCCAGTGGCGGAAGAGACGGTGGCCAGTGGGTGGAGAGACGGTGGCCTGTGGCGGGAGAGACGGTGGCCAGTGGGTGGAGAGATGGTGGCCAGTAGGGGGGAGAGACGGTGACCAGTGGGGGGAGAGACGTGGCCAGTGGGGGGAGATACGTGGCCAGTGGGGGGAGAGACGTGGCCTGTGGGGGGAGACGTGGCCAGTGGGGGGAGAGACGTGGCCAGTGTGGGGAGAGATGGTGGCCAGTGGGGGGAGAGACGGTGGCCAGTGGGGGGAGAGACGTGGCCAGTGGGGGCAGAGACGGTGGCCAGTGGGGGGAGAGACGGTGGCCAGTGGGGGGAGAGACGGTGGCCAGTGGGGGGAGAGACGGTGGCCAGTGGGGGGAGAGACGTGGCCAGTGTGGGGAGAGACGGTGGCCAGTGTGGGGAGAGACGGTGGCCAGTGGGGGGAGAGACGGTGGCCAGTGGGGGGCGGATGGTCAGTGAGCTTAGCTGACCTCTGGACATGAGGTCACAGCATTGAAGTTGCTTCTCTTTATGTCAATCTATTACTGCCAAGGTCTTTGTTTTCTGACTGAGGATGTCTACAAAGTTTTTGCCCCTTCAATGCCTTACCATTTCTATAATGGCTTGTGTGCTTTGCTAACCATTTAGGGTTGTACTGCGCTAACATGGTTTGTGTGTGGAGGGAGGATAGGATAGAGGATAGGAGGGAGGATAGGAGAGAGGATAAGAGAGAGGATAGGAGGGAGGATAGGAGAGAGAATAGGAGGTAGGATAGGAGAGAGGATAGGAGAGAGGATAGGAGGGAGGATAGGAGGGAGGATAGGAGGGAGGATAGGAGAGAGGATAGGAGGGAGGATAGGAGAGAGGATAGGAGGTAGGATAGAGGATGGAGGGAGGATAGGAGAGAGGATAGGAGGGATGATAGGCTTACTTTTAAATGCTTTGATTGTACCCTTTTTTCCATCTCTGTTCAGACTTGTGACTAGTCCATTTACATTGTACATGATGTTTAAAATATGTTCCTCTGGTGTAGATAGATATGCAAGGAGTAAGTATGGTTGGATTCATCTCATGTATTTAATTGGCCAACTGCTAATTAACGTCATCTCTCCCTGTGTCACTCCCGACAGAACAAGCTGATGTGTGGTGTTTTGAGAGGGGGTGTGAGTGTTATGGGGCACAGTAGGTCGATGCATGCTGTGATTAATTAATCACAGCTCTGAATGTTCTGCATTGCAGGCTAGATCCTACATATCATGTTATTAAAATATGTAGACTGTACTATTGTGTGCGTGTGTGTGTGTCCTTTCTCACGACACAAACCTCCCAATGTCTTCTTGTGTTGATATTACCCCTCCATCACATCTGTGGTCTCTGACAAGACCAACACGATATTTAGTCATCATTGTCTTGACATCTAGCTCTAGTCAAAGCCTGGGGGTCAGATGTGTTAAAAATCAATACGTGGTGTTTGGCTGAATGAGACATTCACTATCTCTACATACAGGCCTCCTAATTAGCTTTGGACAGGGCCATTTGGTACTGTTTCTCAGACAGACGCCATGATGACTACTCAACCTCATCCTTCTGTCTATTGGAAGACATCCTCCTTGTTGTCTGACAAAGGTTCTACACTGGCTGATCTGTGAGAAACCAGTGTGGTATTTAATGGTACCTGTATTTATTTACCAATGTCTTGTTTTATTAAGGGCTCTCGTTATCAGAAAGGCAATGTCTCTTTTCAGGGAGCTTCAGATCTGGATGGCAAACACTATGTCTACTTCCTCCTCTAGGCACTGAGGGATGACTAGCACTTAGCGTCATTCGCTAGCTAACTCCCCTTACCGCTGCTGGTAATGGAACTCCGGTCTCTCCCGCTGGAATGTTCTCCTTAACTCTCCCTCCAGTTTGTGTCTGTCTGTCAGCGCTTTGATGTGGTCCATGATGGGTCACCTCTGCCACATCTCTGCCCTGACCAGGGAAGGCTGTCCTGTGTGAGCACACTCAATGGCTTACCCTGCCCTCCCTCATGGGGTTCTGTGGGTTCTCTGTGAAGGCATTGCCACCTGTGGCGGGCCTTGGGACAGACAAAGGGACCTGTGAAATATCAGTCTGGTAGGGTCAGGCCTCAGAAAGTAGGGCAGCTGTGGATCTAATATCAGTCTGGTAGGGTCAGGCCTCAGAGAGTAGGGCAGCTGTGGATCTAATACCACCAACACTTGGTTCCAATAGGTTTCTTTGGTGGTCCCCATAGGATAACCCTTTTTGGTTCCAGAGAACTCTTTTTCTAAGAGTGTCTGGGCCAGTGAAGGCCTGCCTACTATGATAAACATGCTACATCCTGTCTGGGCCTGGTCTGGCTTTGTGTCTCTGCTGAGTGCTGGGAGGGGAAGAGGGGGTGAAGTGGGTGTCTGGCTGTGCAGTGTGGTAATATCTATCATTTTTACAACGGGTGGGTCTAATCCTGAATGCTGATTGGTTAAAATGGCCTTCCAGACAGTGTCTATTCCACAAGTTACCACCGGCTAAATCTATGACGTTAAAATGCCTATTTACTCTGTTCCATCTGACTGTCTCATCAGCCCAGACAGGCAATTTATAAACTTGATCTCCACTATAAAAAGCATCTTGACATTATCTCACATTTCTTTTAGACTAACATTGAGTTTTCAACAGCGGAGATTTGTATAAACTTGCAGGCCTTTTGATTGAAATCCACGTTGAGTCTCCCAACTTCACGAAGAGGTAAAGGAAAAGGAGAATATTATAAAAAATATTTATAAAAATATTTTTACCTTTAGGCAAGTCAGTTAAGAACAAATTCTTATTTACAATGACGGCCTACACCAGGCTTTTATGGCTTCAAATTAATTACCAAATTTTGCCAGTCTGCAGGGCTATCTAAAACTCCTCTTAAGCTGCCCATTGACACGTAGCAGCAAATTAGGGTATCATGAACACATTTTTGCCGTTAATTGTGGAACTTCTTCGAAGTTTGCATAGATCTTAGTCCAAGAATTTCTTCTCAGGCTTGGCTTTCTCTCACTCATGCTTTTCATAATTGGCCAGGCAGTCTCTATTAATTAGCTTGCTGCTTTTGTTTGAACGCTGTGGATGCTAGCTCAGTTGCTTTAGTCAGGTTTACCTATAAGGTTCAAGGTTCCACTCTCTCTGGGGTGGTGAGAGGTGCTTGGTGACTGGTACCCTGTGTGAGTGATTAGCAGAGGGCCCATGGCTATTTGGGGCCTGTGGTGGCCCCAGACCTGGCTTGTGGAGGTGCTGATCTCCTGAGGAGAGGTTAAGTTAGTGGGATCAGGGCCTCCCTGGGTATTGATGGCTGGCTCTCTGCCACCATGTCATTCATGCTGGGGCCTAATCGAGTTATTATATTAACAAATTCTCATCAGGGGCCCAGCGACCTGACTCTCCCAGAAAGACACCCAGAGTGGAACGACAAATTTTCAACAGCAGGACACTTCTAAGAGAGGAGCTGAGGCACCTGTAAAGCATTCCTCGCCTGCCCACGGAGAGAGCACTCCTGCTGGGCACCCCGCTGCTCTCTGGCCCCTGGTCAGCCATGGAGCTCCGGAGTGTGGAAGCTGGGGCCATAGTTACTGAGGAACACAATGGGCAGGGGACACAATGGGAGCACTATATCACACATACTGTCAATACATTTAAAGGCAACCCACGGACAATTAGCTGAAAGGGCGCCAAAGGTTTCATGGCCGTAGGTTCCAGCTTTGCAGGCCACAGGAGACGAACTCTCCACCCACGTGCAAGTGGCAGCTGGCTACCCTGCCCAGAGAATAAAGTGAGACTCCCCGGGACTACACAGTGACCTCTAAGTGTGTCCAAAAAATCAAATGCATGCTGGACTGCTATTCTTGGGGCCCCACGATGGTTTATGACTTGTTTAATGAGGAAACTATCTCCCATCCAGATGGTTGCTTTTTGTGATGATATAAACAACTGTTTGTTTCTAGGTTTGGGACTTTGACGTGTTGTGATATTGTCCCATAAAATGGTTACTTTTTGGATATTAAGGAACCTAGCCATTTGCGATGATGTTTCCTGGCGACAGCTTTCAAATGTTGGTTCAAGTCCTCTATTCACAGCTAAATGAGGCTAAAGTGGGTCATCTCCACATCTTAGACCTTATAATGTCTCCCTCAATTAGATTTTCGTAAGATAATTAAACAAATATTTTATTTGCAACTTGCATGTAATCACATTATCCAACATGAAAAACAAATGCCATCTTTGATTTGGGCAATTGGGAAAGAAGTCCATCTGTTCATAATAGCCGAACAAGAACAAAAGGACCTTTAGGGCAGTCAGAGCTCGTGAACAACTGCAAGGCTCTAAACTTACAGTACTTCTAAAGTGGCCCAGAATGATGTATTCATTTAAACGGGTTGGCAAGCGACAAACAGTTCTCAACAGGATGAGAGACGATGCTTGTCTTTAATTCTGACTAAAGATTTACTCTTTAAACCACATTTTCTAAAGATGCAAATTAGACTTTGATGCATCAAAGATGGTTGGTTTTGTTCATTAGCGGAAGGTTTCAGGGGACACAAGTTAAAGGGAAAATCACAAGAGATGACTCAACAGCATCATATTTGTGGAACTAAGAGAAGAAACAGCTAAAAACTGGTAACAGTTAAAGTACTCTGGTGCCGGATAAGCATGAACATGTCGTGTCTTTTTAGAGTGGTTTGAGAAGAGCTGCAGCAGAACAGGGCCTGAAATGAGCGCAACCCTCAGCCTTCTTTAGATCTGGCCCATCTATAAATCATCCCTCTGACCAGCGCTGACCGCTTCACCCCATTGGCCAGGATCTCAGCCTGTGTCCGGACGGGGCCCTGACCCGTGAGCCTCACGGCCAATGGGGCAAGGTGGTCAGCGCAGCAACCCGGCAGCCTGGGCAACCTGATGCTCTGAAATAATGCAGTTGGACACGGCCTTCAGGATGATGGAGCACAGGGAATTCTCCACGCTGACCACTCCAATGGCCACTGACCACTGCAGCCAACGCTGACTGACCACTGCCGCCAACGCTGACTGACCACTGCTTATGTGGCACAGAAATATGGTCCTTTTGATATTATGTCACAGATGTTTTTTCTTCTTCCATCCATAGTGTTTATATTTTTGGATGCTGCCGTTTGAACCCTTTCAAAGGGTCAGGGATGAGGGCAGTCGTGTTTCAAAGGTCTTTGTATTCTATGGCCTTCTCTTCCCATATGCTGGTGTTTGTCTTATGAGTCAGGATACATTCACAGAGGATAACCTGCAGCTTTAGATAACAATGTAATTAAGATAATAATGTTGTTTAGTCAAACAGGCTAATATAACATCAACATTTGAATATTGTTTGCATTTAAGCTTTAGAGTTGTCAAATAGGTTTGTGGGCTCTTCTCAATAAACCCCTGTACACAAGTCTAATTAACCTATCCATTCAATCCCACGCTGATGATTGGGTGGCTGGTAGCCTAGTGGCTAGAGTGTTGGACCAGTAACCGGAAGGTTGCTGGTTTGAACACTTGTGCCGACGAGGTGAAAAAACCTGTTGATGTGTCCTTGAGCAAGGCACTTAACCCTAATTTGCTCCAGGGGTTGACCCTGTAGGTAGACCTTCATTGTAAATAAGAATTTGTTCTAAAGTTAAATATATTTTTTAAATAAAATCCAAAGTCATGTGATTTCTGCTGAGGCTGACATCTCCATCTCACTGTCAGCACCTCTGCATTGTTTATGACCCTGGGTTCATGCGGTCGGCGTCAATACTAACATTAACCCACATGGCTCTCTCTCTCTTTATTGAGAATGTGTGTCAGTCTATAGACCCTCCAGGTCTACAAAATTATCATCAACCTGACCCTGCGGAGTTAAACTCTCAGTTCAAACAAACCAGTGGAAGCTGCTGAAGGGAGGACGGCTCATACTAATGGCTGGAATGGAGTTAATGGAATTGTAACAAGCTTATAGTTTCCATGTGGTTGATACCATTCCATTGACTCCATTCCAGCCATTACTATGACCCGTCCACTCCACCTGAGAGTTCACCGGATGTCTCTCAACTGGATCCACTCCACCTGAGAGTTCACCTGATGTCTCTCAACAAGATCCACTCCACCTGAGAGTTCACCGGATGTCTCTCAACAGGATCCACTCCCCCTGAGAGTTCACCGGATGTCTCTCAACTGGATTCACTCCACCTGAGAGTTCACCGGATGTCTCTCAACAAGATCCACTACACCTGAGAGTTCACCGGATGTCTCTCAACAGGATCCACTCCACCTGAGAGTTCACCGGATGTCTCTCAACTGGATCCACTCCACCTGAGAGTTCACCAGATGTCTCTCAACAGGATTCACTCCACCTGAGAGTTCACCGGGTGTCTCTCAACTGCATCCACTCCACCTGAGAGTTCACCGGGTGTCTCTCAACAGGATCCACTCCACCTGAGAGTTCACCGGATGTCTCTCAACAGGATCCACTCCACCTGAGAGTTCACCGGGAATTTCTGTAACATTTTTATATTTATTTATTTTAATTTTATTTAATCTTTATTTAACTAGGCAAGTCAGTTAAGAGCAAGTTCTTATTTACAATGATGGCCTACACCGGCCAAACTCTGGCTGGGCCAATTGTGCGCCGCCCTATGGGACTCCCAATCATACAGTCTGATAGAGATACTCACTTCCTTTATCGGCCTTCTCTGTCTCTGCCTTCATGTGTAAATTCATTGTCATTCTGGAAAAATCTGGAAAGCTATAGCATGAAATGGGGTATTGTGTTCAAACACCAAAGGTTGTCTTCAAAGCATTTTGAATATGCACCAGTAGAGACCATTACTCATTTCTGGACGAAGTTAGGCGTGAGGTCTTGGCACATTACTTTGGGCTTTACGTGGGGTACAATGTCCCCTATGTTCCAGTGATATGGCCCCCGGATGGAGAAAGGGAGAGAGGTGGAGACCTGTCACAGTGGCCCAAACTGGAATGGCCATGATGGACTACTGATGGCAGCATCTGCCGGCTCTGTGAATGGAGTTTAATGGAGGAATATGGTGTCGTACGTGTAGAGGGAAGGGACAAGGACAGAGATGGATGGGAGAGGTCATGGGCTTCCTCCGGCCCAAAGACCCAGCACCTTATCTCTACCCACAGTGGACAATCGATTGGCTCTGGAGTATTCGTCATTGACTGAGCATGCTCTGTGCTTACATCCCCTCCTCAGGCTCATGGGCGGCACATTGTCCACCTTCATCCTTCATGGATGTATTTCTATTAGGAAAGATGGAGGAGTACAGAAAGACCTGGCCACAGTGTGAGGTGGTTGTGGGGGTAGGGAGAGGTCTTATCTGGCCCTGAGCATGGCTGGAGGGGCTGCAGCCTGCAGACGTGAACCATAGTGCCCTGCAGTGTAGCCATAGAGGAACAGGACGAGGTGAGCCCAGGGGATGTCTGCCCTCCAGGGTTCTAATCCGGATTCCAGGGCTTCGCTTTGGGAAAGACAAGTTGATTTCCTGAGCTCCTGGGTTTCAGGCAGTTTTTAGTAGTCCCAGCAACACAATTAGCCTGTCCTGGGGTTTGGCTACTTTTGTTGCCCTAAGCCCATGGGAGCATTAACTCTTGCTTCATTATCCCAAATGTAAAAGTCAGCAGGGATGTAATTTCTGCTTGGTTAACTTTATTGTTTCGCTTTTTTTGTAAAGACGTTCGTAACAAGCAAAATACGGATTTAGGCCCATGGACCTTTTAAGTCAACGTCCACAAAAATGTCTCAAACAAAAGAAGGCCTAGAAATCCTTACATGCCTTGTAAGATTTTAGAAGTCTCTTCACCGACCAAGTCACCGTTCTTGGTGCATTTGTTTCTTCTAACGATGTATCACCCCTCTATTCAAGGAGCGTTCTGTTTGACTTTGTCTATCTACCTAGTTGACTCGTTCCCATCATTGGCATCTTCATCTCCCAGTCTTTAGTCTGTTGGCATCTGCTGCCTCTGTTCAGAGCTGATCTTCGCCTTCTCACGTCTTAATCTGGCCTTCTGACTCATTCCTTTCATTACAGCCCAGCTTTGCGCTGCTGCGTGAGAGTAAAATTAATTGTGTGCTAAGCAGAGTGGAATTAACGGCTTGCGCTGAAATCTACGGCCAGGCCGGCTTAGCCCCTCACCGATCCCCCTGATCCTGCTTGTTACAGGAGGTTGGCCCATTGTGGATAGGGAGATGATTGTGTGGTTTCAGGCCCTTGTCTCTGTCTCCTTTGTCTTTGGGGGGGCTGAGAGATTTCTTCTTTTGTCCCCCTCCTTGTTCGTCCTTTCAGGCGGTATCACAGCTGCCCCTTTAATTCACTCAGGACACAGGCTGACCCCTCTCTCCCCTGGACCCTACTGTAAAAGAAACACTCAACAACAACAACAACAACCAGGACACAAGGCTTGTAAAACTTTTGAAAGGAGTAGAATCGTATTCCACAGTTTGTTTGGCGAAATGTGTCTTGGCTCATGTAAGAACTCAAACAGCTACAACAGGTTGACGGTTTTCATTTTGTTTGTGGAATATTTTGTCATGTCGTTTAACTGTGATTGTCATTGAAATGTATTGCTTCAGTCTTGTCATTTTATGCTGAATATGAGAGGAATATTGAGTTATTTGGCTTATATTTATTTCCGTCCTTGCTTGTAAACTAATTAGCCATCGGTAATGTCTGAGTAAGATTTCCCACTGTATTTGGCCCTTCCTGAGTACCCCCAGCATGCGCTGTCTAGCCATCTGCCCTCTCTAAAGATGCTGACTCATTGAGAACCTAGAATATCACTAAAATATGGCCGAACAATTGCCCTAAACAGCTTGGTAATGATTTGATGGTCGCTGGAATGACACCCTGCTAAAATAAAACTACAGGATGCCCACAAAAACCTTACATGGTTGTAAATATGTATTAACCAGAAAATGGACCTTGTTGGGCATCATTTAGGGGAAACAAAGACTGGGTCTTTCACAAAGGGGGAAGATGCAGGGAGAAAGAGGGGATTCTACTTAGCTAATGAGTTGCCCCATAGAGATGTAAAGAGGTGGGTCTTTAGGGAGAAGTGATTGCCCCACTGGTTGGACCTGATAGACTGTAAAGTGTGAGGGTTCGGAGCTCTATGCCCACTGTCCATTGTCACCATGCTAATCCAGCCGGGGACAGTTATGCTCCGGGGTGTTTTTTTATTGTGCAGTGGGCTGGAGGGGAGCAAGTCATTAAAGAGAAACGTTTCGATCATGCAGAGAGGAGAGAGTCTTTATTGAGTTTTCTCTTCTTTGGAGTTTACTGGGTCTCAAAGGGAAGGACTCCCCTCCATCCCCAAATACAAATAAAACCTTTACCAGTTAGGAGCAATGGAACACCAACCACCTCTGGCCATCTCAGTTAGTCTCTTTCCTTGCTCCTCAGGAGAATTGGCCAACCATTATGAAAGTGGACAGGGTACACTTGTGTCAAATGGCCAACTTTAAAGCACTATGTACTACAGGAGAACACTGTTCTGAAGGTATATTGGGTGTAGAATTCAGTGTAGGAGCTTGACTGGGTAAATGAAGTGTCTACAAACTCATGCAATTTTTCCATGAGCAAAATCAACATATGCTGTTTGTATGGCGGAAGCAAGTTTTGCCAGTAAACCATGAAACACACCGAGAATCTCACTGCCGATAGACTGCCGATAGGTACTTATCACAGTGATAGGCCACTGTGATAAGCATTGAATTGCAATGCTTGTCAGTGGCCAACAACTTGACTTTGAGCCAATTAGAGACTACTTGTTGAATTGCAACGCTCGTCAGGGGCCAACAACTTGACTTTGAGCCAATCAGAGAGCACGAACCACGTGGAGGACAAAAATAATAATAGAAAAATAGGACATTTTCTCCGTACACAACACTAAATACTTCCTCAAAGCTAGCTAACCACAGCAGCTAGTATTGACATAACTAAATCATAATGGATTAGCTAGTTTCCATGAAACAGCTTCATGTGTTAGCTGCTGAGTTTGTGTAGTGTCGCTAGCTAGATAGCTAACGTTAGGTAGCTAGCTAAAAATGTGGCTATGGGCTGGCACTGGCAGTATGGGATATGGAGCGGAAATTAAATTGTTTCTTTGTCATCTTGCTAGGTAGTTATCTAGCTGTGGCCATCTGACTAGTATCAACAAGGGCTTTCTACAAAATAGCAACATTTAAAACATTTTTTATTATTATAATTTTTTTAACCTTTATTTAACTAGGCATGTCAGTTAAGAACACGTTTTTATTTATGACGGCCTACCCCGGCCAAACCTGGACGATGCTGGACCAATTGTGCGCCGCCCTATTTGACTCCCAGTCACGGCCGGATGTGATGCAACCTGGATCATTAGCGCAGATGGCTTGGAATCTAGACCATAAGCAATGCGCACAGAAAGCATTGCCAAACAACACTTCTGCCACCTTCTGGTTTGGAGTATTTGAACATGGCTGAGTGGCTGACTGCTTCCAAGGTCTTTGCTGTGTGAACACAAAAGAGATAGACTTCCGACACTCTGTTCAGAGGTGCTAAATACTGTCTGCAGGCAAACGTTTGTCAGTCTTACCGGTGTGTCTGAGCTTTAAGACATATTTTGTTAAAACAGTTCACTTAATATCTTGTTCTCAGTCTATTATATAGCGACATGACAGCTAATGCAGAAAAAGTGTCGAATGTTCAATGACGTCACTAATTCCCCCTTTAATATATCAAACTCAAACCGTGTTATATGCCTGGATTGGGGGATATCTGCGTTTTGGGAGAGATGAGGATTTGGAGATTATACCTCCAATTGAAATGTAAAAGGGTTATTGCAATTACCCATAACCTTAACGCGAACCTCGCCTGAAACAATGCAACTATTTTCAAAGGCTTGAGAAGTGCATCCCTGAGAGGCGGCATAAGATAACAAGAAGCCATCGTTAAAAGTAATCGAGGAAGAGGAGCTCTTTCATCTAGCCTACGGCGATATGGGCATTAGAGAACCCAGCTTTCCTAAGCACCTTGTGCTTTACACTTTCTGAAGTGAAGTGAAAGTATTTAGCATTAGAAGAAGCGGGTTGCTTAGTATTTGAGTCAATGGACATCTTTGATAAAGGGTTACACCCTAATTGCTTGATAGATACTGTGACACAGATGCTTTAGAGATTATAATGTGATCGTTTTCCTTTTTAGTCTATTTGGCTCTGCCAGAGAGTGTCTGCTAAATAACACAGGGCAAAGTGTGTTTTCAGATGGGTAAGGATCTGGCTTGGCTATGTTGTTTCAGGTTTCAGTTCATGTTTTTTTGTTGCTGTAATTTAGGTATCAGGGTTGTAAACTGACCAGGATTGTTGGTGGATTATTTAGAACCTGCCATGCGTTGCTGTGCCACAGAGTTGTGAAAGGACTGTCTGGACTGAGCTGGGCTTAGCAAGGCACTGGTGATATTTGTATGCTAATGTCCCTGCCCTGGCCCTTTTACAGAGAGCAGATAATGGGATCAGACAACGGCTGTGTCCCTTTTTTGGGGGAGGTCTCTTGACAGTGTGGATTAGTGAAGTGCCAGTGTGATAGTGTGTATGGATACACACCTCCACATATATTCAATATTCTTACACACACTTTGTTTGGACACACCTAATCTGTCTCCCTGATTCACCAAATGGTTCTAGGTTTTGATTTAGCTCTCCTAACTACTGCCTTTTATCACTTTGTGTTGGCGCAGTACCAAAGCCGGCCCTTGGCCCTCTCGAGAGCGATCGGTCAATCCCTCAAATCTGGTGGGCCAACGACAGGTCAATCCCTCAAATCTGGTGGGCCAACGGCAGGTCAATCCCTCAAATCTGGTGAGCCAGCAGCTGCGGCATGCAGGACAGATGTGGGATGGGAGCCAAGCTGCCCTCTCTCTGTGTGTTGGCCTTCTCTATCCTCACCGTCAACACAGGGCTCTCCCTGAGACTCTATCACCCTCACAATACGAGCATGCTCTTTTGTCTCTGATGAGCTGTGATGGAGACTATTCACTCTGTTCTGTGAAAAATGTTGTTAAGGCGTTTGTTTGATGTTTGGCCATCTACTCTCTTGTCTGAGGTTTTAAATCCTGTCTTGTTTCTGTGCTGGGTCTGTATGGCTTTGTGGTGTTTCTGTGCTGGGTCTGTATGGCTTTGTGGTGTTTCCCTGGTGATGAAGGATCTACCGGTTTTGAGGCAAATGTTGAATCTGTTGATCAATAAATGAAAGATGAGCAGCAGTCAACAAAATCATTATGAATTGTTTTCCTGAATTAAATTCCTTGACAAATCATAGCCAAGCGGCTTTTAAATTAATTAAGTTAACGTTAGTTATTTTCTCAGCCGCTCCTTCATCCCAAACTGGTTTGCCTCACTTCATCTCCGATGACAGAGACAAGTAGAGAAGTGTTTGGTTGGAGTGTGAATGGTGATACTTCACTAATAGAGCTCTTGTTCATTATGTGTTGATGGAAAGAGAAGACAGACCAGGCTGGTAAGTGCCGGTGATGGCCTGCCTGTGTGGCGTCAGTGAGTCAGACAGCGAGGAGGTGATGAGAGTTGGTGTTTGAAAAAAGGAAGCACTCCCTTAGCCCTGAGGTGTGAAACCCATTAAGGTCTTCTACACACACACACATGGATTTGACAGGTTTACAATGTGTCATAATTGTTATCTAATCACTGTTAATCTATACCTGCCTAAAGGGTGATGAATTTGGCACCCTTCGTAGAAGGTGAAAACTATGATCCTTTTTGATGTCACGTGTTAAATCCACTTCAATCATTGTAGATGAAAGGAAGGAGTCAGGTTAAATAAATATTTTTAAGCCTTGCAACTCAATATTAGGAAGGTGTTCAATAATGTTTCGTACAAACTGTATCTCACAACCTTAATGTAAAATTAAACAGTACAAGTCATCTGAATTCCAACCATTGCCTTGCCTTTGCGTAGCTCCACCTTTAATATAGAGCCTTGTCACTGGCTCTCATTAGTAATGTCTTGCCTGTGGCGTTCTGAACTGTAGGACATTTCTCATACAGTGTGGCGTTGGATTGGTTAGGACTGCCCGGCACTTGCGCTCAAGGGGAGCACCCAGCATGATTTCATAGAATGGGGGCCTCATAAAAACTCTGAGTGGGTGAGTGTGTGCGGGAGGGAGAGGGGACCTGTGGTTAATCATGGGTGGTATTAAACTGTTGCCTGGGTTATGGGGTGATGAGATCATGGCTAAATTGGTGGCAGGGTTCAGCTGTTAGCTGAGTCACGGATGAGTTCGAGAGAGGTTCACTTCAGTGGGGCACGTCGCACACTATATCACGCTCCACTTCTCCCAGACACACACACACACTTTCTACGACACACACACATCCTCCCCAATTAGGGTGACACCAACCTCCTGTGGTTAGCATGTACCTGCCTGTAGGTCTGCATGTGTGTGTACATGTGGTAGTGTGTACATGTGGTAGTGTGTGTGTGTATGCCTGCCTGCCTGCTTGCCTGTCTGAGCGTGTGTTTTAAACACCCAGCCAGGTCATGCTCTTCCAGACTGCAAGTCCTCTAGGAGGAGACCTGGCTCATGGTGGGAAGGGTCCACTGAGAGGAGACCTGGCTCATGGTGGGAAGGGTCCACTGGGAAGAGACCTGGCCCATGGTGGGAGGAGTCCTCTGGGAGGAGCCCATTGTGGGAAGGGTCCACTGGGAGGAGACCTGGCCCATGGTGGGAAGGGTCCACTGGGAAGAGACCTGGCCCATGGTGGGAAGGGTCCACTGGGAGGAGACCTGGCCCATGGTGGGAAGGGTCCACTGGGAAGAGACCTGGCCCATGGTGGGAAGAGTCCTCTAGGAGGAGACCTGGCCCATTGTGGGAGTTCCTCTGGGAGGAAATCATGGTGGGAGGAGTCCTCTGGGAGGAGCCCATGGTGGGAGGAGTCCTCTGGGAGGAGCCCTGGTGTGTGGAGTCCTATGGGAGAAACCCATGGTGGGAGGAGTCCTATGGGAGGAGTCCTCTGGGAGGATTCCATGGTGGGAGGAGTCCTCTGGGAGGAGCCTAATCCAGGAACCACTTCCACCGTCAGCAGAGAGAGGCGGAACATAACAGATCCATTAAGCCCAAGCCCAGGACTCAACTAGAACTCATGTAGTCTCATTTTCATCACAAGCCGTAAGCAGCCTAATCAGTGCAGTCTAAGAGGTCCTGTTTTCATATTTAACTTCATGATGTAGGCAGGGACTGTTGTCCTCAAGGGCCACACTACAGGGTATTGGTGTTTTCCCCCGGTGCTTAATGGATTAACACATGTTAATCCTTCTCCAAACTGTTACCACAAAGTTGGAAGCACAGAATAGTAATTTATGCTGTAGCGTTAAGATTTCCCTTCACTGGAACCAAATGGCCTAGCCCAAACCATGAAAAACAGCCCCAAACCATTATTCCTACTCCAACAGACTTTACAGATGACACTATACATTGGGGCAGCTAGCGTTCTCCTGGTATCCGCCAAACCCAGATTCGTCTGTCAGGATGCCAGATGGTAAAGCGTGATTCGTCACTCCAGAGAACACGTTTCTACTGCTCCAGAGTCCAGGACAGATGATTTTTACTCACTACGCGCTTCAGCACTCAGCTGTCTCATTCTGTGAGCTTGTGTTGCCTACCACTTCGGCCCTGAACCGTTGTTGCTCCTAGACTTTTCCACTTCACAATAACAGCACTTACAGTTGACCGGGGCAGCTCTAGCAGGACAGAAATTTGACCAACTGACTTGTTGGAAAGGTGACATCCTATTACGGTGCCGCGTTGAAAGTCACTGAGCTCGTCAGTAAGGCCATTCTACTGCCAATGTTTGTCTATGGAGATTGCATGGCTGTGTGCTCGATTTCATACACCTGTCAGCAACAGGTGTGGCTGAAGTAGCCAAATCCCAAAATGTCCACATACTTTTGTATATATGGTGTACATAAACGCAACATGTAAAGTGTTGGTTCCATGTTACATGAGCTGAAATAAAAGTTCTGAGAAATGTTCCATAACCACAAAAAGCTTATTTCTCTCAAATTTTGTGCACAAATTTGTTACATCCCTGTTAGTGAGCATTTCTCCTTTGCAAAGATAATCCAGCCACCTGACAGGTGTCACATATGAAGAAGCTGGTTAAACATCATGATCATTACACAGGTGCACATTGTGCTGAGGACAATAAAAAGCCACTCTAAAATGTGCAGTTTTGGCACACAACTAAATGCCATAGATGTCTCAAATTTTGAGGGATTGTGCAATTGGCATGCTGACTGCAGGAATGTCCACCAGAGCTATTGCCAGACAACCAGCTGCAGGCCACGTTTATGGTGTCTTGTGGGCGAGAGGTTTGCTGATGTCAACGTTGTGAACATGGTGGCGGTGTGGTTATGGTATGGGCAGGCATAAATTGCCCTTAGTGGGACTATCATTTCAACAGGACAATTACCCAAAACACACTTCCAGGCTGTGTAAAGGCTATTTGACTAAGAAGGAGAGTGATGGAGTGCTGCATCAGATGACCTGGCATCCACAATCACCCGACCTCAACCCAATTGAGATGATTTGGGATGAGTTGGACAGCAAAGTGAAGGAAAATCAGCCAAGAAGTAAATTAGAATTTTTTGGGCTAATACATGATGCCATATGTGTTATTTCATAATTTAGATGTCTTCACTATTATTCTACAATGTAGAAAATAGTACAAATAAAGAAAATCCCTTGAATGAGTAGGTGTGTCCAAACTTTTGACTGGAACTAAGTATTCTACACATTTTGTCATGCAGCTAAGAGAAAATGTTGCAGTTTTAAAACTAATTTCCTGCCATCCTGCACATTTTCCTATCATATGCTATCTGTTGTATTATTCGATTTTCAATTATGGTTGTGTGATATACTGTGTATAAACATTATTTATTGGTGGGTTATTGTGTGGGTCAATGAATTGCTGCAATGTACATGATTATAACCAGGGGAAAAACAGCAGTGTTTTTTTTATAGCCTAATGTAGGTTTAGTGTTGTATGTACAGTGCATTGGATTTACACATGCGGTTGCTCCTTCTGTGTCTGTGGGGGGTCAAAGTTCTGTTTTTTTATCATGAGTGGGTGAACCTGCCTGGCTCTACTTGTTTATAGCTGTTTGCTCCAGTGGCAGACTGCCACACAAGGACATAAACACCCGGCTCCTCTTTTAACCTCTCAGGCTTTCCCACACTGATAGCGATCTGGAGCGTGCCATAAAGCACAGGGTACAACATAGACCCTCCTCTCTTCTCCTCACTCTCTCACTCTTTCTTGCTCACTCTCTCTCTCTCCCCCTTCTCCCCCCTCTCTCTCTCTCCCCCTTCTCCCCCCTCTCTCTCCTCCTCTCTCTCTGTGTGCTTCTATCAGCTCCCGGCCCACTTAGATCACTCGCCACGCGGCCCTCAGGGGTGACCGCCCTGGTGCCTCTCCTCTCCTCTCCTCTCCTCTCCTCTCCTCTCCTCTCCTCTCCTCTCCTCTCCTCTCCTCTCCTCTCCTCTCCTCTCCTCTCCTCTCCTCCCTCCTTCTCCATCTCTCCTTCTCTCCGCTCTCCTCTCTTCTCCCCTCTCCTCTCCTCTCCTCTCCTCTCCTGCCTCCCGTCCTCTCCTCTCCCCTCCTCTTCTCTCCCCCATCAATGTATTCTTTAAAAAAAAGTACAAATTTTTACCAAACCACGATTGCATTACTCTTCTTCATTACAAACCTCTCATTTGCTGGCCGATAGAATAAGCAATATTCTGTAAATGGCTTTGTAGCTTGGATATCCTGTATTAGTGTATAGTCACATGACGTATTGAGCTTCTACAGCAAATAATGTCTGCTGATTACTGAACGGGGACTGATGATTATGACACCGTACTCTGAGCCTTCATTGTCCGAGACTGGTCTTGAAACCACATTGAGTGTCTCGGTCTCATCTAGGCCTCTGATATATTTTTAGTCAGTCTATAGTAGATATAGTGTGGCAGCATTACATCTTATTCCAAATGTCTAGCAGCGCGGCGACGGCGGCTCGCTAACCATAACACCAAAACTCTGTCTGCTATTTTACCTCATCCTCACTTAACCACGATGAGCTCAGCTCTCACACACATTAATTACCCCTTTCATTTGCCATGCGGACCCCCACCCTCACACTCCTTCTCAAGCAAACTTTAAAGTAAAAATATTTCAACTATTTATGTGATACAATGGTTTATTGGTCAATTAATGGGTACGGCTGTGGAGGTTTGAGGTTGTTCAAACTGTTCAAATGTTTTACTACTGCAGTGGCGATCCTACCTCGTTTGTGCAGCCTCACTTGCCCCCTACACTGCAATTAAATGCGGCTTTCTCCTCAGAGTTATTCATAAACAACGTGAAAGTCCTTGATGTAATTTACTCCTCACCTCTCCACTCTGATCGCTGCTGTGTCTGTAGCATTCTGGCACAAAATGGCCGCCATACATTGCATCACCCAGGTGGATGCTACACATTGGAGGTGGATGTTGTTAGGGTCATATTAATCTCATTGACTACTGAATGAGGCTTACATATATAGTTAGGGCAGTGGGGAACCGTCAGGGCCCTCTACGCCCTTAGAGAGGGCCTATGGATAGATGCAAATCTGTATATATTTTTTATATATTATAATTTGTAATTTTTCTTTCATTGATTTAAATTTTTTTTTGTCTTAATTGTAATGATCTTCCTATTGAATTTCTTCAGTTTGTGTTGGAAAAAGAAGGGTCAATTTCCAAGAGAAAAAAATATTTGTCTTTGGTAGTCTCTTGGTAGAAATAATCTAGCAGGGCTCAACACTCATTGGCTAGGCCCTTAGGCTTTGAATAGAAGGCACCAGCCAACGTCATTGACATTGACTTCAATTTGAGCAGCATTTTGGAATGACAGTAGAATCAACCAATCACAAATTGTCTTGTAATAGGTGGGACAATTGTATGATACCTCAAGGCCTTCTAGAGGGAAGGAGAGGGGGAGAGGGAGTGAAACAGGGAAGGAGAGGGGGGAGGGAGTGAAACAGGGAAGGAGAAGGGGGAGGGAGTGAAACAGGGAAGGAGAGGGGGGGAGGGAGTGAAACAGGGAAGGAGAGGGGGGGAGGGAGTGAAACAGGGAAGGAGAGGGGGGAGGGAGTGAAACAGGGAAGGAGAGGGGGAGAGGGAGTGAAACAGGGAAGGAGCGGGGAGAGGGAGTGAAACAGGGAAGGAGAGGGGGGGAGGGAGTGAAACAGGGAAGGAGAGGGGGAGAAGGAGTTAAACAGGGAAGGAGAGGGGAGAGGGAGTGAAACAGAGAAGGAGAGGGGGGAGGGAGTGAAACATGGAAGGAGAGGTGGGGAGGGAGAGAAAGAGGGAAGGAGAGAGAGCAATTGAGAGGGAAAGAGGAAGCGTGAGAGAAAGAGACTGAGCAGTAAGAAGGGACTCAAAGAAAAAGAGAAGAAGAGAGAGTGAGTCAGAGGGCTGAATGGAAATGCATCCTCCCATCCTTGGTTAATGGTGGTTGAGAGGGTTAAGAATGTGTGTGTGTGCTGCCCTTTCCCTGGGCCAGGCCTACAGGACAGAGATGGGATTGTGGGAATGAAACGGAGGGCTGGCATGCTAACATGGGCCAGCAGCAATGTGGGACAGAGGGAAACTGGAGGGCATGCCAGTACTTGTGTGTGTGTGTCAAGCAGTGGTCCATTTATCCTGTCTCTAGATGATTGAAGCTGCACCCAGCAGCACAGTGGCAGCGGTGGCAGTGTGTTTGTGTTTGTGTGCCAGGCTCCAGCTGGCAAAGTACAGTAAAGGGCTACAGTGTTAGCTTCCCATAACCACTCCACCGCATCCTTGGCAGTTGACACTCACCATGCCCAGACAAGGTGATGATTCTGGGCCACACCAACCATGCCTGACCACTACCACTCTCTATTGTTCTCTCTCTCTCTCTCTCTCTCTCTCTCTCTCTCTCTCTCTCTCTCTCTCTCTCTCTCTCTCTCTCTCTCTCTCTCTCGTTCTGTCTCTCTCTTTCTGTCTCTCTCTTTCTGTCTCTCTCTCGTTCTCGTTCTCGTTCTCTCTCTCTCTCTCTCTCTCTCTCTCTCTCTCTCTCTCTCTCTCTCTCTCTCTCTCTCTCTCTCTCTCGCTCTCTCTCTCACTCTCGTTCTGTCTCTCTCTCTCTCTCGTTCTGTCTCTCTCTCTCGTTCTCTCTCTCTCTCTCTTGTTCTCTCTCTCCCTCTCTCGTTCTGTCTCTCTCCCTCTCTGATTCTCTCTCGCTCGCTCTCTCCCTCTGTCTCTCTCCCTCTCTCGTTCTGTCTCTCTCCCTCTCGTTCTGTCTCTCTCTCTCTCTTGTTCTGTCTCTCCCTCTCTCATTTTGTCTCTCTCTCTCGTTCTCTCTCTCTCCCTCTCTTGTTCTCTCTCTCTCTCTCTCTCTCTCTCTCTCTCTCTCTCTCTCTCTCACTCTCTCTCTCTCTCTCTCGTTCTGGCATGGCTGTGTGGGGGAGTGGGATCTGGCATGGCTGTGTGTGGGAGTGGGATCTGGCATGGTGTGTGGTGGAGTGTGATCTGGCATGACTGTGTGGGGGGAGTGGGATCTGGCATGGTTGGGAAGACGCTCTTGGTGCCTGGCTCACACCCAGAGAAGGGGTGTGTGTACTGTGTACGGTGTGTGTGTACTGCGTGTGTGTACTGTGTGTGTACTGCATGTTAGTACTGTGTACTGCATGTGTGTGCTGTGTACTGTGTGTTTACTGTGTGTGTGTGCTGTGTGTGAAAGATGGCCATCAGTTTTCATAGTTTTTTCACCTGATACAATTGAGCATAGCAAAACCCAAATAACTAAATTGAACTGTGATATGGGACTGCACTCTGTCGTTTTAATACAGTTCTAGTAGAGTTGGAATACAGTTTTAGTATAACTTCAGCAATATCCCCTTAACTATCCCCCCATACATTCTAGGGCTACTTACATGTGGAGAGTTTCGTGGAGCCCTGGTCAAAAGTAGTGCACTTTATAGGGTATAAGGTTCCATTTGGGATGCACCTAAGCAACGCAGTGTAATGTAAGAGGTGTGCAGCGTGTTAATGTGTTCCAGGTCTCAGGTCAGTTTGATAGAACCCAGGAGCCTGATATGTGGGCCTGGGGGCCAGGCTGATCTGACCTGGGGTCAGCTTTAGAGCTCAGGGGCCTGGTGTGTGGCTGTCTGTGAGCTCGAGCGCCTTTATATTATTTTTAGTGTGTGTGTGTGTGTGTTCGTCTATCAGACATGGTTCATGGCAGGCAGGTGACTGGGGTGACTCAAGGCAGGGAGGGGAGTGTTTGGGGGGTGTGTCCTACAGGCCCTGACACGTTACCCAGACCAGACATGCCTAAACTCTCAGCACTCAGCCGGGAACCTTCGTCGCACATGGGTTTGAGGGGCACACATGTGTGTGTGTGTGTGTGTGTGTGTGTAAACCTCCTGAGTTGATGGGTTTTAGTGAACCTCAGAAGACAATGATAAACCACCGTGCATAGTCAATTCTTTCAATTCTAGCCCAGAGATATTGTTCTGTTTATACCTTTTCTGAGTGACTGGTGATTCACCACATTTAGAAATTACACCTTGTTTATTCTATTATTCTAACTCTCAACAGGAAGTTGAGACCCTGACTGAGTTCCACCCCCCAAACGTATTTATTTAATAAAATGTACTTTTGGTCTGCGGGTCTACAAAAGGGGGTCCGCGGGCCATTAGTTGCCCGACCCTAGTCTACACAGTAGTGGTAATAAAGCTTGAATTGAAGAAACTGTACAATATATTCTGGATCTAAGGATTTGTTTTAGAGAGATAATGAGAGAGAGAGATAGAGGGGGGAGAGAGAGAGTGGGGGAGACAGAGAGAGCGAGAGAAGAAGGAAAGATCAAGAGAGTCAGAGAGGGAGAAAGAGAGAATAAGAGAAAGGGGGAGCAGGAGAGAAAGGGGGAGGAGGACAGGGAACGAGGGAGGCGGAGAGAAAGGGGGAGGAGGACAGGGAATGAGGGAGGAGGAGAGAAAGGGGGAAGAGGATAGGGAACGAGGGAGGAGGAGAGAAAGGGGGAGGAGGACAGGGAACGAGGGAGGCAGAGAGAAAGGGGGAGGAGGACAGGGAACGAGGGAGGCGGAGAGAAAGGAGGAGGAGGACAGGGAACGAGGGAGGAGGAGAGAAAGGGGGAGGAGGATAGGGAACGAGGGAGGAGGAGAGAAAGGGGAAGGAGGATAGGGAACGAGGGAGGAGGATAGAAAAGAGAGATGTGTATTAGCAGCCTCTCTCTTCTTCCTCAGGCACTGTGGCCTTTCCTGTTAAGGAGGAGGTGTGTGTGTGTGTGTGTGTGTGTGGTGGGGGGGGGTTGTTGGCATAGAAACAGTCTGCAGGAAGTGGTATTTCCAGGCAGCGCGCTGCTGGCCGCAGCTCTCCACTGACTTCCTGTGTGCTACAAGAGGCACACACACACACACACGGGACTCACTCACACTGGGCTGGAGCGGGAAAGGGCGCTCACCTAGAGAGAGAGAGAGAGAGAGAGAGAGTGGTAGAGAGAGAGAGAGAGAGAGAGAGAGAGAAAGAGAGAGAGAGAGAGAGAGAGAGAACAAGGGAGGGAGAGAGTGGAGGCAGCCAAGTTCAGCAGAGAGCAGCACTTTCCCACAGTCTGGGGATTTGACACATGGCTCTCACACATTCCACAGCCTGCGGCCAGCCAGGCCACGGCCCCAACCGGGAGGGAGGGAGGCGTGTGTGTGTTCATGTCCCCCATGCTGCTGCTCTTAACCTTTTCCTGGACTCTCTCTGTCTCTCTCTCTCTCGCGCGCGCTCACTTGCTCCCTTGCCCGCTCTCTCTCTCTCTCTCGCTCTCTCTCTTTCTCTCACGCTCTCTCTCTCTCTCTCACACACACAGTTGTTTTGAAAGGAAGGAAGATCTGCTTTCTAGGCCAGCGTGTGTGTGTAACGTGTGCTAACTATACCTCTGACTAATGGCTTTAAATCGTGTGGTTCTGGTTTGATTTCTCACTTATTATCTTATCCTTGTGAACAATGAAGTGTGTTGAAGTGGTAGCCTAATTAGTGTCACGTTTCCCCCCTCCAAAATATGGAGGCTAGTGCGTTATCTCAGGAGTAGACATTGTATCCGGTTATTATCAGTGAAAGCTTTTGATTTGATTTCCAGGCTTGAGTTTTCGCTTTAACGATTGATCATTGAGTGCAACCTCCTGACTAGGTCTTTTTCATCTTTTTGTATTGATGCCAAGGGCTTTTAACTGAGAGATGTCTGTCTGTCCATCTGTTTGGCTTCAACACTCAACTCAGTAGCTATCCACATGACGTCATCTCCGTGTGAATGACGCCAACCACTGTTGTGGACCTTTCCAGGTGCCCAATCAACTGAAGTAACCATGTTAATGTAGTCTGTCACAACTGTAATACAACACAACCTCTCTCCACTTATACATTTGTTCATTCTCCCTCTGTCTTAGTTCTCTCGCTCTCTCTCTCTCTCTCGCTCTCTCGCTCTCTCGCTCTCTCGCTCTCTCTCCCTCTCTCTCCCTCTCTCTCGCTCTCTCTTCAGTTTCAATTTAAGGGCTTTATTGGCATGGGAAACATATGAAATAAAATGTGAAATAAACAATACAGATTTAACACACAAAAGTTCCAAAAGAATAAAGAATAACATTTCAAATGTCATATTATGTCTACATACAGTTTTATAATGATGTGCAAATAGTTAAAGTACAAATGGGAAAATAAATAAGCATAATTTGTTTTTATATAGGTTGTATTTACAATGGTGATTGTTCTTCACTGGTTGCCCTTTTCTTGTGGCAACAGGTCACAAATCTTGCTGCTGTGATGGAACACTGTGGTATTTCACCCAGTAGATGTGGGAGTTTATCAAAATTGGATTTGGATTGGATTGGATTCTTCGTGTGTCTGTGTAATCTGAGGGAAATATGTGTATCTAATATGGTCATTCATTTGGCAGGAAGTTAGGAAGTGTAGCTGAGTTTCCACCTCATTTAATGGGCAGTGTGCACATAGCCTGTCTTCTCTTGAGAGCCAGGTCTGCCTACGGCAGCTGTTCTCAATAGCAAGGCTATGCTCACTAAGTCTGTAAATAGTCAAAGATTTCCTTAATTGTAGGTCAGTCACAATGGTCAGGTATTCTGCCACTGTGTACTCTCTATTTAGGGCCAAATAGCATTCTAGTTTGCTCAGTTGTTTTGTAAATTCTTTCCAATGTTTCAAGTAATTTTATTTTTGATTTCTCATGATTTGGAGGGGTCTAATTGAGTTGCTGTCTCTCTCTCTCCCACTCTCACTTGCTCTCTCTCTCTCCCTTTCTCTCTCCCTCTCTCTCTCTCTCTCTCTCTCCCCCCTGCTCTGGTCTTTGATGTCTGAGCCAAGGCCACATGGCCCGTCCCTTTCCTCTCTCCCTGTCCTTCCCTAAATAAACGTTCTGCATGTTGTAATTTTAAAAGGAACTTGAGGTCACCCTCCTCGCAATTACAACCCTGCCTGGGAGGAAGACGAGTGTGCTGCTGGCCACTCGACAAAACCCCAAAGTGCCCCCGCACACATACAGCTCAAACGAAGACACCAGGACCACCCGTACACCCCCCTCTGACTCTGATTTAAAAACCTGGGTTAAGAGATAACAAGGGAAAAGAGAAAACTGCTGAGAGAGAGGAGAGAGAGAGTGGGGAGAGAGAGGGGAGAGGAGAGAGAGAGGAGAGAGGGGAGTGAGAGAGGGAGGAGAGACAGAAATGAGAGAGAGAGGAGAGAGAGAGAGGAAATTGACAGGAGAGAGCGAGAGGAGAGTGGGAGGGGAGATAGAGAGATATAAACATGTCCACCAAAATAATACCAAAATGTATGCTTGCTTTATCGACTTTCAAAAAGCATTTGATTCTATTTGGCATACATGACTGTTCTACAAAGTTATTGAAAGTGGTGTAGAGGGTAAAACATATGACATAATTAAATCAATGTATACTGGAAATACGTACAGCATCAAAATTGGCAAGAAAATAACAGAATGGGCGGGGCCTTCGCCAGGGTTGCAATCTGAGCCCTGCACTCTTCAATATTTACATCAACAAATTGCCCACTATTCTAGAAAAATCCTCAGCCCCTGGTGTTAGTCTTCACAATTGAGAGGTTAAATGCCTGCTCTTCGCAGATTACCTATACCTGCTGTCACCCACAGCACATGGCCTACAGCAGAGTCTGGACCTGCTAGAGCAGTACTGCCAGACCTGGGCCCTGGCAGTAAACCCCAAAAAGACTAAAATAATGATTTTCCAGAGAAGATCCAGATCTCAGGGAATTAGACCAAAGTTCTGCACACACTACAATTACTTAGGTGTAAAAATAAGCTAAATTGGACAACTAAATGATGCAGTGAATGAACTGAGAGAGAAAGCACGCAAGACATTCTATGCCATTAAAAAACAAATTAAAATTGAAATAATTAAAATAAGGCAAAAAAGAATTGAATGTGTCATCCAAATTCACTTCATGGCAGCGAGGTGTGGGGTCCACTTGCAAAACAAGATTTCACTAAATGAGACAAACACCCCATTGAAACCCTGCGTCCAGAGGAAAACTACAAACAATGCATGCGGGACAGAATTAGGCCAATATCCACTAATGATAAAAACTCAAAAAAGAGCAATTAAGTTTTGGAAACATCTAAAATACAGTGACCCCCTCTCATATCATTACCAAGCCCTGCAATGCCAAGAGCTGAGAAAAGAACAGAGTCCCCTCATCCAGCTGGTCCTGGGGCTGAGTTCACTAACCTGTTCTACTAACACACTGAAGAACAGAGTCCCCTCATCCAGCTGGTCCTGGTCCTGAGTACACAAACCTGTTCTACTAACACACTGAAGAACAGAGTCCCCTCATCCAGCTGGTCCTGGTCCTGAGTACACAAACCTGTTCTACTAACACACTGAAGAACAGAGTCCCCTCATCCAGCTGGTCCTGGTCCTGAGTACACAAACCTGTTCTACTAACACACTGAAGAACAGAGTCCCCTCATCCAGCTGGTCCTGGTCCTGAGTACACAAACCTGTTCTACTAACACACTGAAGAACAGTCCCCTCATCCAGCTGGTCCTGGGCTGAGTTCACTAAAATTGGAAATGCAGTGCTATCTACCCCTCCTCGCTCCGTGGACTGTTCAGGGTGGATACACACACCCTTCCTCTCTCCGTGGACTGTTCAGGGTGGATACACACACCCTTCCTCTCTCCGTGGACTGTTCAGGGTGGATATAGCGGGGTGGAGATGTTTTGTTTGGCTCAGCGCTCGCCGTGTATGACAACCTCCCCCTATGTGTGAAGGTGGAGGATGAATGATTTCTTGAGTCCCTCTAATAAAGCCTGTTTGATGTGGATTGCCCAATTACTGCATCGTGCCAGAGACCACGATCGGGACCGCGGCATGGCCAGGAACCAGTGGCCTCTCACCTTGGACCCGTGGACGGAGACCTGTCTACCTACTACCTAGGTAGTCACTAGTTAGCACAGCCACAAAGTCATAAACCCCGCCCATTTCTTCAATTCCTCCTTTTAAAATGTGATGTTAAACCTAACCTTAACCCTAACCTTAACCACACTGCTAACCTTATGCCTAACCTTAAATGTTTGTTTTCATTCATGTTTATGATATCCAATTTTGGCTTTGTGGCTGTGCCATCTAGTGAAAATCCTACTCAGCAACGATGGTAGTTAATGCCTTGTTAGGTTCTCTGCTGTGTTCCTCTCCTCCATGTTCTCAGGTGTCAGTAGTACATGGGAGTAGTACAATGTGATGATAGACGTGTGTTCATAGACGTCCAACAATCTGTTGCACCCCGTATGGTGTTGCTGCATCTTGTAGTCTGGTTCTAGACATGCCATTAGGGCAACTTTAAAGCTGACATCCTCTACCATTGACAATGGCTGCATATCAACTGCAATCATTTCTGTAATCAGCACTATGATTTTCTCACTCCTTCAGCAATGGGTTGGGTCTCACGGTTCCTCCCTTTAAGCATTGCACCTGTACTGCCTCTGTAGCTTAATTACACCTTGTAAAATTGGCTTTTCACAACCTTCCCATTTAACTTCTCAAAGTATTGCCATACAGGACTTTACTGCTGCCACTTCACTGTCTCACTCTCTGACATTTTTCAACTGTTAACAAGGATGACCCATGGAGCGCTTTATGTCCATGGAGCGCTTTATGTCTGTGCCAAATCATTTTAAAGATGATGTGAAGAGCGCTTTATGGCCAAATCATTTTAAAGATGATGTGAAGAGTGCTTTATGGCCAAATCATTTTAAAGATGATGTGAAGAGTGCTTTATGGCCAAATCATTTTAAAGATGATGTGAAGAGCGCTTTATGTCGGTGGAGAACACCTTGTGATGGAATTGTGACAAAACTGCACACAGAGTGGTCTTTTAATGTCTCCAGCACAAGGTGCACCTGTGTAATGATCATGCTGTTTAATCAGCTTCTTCATATGCCACACCTGTCAGGTGGATGGATTATAATGGCAAAGGAGAAATGCTCACTAACAGGGATGTAAACATATTTGTGCACAACATTTTGAAATAAGCTTTTTTTGGGAGCTTGGATCTTTTATTTCAGCTCATGAAACATGAGACCAACACTTTACATGTTGCGTTTGTATTTTTGTTCAGTCTATATACAGTATAGGCCTACGGGTAAATCATAAATTGATGTCCAATGTTTTCTTGTGAGAGATGATAGAACGGCCACCCGTTAGTAATATGGTGATCATACAGTAATACAGTTATCTGTTATGTCTGCATCTCTCTGTATCTAAGAAGTGCGGGAAGACAGAGGCTCTCACATAGACAGATGGGATGGCTGCTTTCACACCACAGGCTCCACTCTAAGTGTTCACATCGTGTGTGTGTGAGAGTGTGTCAGGTCCATACAGTCAGTTCTGAGTGATTCTAGAGGAATGGAGTGTGTCACGACTCCTCCCGCTCCTGCACTCCACCATCTACTAACCACCGGTCCTGGCAACCCACATTACGCACACCTGGCAACCTACATTACGCACACCTGCTCCCCATCGTTATGCACACCTGGACTTCATCATTACCTTGATTTATTTAGCCCTCAGTCTTCAAGCAGTATTGGTTTTGTTTTCATGTCCAGTACGCTTCTCTTGTTTTATATATCGTCACGTTCCTTGTTATTAAACTCACCAACTGCACTTGCTTCCTGACTCCCAGTGTCTTCGTTACAGTGTGTTTACAGTATTAACTTGGTAAAAAACTGTTAGTCAGTCTCTAGACCTGGAGAGTCAATGACATGGAAGTGGCATGATAATGGAATGATACCCTTCCCCATAACGAATGAGAAGTGATAGCGTTTACAGCATTAACCTGGTAGAAACCTGTTAGTCAGTCACTAGACCTGGAGAGACAATGACCTGGAAGTGATATTATAATGGAATGATACCCTTTAATGAATGAGGAGTGCTAGCTGTGGATGATGTACTAGAGAGAGTAGTGTGTGGAGTGAGTGACTCAGAGAGGGGGGAGAGGGACTCGGACAGAGAGGGGGGAGAGGGACTCGGACAGAGAGGGGGGAGGGACTCGGATAGAGAGGGGGGAGAGGGACTCGGACAGAAAGGGGGGAGGGACTCGGATAGAGAGGGGGGAGAGGGACTCGGACAGAGAGGGGGGAGAGGGACTCAGCCAGCGAGGGGGGAGAGGGACTCAGCCAGAGAGGGACTCAGCCAGCGAGGGGGGAGAGGGACTCAGCCAGAGAGGGACTCAGCCAGAGATGGGGAAGAGGGACTCAGGCAGAGAGGGGGGAGTTGGACTCAGCCAGAGAGGGGGGAGTTGGACTCAGCCAGAGAGGGGGGAGAGGGACTCAGCCAGAGAGGGGGGAGAGGGACTCAGCCAGAGAGGGGGGAGAGGGACTCTGGCAGAAAGGGGGGAGAGGGACTCAGGCAGAAATGGGGGAGGGACTCGGACAGAGAGAAGGGGGGAGAGGGACTCGGACAGAGAGGGGGGAGAGGGACTCGGACAGAGAGGGGGGAGAGGGACTCGGAGAGAAAGGAAGCAGAAGATGATACAGACACGATGACACACACACATACATACACACACATGATGACACACACACACAGTGGTGTTGCTGTGCTGTGTTTGGGGAGGGGTGTGTTTGTGTGTGCCAACGTGGTCCTGTTTGCATCTGAAAGCACTCTGCCGGTCATCCCCGGAGGGCCCAGTCGTTTATTGTGTTGATCTTATCTGGCGCGTGCCTGTACCGCCCTTTCCCACACTCTGCATGCACCGCTGCAAGGCCCAGGAGAGAGGGGGCTGGGGGGGCCCTCGCCCCTCGCTCCTCGCCCCTGTCAACAGAACACTAACTTGACAGCCATGACATAATGTCCGCTCAATACAGTTTCTCTCCCTCTTAAAAGACTAGTGTTCTGTTGGGCCCCCTTTTTAAATTTTTTTGCATACTTGGCTTTTCATCAATCCCCCCCCACATCCCTCCCTCCCTCCATCCATCCCTCCCTCCCTCCCTCTCTCCTTTTCCCAAGCCAAAGACCCCCTCTTCACCTCCCTTGTGCTTTTCCCTTTGATTGGGACACTTTACGGGATTATGCCCCCTCGTCCCGTCCCGCCCCCCCTGGGAAGTATGGGGCAACATTTCAGACATATTTCAGAGCTCAAATGGTGTTTCCTAGTATGTTTCAATGGAGGGTCTCTCAAGGACCCCCAACCCCCCACCCCCCAACGAGAGTTCTTCACAGGTTTAAAGTGGTGGGGCTGATGACTGAGGCTACATGGTAATCTGATGCATGGGGAAAGAAACACACAAGAACTATCTGGGCAACATATTGTCTTAGTGTTGTTTTCACACTATAACAGGTGGACTACAGTGTTGGACATTTACAGTCCATGTAACCTTTTCCTCCATAAGATACAATGAGTCAGTATACTAAATGTTTATGTGAATGACCACCACTCACTCTAACATACTGCACACACAAAAAAAGAAATCTGTCTGCACAGTAAAGTGTGTGTGTGTTTTGGTTCCTCTGTGCGGTACAGTGTGTGTGGGGGTACTATAGCTGCAGTGAAGCAGAGGGAAGCAGAGGGAAGCAGAGGGAAGCCCGGCAGTGTAACCCTGAGCTCCCTGCACCTCCTCCTTGCACCTCCCCCTTGCGCCTCCTCGTCCCCCCAGGGTTAGGAAGGGCCGAGGGGGCTGTGGGAGCGTCCGCCCCCACAGTTGAAGTGGATCAATGCAGCCAGCCTCCACACTAGCAGGCCCCCGGCACTATGTCTGAGAAAGAGAGGAGCTGGGAAGTGACCAAGGGAGGAAGGGAGGGAGGGAGGGAGGAAATATGCCGAGACTGACTCACTCACTCCCTCACACACACACACACACAGCCAGGCTCTGCCCCTGCTCGCCTGCGTGGGAGGCCCTGCAGGCACTCTGGGCCCCTGTGTGCCCTCTCTCTCTCACGCCAGCACACAGCCCTGCTCTGGCAGCTTGATGATGAAAGACATGCAGCCAGGAGATGAGAGGAGGGAAACTGTCCCAGAGCCAGAGGGTTAAGACCTGACATGAACCCCTGGCTCTGATTCCTCCTCTTCATCCCCATCCCCATCATCATCATCAACATCATCATCCGCTTCATTACGAGCTACATTATCTTTCAAGCTCCTCCCCTCTCATCACCATCCCGTCTTCCTCCTCCTCCTCCTCCTCCTCCTCCTCCTGGGAGTCTGCAGAAAGGAAACATGGAGTTATGTAACTGACTGAAGCAGTCAATTGTAATTCCCACTGTTTTTGGACCAGCTGTCGTCATCCTCGTCATCCTCATCCTTATCCTGGTCATCCTCGTCATCATCATTATCCTCCAACTCAGAGGTCCATTGAAATGTCAAATAGGCTAGCACAGTAGCACTCCACCAACAACATCTTCTTGTGTATAGATTTCACGGTAACAGTGAATCAGATTGTGTATTGATTTCACGGTAACAGTGAATCAGATTGTGTATAGATTTCACGGTAACAGTGAATCAGATTGTGTATAGATTTCACGGTAACAGTGAATCAGATTGTGTATAGATTTCACGGTAACAGTGAATCAGATTGTGTATAGATTTCACGGTAACAGTGAATCAGATTGTGTATAGATTTCACGGTAACAGTGAATCAGATTGTGTATAGATTTTACGGTAACAGTGAATCAGATTGCAGTTGACGCATGCTAGACGCTGTATGAACAGCAGGAGCTATAACAACAGGGCAGGGCATCCCAATCAGTGTGGTGATTTCTGAAATTCCTCAACAGTAGTGTGCGTGTGTGTGTGTGTGTGTGTGTGTGTGTGTGGTGGAGCACAGTGTGACACATGTTTCTACGTGTAAAGCCTCCAGCCTCACACCAGTGAAGTCAGGAACCAATATACAGTCAGTTAGGAAAGCAAAGGCTAGCTTTTTCAAACTGAAATTTGCAAAATGTTTTGGGACACTGTAAAGTTAATGGAGAATAAGAGCATCTCCTCCCAGTTGCCCACTGCACTGAGGCTAGGAAACACTGTCACCACCGATAAATCTACGATAATCGATAATTTCAATAAGCATTTTGCTACGGCTGGCCATGCTTTCCACCTGGCTACCCCTACCCCGGCCAACAGCTCTGCACACAAGCCCGAGCCCGCTTCTCCTTCACCCAAATCCAGATAGCTGATGTTCTGAAAGAGCTGCAAAATCTGGACCCCTACGAATCAGCTGGGCTAGACAATCTGGAACCTTTCTTTCTAAAATTATCCGCCACAATTGTTGCATCCCCTATTACTAGCCTGTTCAACCCCTCTTTCGTATCATCTGAGATCAAAGGGGGAGGGGGAGACACTCTAGACCCAAACTGTTACAGACCTATATCCATCCTGCCCTGCTTTTCTAAAGACTTCGAAAGCCAAGTTAACAAACAGATCCCCGACCATTTCGAATCCCACCGTACCTTCTCCGCTATGCAATCTGGTTTCCGAGCTGGTCATGGGTGCACCTCAGCCACGCTCAAGGTCGTAAACGATATCATAACCGCCATCGATAAAAGACAGTACTGTGCAGCCGTCTTCATCAACCTGGCCAAGGCTTTCGGGGTTGCCACAGGGTTCAATTCTTGGGCAGACTATTATCTGTATATATCAATGATGTCGCTCTCTTGCTGCTGGTGATTCTCTGATCCACCTCTACGCAGACGACACCATTCTGTATACATCTGGCCCTTCTTTGGACACTGTGTGAACAAACCTCCAAACAAGCTTCAATGCCATAAAACACTCCTTCTGTGGCCTCCAACTGTTCTTAAATGCTAGTAAAACTAAATGCATGCTCTTGAATCGAACGCTGCCCGCACCCGCCTGCCGGACTATCATCACTACTCTCGAAGGGTCTGACTTAGAATATGTGGACACCTACAAATACCTAGGTGTAAACTCTCCTTCCAGACTCACAGATAGATAGATAGATAGATAGATAGATAGATAGATAGATAGATAGATAGATAGATAGATAGATAGATAGATAGATAGATAGATAGATAGATAGATAGATAGATAGATAGATAGATAGATAGATAGATAGATAGATAGATAGATAGATAGATAGATAGATTCATAGGTAGATAGATAGATAGATAGATAGATAGATAGATAGATAGATAGATAGATAGATAGATAGATAGATAGATAGATAGATAGATAGATAGATAGATAGATAGATAGATAGATAGATAGATAGATAGATAGATAGATAGATAGATAGATAGATAGATAGATAGATACTTTATTGATCCCAGAGGGGCATCTCCAATCCAAAATTACATCTAGAATCGGCTTCCTATTTCGCAACAAAGCCTCCTTCACTCATGCTGCCAAACATGCCCTCATAAAACTGACTATCCTACCGATCCTTGACTTCGGCGATGTCATTTACAAAATATCTTCCAACACTCTACTCAGCAAATTGGATGTAGTCTATCACAGTGCCATCCGTTTTGTTACCGAAGACCCATATACTACCCACCACTGCGACCTGTATGCTCTCGTTGGCTGGTCCTCACTACATATTCGTCGCCAAAACCCACTGGCTCCAGGTCATCTATAAGTCTTTACTAGGTAAATCCCCCCCTTATCTCAGCTCGTTGGTCACCATAGCAACACCCACCCGTAGCATGCGCTCCAGCAGGTATATTTCACTGGTCATCCCCAAAGCCAACACCTCCTTTGGCCGCCATTCCTTCCAGTTCTCTGCTGCCAATAACTGGAACAAATTGCAAACATTATTGAAGCTGGAGAATCCTATCTCCCTAACTAACTTTAAGCATCAGCTGTCAGAGCAGCTTATCGATCACTGCACCTGTATACAGCCCATCTGTGAATAGCCAACCCGACTACCTCATCCCCATATTGTTATTTTTGCTCATTTGCACACCAGTATCTTTATTTGCACATCATCATCTGCACATCTATCACTCCAGTGTTAATGCTAAATTGTAATTATTTCCCCACTATGGCCTATTTATTGCCTTACCTTCCTAATCTTACTACATTTGCACACACTGTATATAGATGTTCTATAGTGTTATTGACTGTATGTTAGTTTATCCCATGTGCAACTCTGTGTTGTTGTTGTTTTTGTCGCACTGCTTTGCTTTATCTTGGCCAGGTCGCAGTTGTAAATGAGAACTTGTTCTCAACTGGCCTAACTGGTTAAATAAAGGTGAAAAGATATATACAGCGGGTGAAATAAGTATTGAACACGTCACCACCTCCCTTTCTTCATGTGTTCAATACTTTTTCCCTGTGTCATTTCACATTATTACACACAACTTAATTTCTGAACTTATTTGTTTTGGTGTCTTTGTATGTATGGATTACTTGGGTTGTTACCAACATCTGGTGAACATTTCATGTCAATAGCACCTTTGGAAATATATTTACTGAAAGAAATGGTGACGTGTTCAATACTTATTTCACCCGCTGTATATATATATATATTTTTTTTTTTAAACGCCTGGCCTGGCTGGAGCTCCAGTCCCACCACCCTTCCCCTGGTTACTGCCTGCCCCCATAGAGGATCTGTGCTGTGATGGTCTATGCCTCTCTCTCTCTCTCTCTCTCTCTCTCTCGCTCTCTCTCGCTCTCTCTCGCTCTCTCTCGCTCTCTCTCGCTCTCTCTCGCTCTCTCTCGCTCTCTCTCGCTCTCTCTCGCTCTCTCTCTCATTTTTAGTATGTTGAATTTTATGTTCCTTTTGATGGCATAGAAGTCCCTTCTTGCCTGGTCTCTCAGATCGTTCACGGCTTTGTGGAAGTTACCTGTGGCGCTGATGTTTAGGCCGAGGCATGTATCGTTTTTTTGTCTGCTCTAGAGCAACGGTGTCTAGATGGAATTTGTATTTGTGGTCCTGGCAACTGGACCACTACACACAGCCTAGATCATTGTCATCATATTAGCTAAAGTAACGTCATAGTCAACATAGCTAATAGAACTGCCTTGTTAGTAAACCCACTACAATCATGCAGTGCATTGTAAAGTCTGTAAGCAGTTTAGCAGTTACAAAAAAATGTACTTGGAAGAGTTCCAGTGTTGGATAGTCATAGCCAGTTAGCTAACATAGCATTCATCTGTTTGAGCAGGGTGTTTGAGTAGGCTAAACTAACTAGCAGCATTTGCTAGCTAAGTAAGTGAAAAGAAATGACAAAATATAGCTAGCTCTCTCTCTCGCTCTCTTACTTCTCCTTCATTTTTAAATAAATACATTTGTTAAAAACTGTTAGACTACTGTCTTTCTCTCTCTTTGAGTCATATGCTTTCAGTAATAGATTAATTCTCGGATACTTTGATTGGGTGGACAACGTGTCAGTTCATGCTGCAAGAGCTCTGATAGGATGGAGGATATCCTCCGGAACTGGTCATAATTACTGTGTAAGTCGTTCAAAACAGTGTGTTTTAATCAATTATTTGATGACGTGAATATATTTTGTATAGTTTTATCTGAAAAGGATAACTTTTAAATGTTTCACTATTTCTATTTTTATGAAATTCACTGAGGAGGATGGTCCTCCCCTTCCTCCTCTGAGGAGCCTCCACTGACACACACACACACACACACCAGATCAGGCAGGAAGATCACACACTCTCTCTGTCACAGTCCCTCACGTCAGGCTGCCCACAGCTTCCAGTAATCCCCACCTCTGTAACATTAATTATAAACTGGTGCTTTGTGACCCGCGGGCCAACCATGACTTTCCCAGGACAATTAAAGTTACGTAGTTGAAGAATATAGGTGGAGAAGGGAGGGATAGAAAGAGTACTATAGTGTATACACTGGTAGGAATACTATAGTATTCACTGTAGTGTACTGTAGTATTTACAGTTTACTCTAGTATAAATACTGTAGTAATAAAAATAGTAATATATACTACAGCATGTACTGTAGTGTATTTGTGGACTGTAGTATACTTTAGTATTTACTATTATAGTGTTTTTGTTTTATTATCTTTGACATAGAAGTGGGGGTCTTTCTCTTTCAGGAAACCTACTGGAAAAATACAAAAAAAGCTAATAACCTGTAGGTAGGTAGGAGGGGGTTCTGAACTGAAAGTTCAGAGCTTCTGTTTTTTCTATAACCTATAGGGAACACAATACATGGTCTATACTTGGCATGTGGGTTTCTCACTTACGTGTGACACAAATTGGACTATGGGGAGGGGAATGGGCAGGGTATGTGCAAATTAAATATTGTAGTACTTACTATAGTTTAAAAAGTTGTGTTTTCGCGGACCGTAGTGTTTTTTTTTTTAAGTGTTTAGTATTTTAGTATTTAATATTTTGTTCTATAGTATTTAGTAGAGTTTATTTGTGGATAATACTGGAGTATTTCATATAGTATTTTAAAGTATACTACACAATTCTATACTACGTGCTACAAAAGATTGAGGTTTCCTACTACATGTTGTAGTATAACTGCAGTATTTTTGTATGTGGGTAGGTAGGGATTGATGAAGGTGAGGGGTAGAATGTGGAGAGTTAGAGCTGGGTGGGCAGACATGGATCAGTCTCTCTCTGGGGAGTAATTGGCCGATGTGTGGGAAAATCAACCCCGTTGTACTTCTCCTCCCAATAAGCTCCTGCAAATCTCTCCCAGTGGCTGCCGCTCTTTAGTAGGCCACTGATTCACTAAGCCTATGTCCCAAATGGCACCCTATTCCCTACATAGTGCACAAATTTTGACCAGGACCTATTGGGCGCTGGTCAAAAGTAGTGCACTATATAGGGAATAGGGTGCCATTTGGGACACAGACTAAATCCTGTCTGACTGGCTCTTCACTTCCTGCCAAGCGTGACTGGTGGCAACGGGGAGTGGGGATGGCCGCCTCGCCCCGCCCTGCCCCACCCCGCGCTTTGTCCAGGGGAAGAGTGTGTGTGTGTGTGGGGGGAGGGGAATTAGGGACGCAGGGCAGAGGTGTGGAGGGGGGAGGGGAAAAGGGGAAGCTCCACATGCATAAGGGTTAAGGTTAGGGGTCGAATCCGAACTATTCCTGGACACCCATTCATGATGCCTCCTCATAGGCCTGAAAGAACTGAATATGTGTCTTAGCAATATGGCAACAATTCTACCAAGCCTACTAGAGGGCTAAGTGGACTTAGGGGACAGTATTATCACATAGTCTCAGGTCTATAAGTCCCGCGTAAGTGTAGCTCAGATGGTAGAGCATGGTGCTTGCAATGCCAGGGTTGTGGGTTTAATTCCCATGGGGGACCAGTATGAAAATAGAATGAACATGTATGTACTTACTAACTGTAAGTTGCTCTGGATAAGAGTGTCTGCTAAGTGACCAAAACATGTATATAAAATGCCATCAATAAGTGTCTTGGCAGGTAGGGATCTCTGGGTTGATTTAAGACTGTCCTGCCCTCTCTCTCACTACTGGGAATACCCCATGATTACCCAAGTCCAACTTTTTATAGCTTTTTTGCACTCCAGACATCTTGTATTTCTATAACTTTTTCATACAGCCGCTCTGTGTTTCATGTGTCGTGTATTCGTTCTGGCATTTTGCACCTGCCCTATGTTTTGTTGTAGCTGATAGCTGCATTCGTCTCACATACTCTAGGCCAGGCTAGGCATAAAGTTTGTTCCTTAAAGGAAAAATCCACCCAAAACCACTCTTTCCTATAATTTACAGTGTTACATAACACTAATATGTGAGAACAGTATTTTTTGTGAACAATTTTTTCATTTTGTTGTTATAATAAGGTTGGTAGCAACATGTGAAAATCGTTGTGGAAATCTGTAGCTTAAGTTGCTTACAAAACCCACAATGCAATTCTCTCTCTATGGGCTGTCTGGCTGGCTAGATAGCTAGGTAGATAGCAAACGTAGCTACACACAATAATGCCAAAGTCAATATCAGTACTGTAGCTAGTTAGCTGTAAAATCGCCTAAACATAACATACTGCACTATCAATTTAGGAATCTACAATCTCACCATGTTCATCCTGCAGATGGACGTGCCTCACAGAATGGAGTCTGACATTCGCAACGGCACCATGCAATGCACCCCGGGACTGAACAGGAGAAATGTGTTAGACCCTGTGTTAAATTACACATTTCTCGAGGTAGGAATATCGCAAAAATATACACGCAAAGAATTGCATAATTTTGGTTGAGTTACAGTTCATATAAGGAAATCCGTCACCGGAAATAAATAAATAAGGCCCTGATCTATGGATTTCACATGACTGGATTTGTTGGTCACAGATACCTTCAAAAAAACTGCGAAGCGTTGTCTCTGATTGGGGATTCTATTTAAGTTGTTCTGTCCCACACCTGTGTGTGGGTCATTATCTGAATATCTTCATGTCCGACGAAGTAAGTGTGTTTACATTTTGTTGTATCGTTGTTTATTTGTATAGTCCGTCATTTTTGCAATATCCTTTATTAAAAAGTGATGTCAAACTATTACTGCGCTGCGCCTTGGTCTGTGAATACACCCAGCCGTGACACCTTCCCAACAATGCAGAGAGACATAAAAATGAATAACAAGTAAAAAATACACAATGAGTACCAGTACCGAGAAGATGTGAGGTAATTCTGGTACATATGTACGTATACACTGAGTATACCAAAAATTAAGAACACCCTCTTAATATTGAGTTGCTCAATTCATCATGGCATGGACTCTACAAAGTGTTCGAAAATGTTCCACAGGGATGCTGCCACATGTTGACTCCAATTCTTCCACAGTTGTGTCAAGTTAGCTGGGTGTCCTTTGGGTGGTGGGCCGTTCTTGATACACATTCTTGATATACGGGAAACTGTTAAGCGTGAAAAACCCAAGAGCGCTGAAGTTCTTGACACAAACCGGTGCGCCTAGCTACTACCACCATACCCTGTTTAAAGGCACTTCAATATTTTGTCTTGCCCATTCACCCTCTGAATGGCACACGTACACAATCCATGTCTCAAGGCTTAAAAATCCTTCTTTAATCGGTCTACTCCCCTTCACTGATGGATTTAACAAGTCACATCAATAATAAATAATAGCTTTCATCTGGTAAGTCTGTGTTCTTAATGTTTTGTATACTCAGTGCCTTCAGACTGCTTGACTTTTTTACACATTTTGTTGTGTTACAGCTGGAATTTAAAATGGATTAAATTGAGATGAAAAGCTGGTGACTCTCTGATCCACCTCTACGCAGACGACACCATTCTGTATACATCTGGCCCTTCTTTGGACACTGTGTGAACAAACCTCCAAACAAGCTTCAATGCCATAAAAACACTCCTTCTGTGGCCTCCAACTGTTCTTAAATGCTAGTAAAACTAAATGCATGCTCTTGAATCGAATGCTGCCCGCACCAGCCCGCCGGACTATCATCACTACTCTCGAAGGGTCTGACTTAGAATATGTGGACACCTACAAATACCTAGGTGTAAACTCTCCTTCCAGACTCACAGATAGATAGATAGATAGATAGATAGATAGATAGATAGATAGATAGATAGATAGATAGATAGATAGATAGATAGATAGATAGATAGATAGATAGATAGATAGATAGATAGATAGATAGATAGATAGATAGATAGATAGATAGACATTTGTTTAATAAGTCACATAATAAGTTGCATGGACTCAGATATCAGGTTTGACATGATGTTTGAATGACTACCTCATCTCTGTATCCCACACATATTTTATTTAACCTTTATTTAACTAGGCAAGTCAGTTAAGAACAAATTCTTATTTACAATGATGGCCTACCCCGTGCAAACCCGGACGACAATTAATCACATACAATTATCTGTAAGGTTCCTCAGTTGAGCAGTGAATTTCAAACACATATTCAACCACAAAGACCAGAGAGTATTTCCAATGCCTCTCAAAGAAGGGCACCTATTGGTAGATGGTAAAAAATAAAATAAAAAAGCAGACACTGAATATCCCTTTGAGCATGGTGTTAATTACACTTTGGATGGTGTATCAATACACCAAGTCACTACAAAGATACAGGCGTCCTTCCTAACTCAGTTGCCGGTGAGGAAGGAAACCGCTCAGGGATTTCACCATGAGGCCAATGGTGACTTTAAAACAGAGTTTAATGGCTGTGATAGGAGAAAACTGAGGATGGATCAACAACATTGTAGTTACTCCACAATACTAACCTAATTGACAGAGTGAAAAGAAGGAAACATGTACAGAATACAAATATTCCAAAACATGCAACAAGACACTAAAGTAATACTGCAAAGAATGTGGCAATGCATTTAACTTTTTGTCCTGAATACAAAGTGTTATGTTTGAGGCAAATCCAATACAACACATTACTGAGTACCACTCTCCATATTTTCAAGCATAGTGGTGGCTGCATCCTGTTATGGGTATGATTGTAATTGTTAAGGACTGGGCAGTTTTTCAGGATAATAAATAAACGGAATGGAGCTAAGCACAGTCAAAATCCTAGAAGAAACACTGGTTCAGTTTGCTTCCCACCAGACACTGGAAGATTAATTTACTTTTCAGCAGGACAATAACCTAAAACACAAGGCCATATCTACAATACCTGCTGTTTTGTACCTTTGCCCCACTACTCTGGATTAACAAACTCTGCTTGCCCCTGACCAGTCTTTTCCCTGCCCCCTGTTGGTATAATAAACATTAGTTATTCCAAAGTTGTCTGCGCCTGGGTCTCACCTGTACGGTGATAGTACGAACTGGCCATGACTGACCCAGCAGACTCGGAACAGCTGCGCAAAGCCATATCCTCCCAAGGAGCCTCCGTTGGCAGGCACGAGGAATTGCTTCGGGGCCTTATGGTGGGGATCCAGAAGTTGGCTGAGTGCAATGACCGGACATTTGACATGTTGCTGGAGCAATGCCAGGGATGCAGCCTGCCACGGTGGTAGCCCCACAGCTCCTCAGTAACTCGGCGGCTAGCAGCACTGCCCCACCGTTCCCCAGGGAAGCTGTCTAGGCCCCTTACTTTTAAAAATCTTTACTAATGACCTGCCACTGGCTCTAAGTAAAGCCTGTGTGTCTATGTATGCGGATGACTCAACACTATACACGTCAGCTACTACAGCAAGTGAAATCACTGCAACACTTAACAAAGAGCTGCAGTCAGTTTCAGAATTGGTGGCAAGAAATGTTAGTCGTAAATATTTCAAAAACTAAAATCATTGTATTTGGGACAAATAATTTACCAAACCCTAAACCTCAACTAAATCTTGTAATGAATAAGGTGGAAATTGAGCAAGCTGAGGAGACTAAAATGCTTGGAGTAACCCTGGATTGTAAACCGTTATGGTCAAACATATTGATACAACAGTAGCTAAGATGGGAAGCGGTCTGTCCATAATAAAGCACGGCTCTGCCTTCTTAACAACAATATCAACAAGGTAGGTCCTACAGGCCCTGGTTCAGTCGTGTGGTCAAGTGCCACATGAGGAAGTTGTGAAAATTCCAACTAGCCCAGAACAGGGCAGCACGTGCTTAAATGTACATGTAGAGCTAACATTTAAAATATCTGCCAATTTCCCATGGCTCAAAGTAGATGAGAGATTGACTTCATCACTACTTGTTTTTGCAAGCAGTATTGACATGCAAGCTGTCTGTTTAAACTACAAGCACACAGTTTGGACACCCATGCATACCCCACAAGACATGCCCCCAGAGGTCTCTTCACAGTCCCCAGGTCCAGAACAGACTATGGGAGGCGCACAGCACTACATAGAGCCATGACTACATGGACCTTTATTCCACATCAAGTAACTCATGCAAGCAGTAAAATCAGATTTTAAAAACTGTTAAAAATGGAGCTCTTATGGAACAGCTGGGACTGTGAGGAGTCACACATACAGGTACAAACACACACATATAAACACACATAACATACGTACACCTGGATTGTGTGTTGTAGTAGAGTAGTGGCTGGAGGGCACACACTTAAGATTTATTTTAATGTTTAGAAATGGTATTATAGTGTATATTACTACCTTAATTTTTGCTGGACCCCAGGAAGAGTAGCTGCTGTTTTGGCAGCTACTAATGGCCATTTATAGTAAATACAAATACTTTATTTTCGTAATGGGATTAACACAAAGGCACCCTATTCCCTTAATAGTGAACTAATTTTGACCAGGGCCCATTAGGGCTAAGGTTAAACATAGTGCACTATATAGGGTGCCAGGGCCCATTAGGGCTAAGGTTAAACATAGTGCACTATATAGGGTGCCAGGGCCCATTAGGGCTAAGGTTAAACATAGTGCACTATATAGGGTGCCATTAAGGATGCCAGGAAACTAAATGGTATCTCTTTGGCGTGTTGAAAACCCATCAACGTGGATGGATGCGCTGGGGAGACTTTAAATGGTGACACAAACGGAATAAACACATTCCTGTGAAGCCGGGTATGGGGGGAGGGGGGCATTGATGCCATTATGCAGGAGGGTTCCGAGTCTCTTCACAGCATCTCAGATCTCGCAGGCAGCGACCGCTTGACCTTTCCAGCAATTAAAGGAATATGACAGGCGTGAAGCCGGTGAGAAAAAAGGAAGCGAGCGAGAGCAAGAGACAAAAGCCACACAAAGTGCAGCCCGCCACCTTAACAGTTCATTTGCAATCAACGTCAGTCATTCCTCCCGTGGGGACAGTTTGATTTCCACTTTTCAAATTAGGTGTTTATTTCAGGCCTGAAAATAGGGCTGGTAAAGTGAAATTGGCAGCTCGACAATTTTGTGTATAATAGCCACAGCAGCACAGGAAATCATGTGAACAGAGCAGCCCCCCCCCCCCCCCCCCCCCCCCTGTTACTCGCTCTCCTGTCAAACAAAGATGAGAGGCACAAGGAGGTGGAGAGAGGGGAAAAAATATAGTCTTAGTCACAATCAGGGAAGAAGAAAGAGAGAAATGGAATAAAACAGAGAGAAAGAGAAAAAGGGGAAATCAAGGAAAATAATGAATAATGTGCTGGTTGTGATCAGGAGGAGGACTGGAGTAGGACTGGAGGAGGACTGGAGCAGTACTGGAGGAGTACTGAAGGAGGACTGAGGTGGTGGTGATCAGGAGGGGGACTAGAGGGCTGCTCTGGGGTGTAATCCTTAGGCCCCTGTCTGATAAGGCTGGCCTTGGCCCAGGTAGGCGAGGACGGTAACAGAGAGAGACGGCTTCCTCCAGAGAAGGAGCACAGTCTGCCTGGTCTACAGGGTTTAGTGAGCCATGGGGTTATGTTAAGAAAGTGCCCTATGGAAAAACTGTGTGCTGATGGGCCATCGCTAGAACTCAGAACTGACTTTGATGTTGATAGGGATGCATTCGTAATACTACTTTATAACTGCATATAATACAAACTTACCCCTGTCCCAAGAGAGATCATTGTCAGTATCCAGACATGAAATATAATGCGTGACTTTTCCAAGAAAAAGTACTATTTTTATGCAAACTCTAAGTAATACTCTACAGTAAAAAATTATCCTCATGAGCCTCTACCCCACCACCACTCTACTCTATGACAGTTGCCCCCCACCCCCGTCCCTCTTCCCCCCACAAAACACCCTCCACATAATATTTAGCCTTAATGCAAATCCTCTACACGTTTTAATCTGGCCTTTAATGACGCTGATGCTGTTGATATGAGGGGACCGACCACAGGGGCTGAATAGGGCTGAATGAGATAGATGAGGCAGATCCTCATGGATAGAAAGATAGATAGATAGATAGATAGATAGATAGATAGATAGATAGATAGATAGATAGATAGATAGATAGATAGATAGATAGATAGATAGATAGATAGATAGATAGATAGATAGTCTGTGTGTGTTTACACTACACCAACCTCTATTAGAGATAATGATTGCCACAGCATTATGCCTGTCAGGTGAAAGAGCCGCCCGTGCTCTTCAAAGGCCCGCCTCTTATCTACCGTCAACAAAGGGGGGCCTCTTGAGGAGGAAACTGAGAGGGTTTATGCACCTGTGATTCAAACACGCCAGCTAGATAACTCCTCTCACCATAAACAAGCAACACTTCTGCTGTGATACTCTAGTAAATAGTTTCTCACATGAAGTTTCTCAACGTAACGAAGCTGTAGATGATTTAATGGTTAAACTGTAGTAGAGTGCTAGAATAATAAAAGAGAAACTTGGGTTGTGTCCCAATTCCCAAATGTCACCATAATCCCTATATATTGGACTACTTTTGACCAGGGCCCATGGGGAATAGGGTTCCATTTGGGACACAGACTTGATGTTTATGCGGAAGAATCGGTCTAAATGTTCCTACGCTAAACTTGCTAAGTTTGATCAATCTTTAAATAGACCACGGTTACTAATGGACCAACTTGATCCCCTAAAAAAAAACTGATATCTTGATACCAATTGAATAATACTGTTAAAGAAATACTGCAGCGCTGGTTGAATGGTTATCAGTCCCGGCTCTATGCACGTGTACAATTCCTTACCGGAGAAAGTGGTTCAATCCCTGAGTCCAAATAAAAATGTACAAATAAAAAATGAAAAACATAAAATAATATATCTGCCGTCTCTGTGTTTTCATGATTTTCCTACAATTTGCTGAATGTATCTCACTGGAGAAAGCATCCGAGCAAGCAAAACAGCGCCCCCTCTGTCTCTGTAGGTGTAGGCCATCTATCTGATGCTCTCTGGTCACAAAAAGTAGGATATTGTTGCTGCCCCTAACATTGAATACAAGGGAGGCCAGCGAGCATTTGGCCTCCCTTGATTTAAAAAAGTATAAAATAATAGCCAATCAGCGTTGAGCTAAACTCAGCGAGCTCAACTGTGATTGGTCCTGGCAAACCAAAAAAAAGTGTCAAGAGAATTGAGTTTGTATTTGGCTTCACTCCTATCAAGAGAAATATGTCATTGACAGAAACAACTTGAATTGTTGCATCTCGTTGTGTTGTTATCCTCCGGTGGTTAGCTGGTCCTTTCCTAAATTAGCCATGGATGGAGATAGGTATTTGGACTTGCGTTTACTTAATTCTCCATACTGGCAAATTATTATAACAGTGATTCTGATCCAACCATAAATTCAGACATTGTGCCCCTGGACTGAGAGGATGGAAGTTCAATATGTAGCTAGATGTAGCATGCTATGGCGTTTCTCTACAATTAGGGTAAGTCAACTCGTTTTTCTACATACATTAAAGCACACACACAGACACACACACACACAAATGTTGTTTTTGGTATTTTTTAGTTGTCACTGTATTAGACTAAGCATTGGTGATTTTATGATGTTGAAATGTTGAAGTTGAAATGGTGCCAGAATAGTGGAGCCAGCTCCTGTTTTCTTTGGGACTTGGTTCTCCATGGTTTTAAATAAATAGTTGTTTAGTAGTGTGAAAATGACGGAAACATTAACTTGCTTGACCATGCTGTAGGTCATGTAACTGTTTGTGACATGCATTATGCTTAGTGGACTTCACTAGACAGAGGTTTCTCTACGGTTTTGTGATTAAACAAAGGTGTGGTTAAATGTATTCTGCCACTGTCTTCTTATTGTCTCAGCCTTTAGGTCAATATATCACGCTGTCAAGACATATGAACTAACAGGTTATAGAGCAAACAATGCAATTATCACAACACATTGGTTGTAATCGTTTTTTCTGGCTTGGCTTCCCCAGTAATTTTTACCCATGTATCACTACTGGCAACAACGGAACAAAAGATTGAGAAATATGGGAGTAACTATCCCCATTCACCACCAATGTGTAGCACCCACTTGCTGTCCATGCCAGTACCTCCCCCCCTTCCAGCCAGCCCTGGAATGGGCACCTCACCCCTGTCTCCCCACTGTTAGCAGGGCTTGTTGGCATCCACTACCGTTGCTCACCAATGGCTTACCCATTAAAGCACGAGCTGTCTGTGATAAAGTGGCAGATTGTTTGTGAGCACAATATCTATCACTTTCACACGCACTTTAGCCCCGCCATCGGCCCCTCTGATTGCATTATTGCAGTGTGGAGGTCCATGGTCGAGAGGCCTCAATAAAGATAATGGGCTTGGGAGGGAGGGAGGGAGAGGTGGATGAGAGAAAATGAAGTGAGGGGGAACTAGAAAGAGGAATTACAGGGGAGAGTGGAGGGAGACGGGAGAGATTGGGGGGAGGGGAGAAGAGAGGGGGTGGACAGGTAAAGAGAGAGAGAGGGAAGCAGGGTGTGGCTGTTTGGCTAACCCACTAACATGTCAACAAAGTAGTAATAACCGTTTTTTTTTTTAAATAATGTTTTTTTTTAATAAATTTCAAATCAATATTGCCCTTATTTTCCTTTTACTCAGTGTTTACATGTTCAAATCATTGATAGCCAAAGACATCTCGTCAATGACCTTGTGAGAACAAAGCTTTTACAATAGCATCCGTTAGGGCTGTAACTCAGACGGTTTCCCAGAGCCATTTAGTGAAAATGGAATTGACACATAGCAGCAGGTCACACTCCTGGAGGCGTCCAGGTGCAGGGAGGGACCGCCAAACCCCGGAACTCTGTGACTCAATTCAGCGCTCGAGACCTCTTGGAACAAGAGCGTGAGAAAGTGATTCAGGCAGAGAGGGCTTCAGAACCTATACTTTGTATTCTTTAAAATCAATACATTTGTTTAGGAACTCTGTCAGTTGTACATGACGAAATGACTCAGGTGGGCGTCCAAGACTAATGGACTGCCATTACTGAGCCACACTCCTATATTGGTGTTGAAAGTATATAGCCTAACTGGACATGAATAACTTATTAATATTATACAAATATATGTTAAAAATAAATATGTATAAATATGTACAAACAGTGTATTCCTAAATACTTGAACATAACAAGGATATACTATGTTACATTTTATTATTTCTATGCTTACTGATTTTACAAGATAATATTTAGACCCATTGGGCCCGCAATTACGCACAAAACATAATAGCCTAAATTGGATAGGCTATATATTCCATTTTCAAAAGTATCACATAATTTGATTTAGGTGCCAGTGAAAGTTTACAGCTCGAGTGCTCTAGGGAGCGCTCTCTGATGAGCATATTAAATTCATGATCTTGCGGGAAGCCGCGAGAAACTTCCCGCAGTTGCAAGCAGCAAGCCACCAAGAGCAGCGCCTTCCCCAGTCGCTTGCGCGCCACGTGTCACCGGGATCTACAGCAGCTAGAAATCACTCCCGCATACCAGACAACCAGGGAGCCCGCTAAAGAGCGAGCGCGAACTCCGGGGCTGACAGAGAACGCAGAGCACACACACACCGCCCCCCTCCGTTTTGTCATTAACGGAATAATGGTTGTATGCTATTATTATTGGGTGGGGCACAGAACATAATTATTGTGTAAAAGTTTAAAATGTCGATGTTTAGAAACTGATCAAATTAGACATTATGGACTTTTAAACTTATATTTACAAAACTTCAGGATGTTATTCGGCTTTACTCATCACATGTTCTGAATTGAAGTGGCTATTAACTTCAAGTATACTGGACAGTCTATAGGCTATTTAAACAACCTAAATACTTTTTGTAAATTACTAAAACGTATGTGTTAATACTATCTGTGTGGGGGGGTAATTATAAACATTCGGCTACATTTACAGCCCGAGCTTGGGTCTGACTCTGGGATAAGGATAAGGAAATTAAATTATGACCTGAAATTCAATACGTTGACTACTAACTGCTGCCCGATCAAAGGCGAGGCAGGCAAGGCATCGCTCTAATCTTGTGCTCTCACTCAGAAATATCTCTGCTCTGGCTCGCATTCCGATAAGCCCGATCGAGCTCTCGGTAGGCGTGTTTTTCCCAGGCTTTTAAAACAGCAGCTGCTATTTACCTTCCCTCTAATGTAAACCACCACAGCCACCCCTAGCCTGGCCGCCAAACCTCAACCCCCCCCCCGTGCTCATAAAACATCCTGGCACGTGCTCCACATTCACAATAGCGCTCGCATGCCGACAGATGTCAAAATTCCAAATTTGTACAGCGCGGCCGTGCATTAAATAATTATTGCTCCAATCTTGGCTGGTTAGAGTTGAGTTGATTTTTGAACTCACAAAGTGCAAACTTGATCGAGGGTTTAGTTCTCAGCCTTACCGTACAGCAACAGGAGGCAATCTAAAAGGAAAAGCCAGGTTATTTTTCCCAAGTTATTTTACATGATACAAAATGTAACATTAATAGGTTATTACACTATAGCCTAACAAGCCTAATTAGGCTACACTGTAATCAAGAACACTACATAAGTGTCTTCAACCATTGCATCAATTATCTAGGCAATTAGTTGTTTTACTCTGTAGTTGGAATAGCCTATCTGTTCTTTGTAAATGCACTTTTACTGGTTTGTAGTCCACACGTATGTGGAAGTATAATACAATTAGATGTAGGCTATGTGGAACATGATATTGTAGGCATGCGCTTAGGCGCTATAGCCACTATTATATTCGGTGGTGTTTACCCCTCCTGACTCCTGTGCGTATTGCCTGAAAGTTTGGGGAACAACATGCCGAGTCAAGTCAGCTCTGCACTCTGTGCGCTGGGTGGTAGTCAGGGGCTCAAGTGTTAATATGTAAACCGAATGATTGAAGGCAGTCCCGGTTGTGCCCTAAACCCGGCCGCGCGCCATTGGCCGCCCGCTCAAACGCCAAACAACCAATGGAAGGGCGCCGACCACGAGCCATCCTCCCCTCTGGCCGCGTGTCCCTTGCACTGATTGGTAGAAAGTTACTGTGGGAAAGAAAGTTTTGGAAGTTTCACACGAGCCGTTCGCGTGCAGTCCCAGATATAAATAAGACCAACAAGAAGTGCCATTAGACAGAAGCAGCGTCCGCTGGCAGACAGTGATTTCTCGATTCGGTGACTTTGGGGACGCTTGTCTCTCGCGCATAGGTGCACTACCACCCAGAAAGGATTTTGTTCCTCCGCAATTTGGAATTTCATAAGAGGGTACTGTGAATAGGTGCAGACTGCTTGTCAATAACCACCAACAGAGGACTGTAATAACGAGTTGCCATTGGGCTTGTGGGATATTTCAGACGGACAGAAGATGCCTGCCGATATAATGGAAAAGACCTCGGTCTCTCCTGTTGCTGCTACTCCTGCCAACATGAACACAACACTTGATAAACCCAAGACGGCTTCCGAGCACAGGAAGGTTAGTAGTCGTTCAAAGCATCTTAGAAATGCAGTTATTCTGTCACTCCAAAATTACTCACGGGCTTGTATAGCAAAACATGAACCTTTCCTTCATCTTGAGCAAGTCCCACCATTCTAACAATTTCTTATATTTATTTTCTTTAGTCATCTAAACCTATCATGGAGAAAAGGAGAAGAGCCAGAATCAACGAAAGCTTGGGACAGTTGAAAACACTTATCCTTGATGCGCTCAAAAAAGATGTAAGTATTATATTTTTTCTCTCACAACAAATGAATTATTACAATCACAGTTATAGATTTACTTTATTAAAAACATAAACTTTAATAAGAATGTATTCTATCTTTTATCCTAACAATGTGCCTCTTCGTATTAAAGAGCTCCAGACACTCGAAACTTGAAAAGGCAGACATCCTGGAGATGACCGTGAAACATCTCCGGAACCTCCAGAGAGCTCAAATGACTGGTAAGTCACTGTAGCTGTTTTGGTGGGTGAATACCCGGGATGATTTCTTCCAGACTTCCGTCTGTGGTTTAGAGCATGTTAGAATGCAGTATTCAGTTTACATACTTGGCCCATATCCTCTCTCCCAAGAAGTCTCTAAAAATGTAGTTAATTGAATGGACTAACTAAATAGCGTATTTATCTTATCCATTGGTGAGCTTCGGAATGTATATGTATAGTTTGACCAACGTTCATGTTTGGAATTTAAATTGTCGTTATTATACTGCTGTTATTCTCAGTGACTTAACATTTTCTCTCTTTCTCCCACAGCTGCTTTGAACACTGATCCCACCGTGCTAGGGAAATACAGAGCTGGATTCAGCGAGTGTACAAATGAAGTCACCCGGTTCCTGTCCACCTGTGAAGGGGTTAACACCGAGGTCAGGACGCGGCTTCTCGGTCACTTATCCAGCTGCATGACGCAGATCAACGCAATGAACTACCCCACGCAGCACCAGATCCCTACCGGGCCTCCCCAACGCTCCTTCGGCCAGTCCATGGTGCATATCCCCAACTCATCTCCGCAAGGCAAAGTGATGCCCCTGCCTTGTAAAGGTGGCTCTCCCCGGAGCATGTCACCAGAAACAACACAAGTATACGGCGGTTTCCACCTCGTACCTGCCACAGATGGACAATTCGCCTTCCTCATCCCCAACGCAACTTTTGCGCCCAATGGTCCCGTTATCCCCGTGTACGCGAACCAGGTCAACACGCCTGTCCCAGTGGCGGTGTCCCCCGGTACACCGACAGGCAACTCGGACTCAGTGTGGCGACCCTGGTAGATCTAAAAAAGGACCTATCGAAAATACTTTTATAATGACACTTAGTTCTTTGTTCGATGTTACAAAAAAATGTATGATTGGATTTAGTTTTTGTATTTTCAATGCGTTAAAATGAAAAGATGATGCACTATATTTGTATAGCCTGTAAGGGAGTGAAGTTCATATTGAAATGAGATTTGTATTGTTGAAATCTGTTCACTGCATTTTTATATTCGAGGTGTCTTTTTTACTGTGCGATACCAAAGATATGTTGAATGCACTTTACGTAATTCTTCACTTTACGTAATTCTTCGTTTTGGAAGACAAATAAATGTGTAAAGATATTGAAAAACATGATTGTGCGCTCATCTATGATTTAAGCCTAATCTTCAGAAACCTGATAATTAGCTTAGGCTACATTTGTTTCGAACTTTAGATCAACTTGAGAATAATATATTGTATACCTTCTATACTTTCTAAGAGAACATGTCTATCCTATTCTACTAACATGTCAGTGTAAAAGTCAATATTTGATATTGACTCGTGCATAATTGCCTGATGAAAATCACTGACGTATTCTTGCGCGCGTAAAACTCATGCACATTCAAACCGTATGTACATCACACACACATGGACTTGTTGCGCCAGGAATGTGTCGCAATTTAGGCTTATGCTGCGTAAAAGTTTAGAATTTTACGCACCAACACTTTCCTACAAGTGTCATAGACTTTGAAGTGGGGCTTAAATTATACACACGCTTTTGCCTAATGTCATCACACAAAGGCTGTTGCTTCTGGCTGCATCTATAATAAACCGGCTCCCTAGCGGTTAAGAGCGTTGGGCCAGTAATCTAAAGATTGCTGGTTCGATTCCCAGATCCGATTAGGTGAGCATTTTGTCGATATGCCCTTGAGCAAGGCACTAAGACATAATTGCTCTAGATAAGAGCGTCTGCTAAAATTTCATACGTCTAGAACATGAGTTGGCCAGGTGTGACAGGAAAGGAGAGGGAAACTTAACTGAATGTGTGAAATTATGAGAAAATACACTATATTCACAAAGTATGTGGACACCCCTTCAAGTTAGTGGATTCGGCATTTTCAGCCACACAGGTGTATAAAATCGAGCATGCAGCCATGCAATCTCCATAGACAAACATTGGCAGTAGAATGGCCTTACTGAAGAGCTCAGTGACTTTCAATGAGGCACCATCATAGGATGCCACCTTTCCAAAAAGTCAGTTCAACAAATTTCTGCCCTGCTAGATCTGCCCGGTCAAGTGTAAGTGCTGTTATTGTGAAGTGGAAACATCTATGAGCAACTGAACGGGACCGCTGAGTGCTGAAGCACGTAGAGCGTAAAAAACGTCTATCCTCGGTTGCAACACTCACTTCCAAGTTCCGAACTGCCTCTGGAAGCAACGCCAGCACAATAACAGTTTGTCGGGAGCTTCATGAAATGTGTTCTCCATGGCCAGCAGCCCCACACAAGCCTAAGATCACCATGCGCAATGTCAAGCTCCGGCTGGAGGCGTGTAAAGCTTGCCGCCATTGGACTTTGGAGCAGTGGAAACACGTTTTCTGGAGTGATGAAAAACATTCCACCATCTGGCAGTCCAACTGATGAATGTGGGTTTGGCGGATGCCAGGAAAACGCTACCTGCCCCAATGCATAGTGCCAACTGCTAAGTTTGGTGGAGGAGGAATAATGGTCTAGGGCTGTTTTTCATGGTTCAGCTAGGCCCCTTAGTTCCAGTGAAGGGAAATCTTAACGCTAAAGCATACAATGACATTCTAGACGATTCTGTGCTTCCAACTTTGTGGCAACAGTTTGGGGAAGGCCCTTTCCTGTTTCAGCTTGACAATGCCCCCATGCACAAAGCAAGGTCCATACAGAAATGGTTTGTCAAGATCGGTGTGGAAAAACTTAACTGACCTTCACAGAACCCTGACCTCAACCCCATCGAACAACTTTGGGATGAATTGGAACACTGACTACGAGCCAGGCTTAATCACCCAACATCAGTGCCTGACCTCACTAATGCTCTTGTGGCTGAATGGATATAAGTCCCTGCAGCAATGTTCCAACATGTAGTGGAAAGCCTTCCCAGAAGAGTGTATACTGTTATAGCATCAAAGGGGGAACCAACTCCATATTAATGCCCATGATTTTGGAATGAGATGTTTGACATGCAAGTGTCCACATACCTTTGGTCATGTAGTGTATAACCTTTAGGCCTGAAGGGAATACCAGTTCTGTAAAATTCAATTTCTCACAAATCACATATCCAAGATAATATGGCCGTGAGTTGCCCTTGAATAATATTAGCAGTCGCTTTGGGTAAGTTATACTTCTTATATCAACAACTCTCTCGCTGTTTGCTGCCATCGGTGGCTTGTTACAGTACCTCGAATGAAAATGTAATATTTTCATTTGTGGATTATCAAAGACAGCTATATTACCCCCACATCAGATGATGATATTCTTGCAATATGTCCAAATGTTCGAAAATTTGACATGATCCTGTTCGGAAGATGAAAAGTCAAGTTTGAGAGACTTACTTTTCGCAGTGGAGATTGCGCGTTTTAGAAGTCACGTGCGCCATCTAGCAACACCGCATGGAAGTGCAATCTGATTGGTGTAGTGGTGATCAATGGTTACTACCAGATATCGCCACTTTAGTCCTTCCTACAGGGGACAAACTGGTTGACTTAAGGTTGTTTCAACGTAATTTGTCAACGTATTGTGACGTGGAATCTACGTGTAATCAATGTCAACTGTTTTGAGGGTAACATTTCAACCACAATATTATGTCATGGTAACCAATTTTAAATATAGACAAACCTTGTATACACTATGTTGAATTTCTACCTTTTGAAACAATGTCAGATCTAAAAAAAAAAGACAACAACAATGGTCAGCACCACCTACTGGAGAGTTAATCTACATTATCTACACATTAGATCGTTTTTGGTGTTGGTCTTCCATCCAGGATTTTAACCAAGCGGAGCCTGGCTTAGCTTTGATATTTGTCACTGACTATGACTACCAATGTGCTATCATGAGACTGATTGTTGCGAGATCTCTTAATAACTGAGTAGTTTCACTGTTGCTATCAAAGTCATTCCAAAGGGTAGGTTTAACAGAGGAAATAAAATGGAACCCTATAAATCATATTTAATCAACTATGCTATCTGGAACTATAAAGCATTTGCGAAGTCGACAACAGCTATTGTTTCAATTCAACCCAGAGTTAATCTTCAAGTTGATCATTAATATGTCTCCATCTCAACCAAAAATCAAAGTTAAAGAAAAGTTTGGTGGAGGAGGAATAATGGTCTAGGGCTGTTTTTCATGGTTCAGCTAGGTCCCTTACAGCATTGATCACTTGCACCATGTACTTTTAATGTAATCTCAACTGCAATCCAGGTCATTTGGTGCTGATATTAGATAAAGCACAGTGATAACACATTAAGTTTTTATATACATTCAAAATATCTGACATTTTATTCCCATTTGAACTTTGTTGTGCTTTGAAATGGTTGAAAGCACATTTAGACGACAACTGAACCACAAATCAGACATTGTTTTTCCATTGGAATTTAGTTGTGCTTTTAGATGGTTGAAACACATTGGGAATTCAACAAACTTCTGACTGTCTTTTTGAGTGGTTGAATAAAGGTTGAAATCTCATTGATCAATGTCTCAACCAAATATTAGGCACATTTCCACATTGAAATGACATGGTGTGCCCAGTGGGCTGGTATATAAGTATATGGTTATCACGTGAAATGTAAAATGTCGACCTTGGTTGAAATTCTAGATATCAATAGACTTATGAAAAGGCCATATTTTTGAATTCATAGGACAAGGGAGAATCTATGGTAGACCAGCACACGATGCATGGCAAAGACTTGATACAGTTCCCTCTCTATGGTAAGTGCCTCACCCAATGTTGCTCATGTGTTAAATTGAAACGATTGAACCATCTACAATTTTTGAGAACTTCATAACACAGCGTATAAGAAAATTAGCATGGTAGATTCAATTTGTTCCTCTGTGATTTGTCGGTCGGCTGTACATGACATTGACCATGAACCTCTTATGTGATCCAAAATGGGCTTAGATTCCCCACAAAAGATGGCGATAGATATACAGTCTACATTTTTACTTCAAGTGGTCAGAGAGTGCAGTGAATAGCTGAGTAGCATATCATACTGAATAACCACCACTACTCCTACACCCCTACATTTCACTACTCCTACCCCCCTACATGTCACTACTCCTACCACCCTACATTTCACTACTCCTACCCCCTACATGTCACTACTCCTACCATTTCACTACTCCTACACCCCTACATGTCACTACTCCTACACCCCTACATGTCACTACTCCTACCCCCTACATGTCACTACTCCTACTACCCCTACATTTCACTACTCCTACACCCCTACATTTCACTACTCCTACACCCCTACATGTCACTACTCCTACACCCCTACATGTCACTACTCCTACACCCCTACATTTCACTACTCCTACCCTCCTACATTTCACTACTCCAACCCCCCCACATTACCATGCCCACATTTATATTTATCATTGTCACCGTTGAAAATATGTATATACTATTATAATTTTGTATTATTGTTTCACTCACACCTGCACTATTGAGGCTCAGAGCTTAAGTATTTCACTACATCTGCGACCCTGTGCATGTGACAAAAAAAACAACATACTTAACACTGCTCATGGCCATGTGGTAGCATTCTGCCCAGGTAGTGCTGTCTCCGGCTATTCTTTGAAGGCGGCACTGCAGGTGTTTGCAATTACTAATCTGCTAAGAGGCACAATGTGTGCATAAGTGCCATCATTTAGAATTTCCATCACACCTTTTACAGGGCAGAGGCTGCGCAATTGAAACCATGTGTTTGTTGAACGCTGGAAAGGACAGGACAGGCCTTTGCAGCTAGAGGGGTGGAGGGGGTGAGAGGTACGGGGGAGTTTGGGGAGACGAAGGAAGGAAGGGAGGGCAGAGGAGTCAGCCACTGTGAGCCAGAGGTAACCCTCGACCCACCCACACTTACACACAACGCTTTAGGGGACACAGACCATTTCCTGTCCTAGCCCAAGCCACAGCTGGATGCGGGCCGTCTGAGAGGCACTTGGTGCGACCCGGACGACACCGAGCACACGACCCCCCACCCCCCCAAACACACACACCTCTTCCTCCCTTCCTTTCCTCCACCTCCCCCAATCATCATCCTCTCTAGAGGGGGGGGGGTTAGCTGTCATGCGTGCCCATCAAGTTTTCCCACACTCCGCGCGCATGCAAGGAGGGCAAAAAACAACCTCTCTGCTCCTGCTGTAAGTGCTACCATATGGTGGGATCTCTCTCTCTCTCTCTCTCTCTCTCTCTCTCTCTCTCTCTCTCTCTCTCTCTCTCTCTCTCTCTCTCTCTCTCTCTCTCTCTCTCTCTCTCTCTCTCTCTCTCTCTCTCTCTCTCTCTCTCTCTCTCTCTCTCTCTCTCTCTCTCTCTCTCTCTCTCTCTCTCTCTCTCTCTCTCTCTCTCTCTCTCTCTCTCTCTCTCTCTCTCTCTCTCTCTCTCTCTCTCTCTCTCTCTCTCTCTCTCACCTACTGTATATGGCTCAAGTAAACAGGAACTAGATTTCGACACCAGTGTTGTCTGTCAGACATCTAATCAAGTGTTGTGTTATGTAATGATGCGTACAAAAAGTTTCACATTTTATTTTACACAGGCATTACACACACACAAACACGCACACACACACAAACTAGGAGAACACTTCATGTTAATTACCTTTTGTAACAGACTCCTAAGTACCATAATGAAGTTATTCCATCTTAGTTACACAGGAATGATGCCGATATGAACATTTAAAATAGTCCAGAAGACTTGAGTTCTACAGTAAGAGCATGTCACTCTTCTGTCATGTGTTCTTTTGTTTCAGGGATGGTATTCACAAAGTGTCCTAGAGAAGGAGACCTAGGTTCAGTTCCCCCTCCTTATTAATAATGATCTAAAGGGCAAAACTGATTCTGGATCAGCACTCCTGTTCTGAGATGCTTTGTGAATATGGGCCCAGACCTAGATAATTGGACAAACAGTACAGTGCATTCCTCAGAACAGGTGGTGTTTCCATGTGTGTGATCCTATGTCAGGATGTTATTATGGTGTAGTTCCCCAGTATTCCCTCCAGGTTTCTCAGTACTGTCTCTCTTTTGTCTGGTTCCCGGGTTTTAAGGCTTTGGTTCACAACCACAGCGGAGACTAACCTCTCACACAGCAAATTTGCACGTGTTCAAATCTGGATGTCGAGGTAAAAAATGCTGTGAGTGTAATGTCTGAGTGTTGATTGTAGTGGTTAACACCAGTGGGTTAACACAAGGGGGTTGACATTGACACCACCTGCAGTGAATAAATGAAGTGTAATTTGAATCACAGTGGAATCAACACTGTTTGGTGTTGTTACTCGACTATGTTGAGTTAATTTCCATTAACTCTCAGAGTGAAAAATACATGTGAGGGACCTCATTGTATTTCCCAGCATTCTTTGTTGCAGGTTGCTTTAAAGAATAGTTTGTTTTAATATCTATGTTACTGTATGCAAATTGATTGATTGATTAATTGATCTTATACTACACAAAGATGAATATGTCACGGTGCGCATTATATAAGGGACGGTAAACGGAGCGCTGGTGAAGTGTCATCCTTTTATTGAATGAGGTTTTCTCTCGAAGCATTCAAATCAAAGGAGAGTATAACAAACAAAAACAAGACTACAAACAAAACACGGTGACTTACGTTGTGGCTGCTGGCAGTGCAGACAAACACAATGAACAATGATCCACACACAGGTGGCTGTGTGTGGAGTATAAATACTATCCCCAATCAGAGACAACGCTATACAGCTGTCTCTGATTGGGGATGATAATCACCCTAGTTAGGGTGTGATGACTTCGTTGTGTGCCTCTCTCCTCCCCTAGGTGGGAGTAAGAGGCCTTACCACAACCAAGCCATCACAGTACCCCCCCCCCAAGGTGCGGACTCCCGATCGCACACACAACAAACATCCCCCCTCTCCTGAAAAAAAATTTGTCCAAAACTCTAGGGGGGACATGGCGGGGTACTGAGGTGGTTGCTGGTGGGGGCTCCGGTTCCGGTTCCGGGCGTGGCACAGGCTGTGAGAGTAGCCTCTCTCCTACCTCTCCGTTGCACGCCCGGTCCGGTCCGGACCCCGGCGCGATGGTTCCCCCCTCAGTACTCCCGCCTTCCACCAAGTCCTGTCTGGACCCTGGTGTGGGAGCCCTCGACCCTGGAGAGGGGCTGACAACCGGCCCCGGACTGGGCACCGGAGGAGCGGACTGCTCCTTCCCTGGAGCGACGTAGACGACCGGCCCCGGACTGGGCACCGGTGGAGCGGACTGCTCCGGCACTGGAGCGACGCCGACGACCGGCCCCGGACTGGGCACCGGTGGAGCGGACTGCTCCGTCACTGGATCGACGTAGACGACCGGCCCCGGACTGGGCACCGGTGGAGCGGACTGCTCCGGCACTGGAGCGACACAGACGGCCGGCCCCGGACTGGGCACCAGTGGAATGGACTGCTCCGTTACTGGAGCGACGTAGACGACCGGCCCCGGACTGGGAACCGGTGAAGCGGACTGCTCCTTCACTGGAGCGACGTCGATAACCGGCCCCGGACTGGGCACCGGTGGAGGAGGCTCCAGGCCTTGAGCTGTGGCTGGAGGCTCCGGAACGCTGACCTTCGCTGGAGGTGGCGGAACGCTGACCTTCGCTGGAGGTGGCGTGGCGCTGACCTTCGCTGGAGGTGGCGTGGCGCTGACCTTCGCTGGAGGTGGCGTGGCGCTGACCTTCGCTGGAGGTGGCGTGGCGCTGACCTTCGCTGGAGGTGGCGTGCTGCTGACCTTCACTGGAGGCCTCGGGCTGCTGACCTTCACTGGAGGCCTCGGGCTGCTGACCTTCACTGGAGGCCTCGGGCTGCTGACCTTCACTGGAGGCCTCGGGCTGCTGACCTTCACTGGAGGCCTCGGGCTGCTGACCTTCACTGGAGGCCTCGGGCTGCTGACCTTCACTGGAGGCCTCGGGCTGCTGACCTTCACTGGAGGCCTCGGGCTGCTGATTCACTGGAGGCCTCGGGCTGCTGACCTTCTCCGGAGGTCTCGGGCTGCTGACCTTCTCCGGAGGTCTCGGGCTGCTGACCTTCACAGGAGGCCTCAGGCTGCTGACCTTTACAGGAGGCCTCGGGCTACTGACCGTCACAGGAGGCCTCGGGCTGCTGACCTTCTCCGGAGACCTCAGGCTGGATGCCGTGCCCACCCTGGGCACCGACGCAGAGGTGGTCTTCAGCCCTGCAGCTGGTCTGGCTGTCGGCCCCAGACTGGGCACCGACACACTATGGAGCTCCTGCTCCACAGCGGGACTGAACGTCGTGCCCACCCTGGGCACCGACGCAGAGATGGTCTTCAGCCTTGCAGCTGGTCTGGCTGTCGGCCCCAGACTGGGCACCGACACGCTATGGAGCTCCTGCTCCACAGCGGGACTGAACGTCGTGCCCACCCTGGGCACCGACGCGGAGAGGGTTTCCAGCCCTGTGGTTGGGCTGGCTGTCGGCCCCAGACTGGGCACCGACACGCTATGGAGCTCCTGCTCCACAGCGGGGCTGAACGTCGTGCCCACCCTGGGCACCGACGCAGAGATGGTTTCCAGCCCTCTGGTTGGGCTGGCTGTCGGCCCCACACTGGGCACCGACGCACTATGGAGCTCCTGCTCCACAGCGGGGCTGAACGTCGTGCCCACCCTGGGCACCGACGCAGAGATGGTTTCCAGCCCTCTGGTTGGGCTGGCTGTCGGCCCCACACTGGGCACCGACGCGCTATGGAGCTCCTGCTCCACAGCGGGGCTGAACGTCGTGCCCACCCTGGGCACCGACGCAGAGATGGTTTCCAGCCCTCACTGGATCGACGTAGACGACCGGCCCCGGACTGGGCACCGGTGGAGCGGACTGCTCCGGCACTGGAGCGACACAGACGGCCGGCCCCGGACTGGGCACCAGTGGAATGGACTGCTCCGTTACTGGAGCGACGTAGACGACCGGCCCCGGACTGGGAACCGGTGAAGCGGACTGCTCCTTCACTGGAGCGACGTCGATAACCGGCCCCGGACTGGGCACCGGTGGAGGAGGCTCCAGGCCTTGAGCTGTGGCTGGAGGCTCCGGAACGCTGACCTTCGCTGGAGGTGGCGTGGCGCTGACCTTCGCTGGAGGTGGCGTGGCGCTGACCTTCGCTGGAGGTGGCGTGGCGCTGACCTTCGCTGGAGGTGGCGTGGCGCTGACCTTCGCTGGAGGTGGCGTGCTGCTGACCTTCACTGGAGGCCTCGGGCTGCTGACCTTCACTGGAGGCCTCGGGCTGCTGACCTTCACTGGAGGCCTCGGGCTGCTGACCTTCACTGGAGGCCTCGGGCTGCTGACCTTCACTGGAGGCCTCGGGCTGCTGACCTTCACTGGAGGCCTCGGGCTGCTGACCTTCACTGGAGGCCTCGGGCTGCTGACCTTCTCCGGAGGTCTCGGGCTGCTGACCTTCTCCGGAGGTCTCGGGCTGCTGACCTTCACAGGAGGCCTCAGGCTGCTGACCTTTACAGGAGGCCTCGGGCTACTGACCGTCACAGGAGGCCTCGGGCTGCTGACCTTCTCCGGAGACCTCAGGCTGGATGCCGTGCCCACCCTGGGCACCGACGCAGAGGTGGTCTTCAGCCCTGCAGCTGGTCTGGCTGTCGGCCCCAGACTGGGCACCGACACACTATGGAGCTCCTGCTCCACAGCGGGACTGAACGTCGTGCCCACCCTGGGCACCGACGCAGAGATGGTCTTCAGCCTTGCAGCTGGTCTGGCTGTCGGCCCCAGACTGGGCACCGACACGCTATGGAGCTCCTGCTCCACAGCGGGACTGAACGTCGTGCCCACCCTGGGCACCGACGCGGAGAGGGTTTCCAGCCCTGTGGTTGGGCTGGCTGTCGGCCCCAGACTGGGCACCGACACGCTATGGAGCTCCTGCTCCACAGCGGGGCTGAACGTCGTGCCCACCCTGGGCACCGACGCAGAGATGGTTTCCAGCCCTCTGGTTGGGCTGGCTGTCGGCCCCACACTGGGCACCGACGCACTATGGAGCTCCTGCTCCACAGCGGGGCTGAACGTCGTGCCCACCCTGGGCACCGACGCAGAGATGGTTTCCAGCCCTCTGGTTGGGCTGGCTGTCGGCCCCACACTGGGCACCGACGCGCTATGGAGCTCCTGCTCCACAGCGGGGCTGAACGTCGTGCCCACCCTGGGCACCGACGCAGAGATGGTTTCCAGCCCTCTGGTTGGGCTGGCTGTCGGCCCCACACTGGGCACCGACACGCTATGGAGCTCCTGCTCCACAGCGGGGCTGAACGTCGTGCCCACCCTGGGCACCGACGCAGAGAGGGTTTCCAGCCCTGTGGTTGGGTTGGCTGTCGGCCCCAGACTGGGCACCGACGCACTATGGAGCTCCTGCTCCACAGCGGGGCTGAACGTCGTGCCCACTCTGGGCACCGACGCAGAGATGGTCTCCAACCACAGAGCTGTGCTGGCGACCGTCGTTGTAGCCTCCGTGCGAGGAGTAGGCACGGGGCGTACAGGACTGGGGAAATGCACCAGTGATCTGATGCGAGGCGCTGGCACGGGTCGCGCCGGGCTGGGGAAACGCACTGTTGGGTTGTTGCGTTTAGCTGGCACGGGTCGCGCCGGGCTGGGGAAACGCACTGTTGGGTTGTTGCGTTTAGCTGGCACGGGTCGCGCCGGGCTGGGAATACGCACCGTTTGGCTGGTGCGCGGAGCAGGCGCGGGCCGTACCGGGCTGGGGAAACGCACCGTTGGCTGGGTGCGTTTAGCTGGTACGGGTCGCACCGGGCTAGTGTTGCGCACCGATGGTTTGGTGCGCTGAGTCGGTTTCCTCCTCCTCCGACTCTGGACCGGCGCTGGAGGCACCGGACTGGGAACTGGCGCTGGAGCACGACTGTCCCTGTCGTGCCTACTCCACCGCCAATCCCCATCCTGTGAGGGTTCTTCCGGGAACCCCCACGAGTGAGGGAACAGAAGCACATCGTCGTCGTCTTCCTCCGACTCCTCTATGTACTCCCGCTCCCATGGCTGTAGGGGCTCCTCCTGGAACCCCCACGAGTGCAGTGGTCGGGGCTCTTCTCCCTCGATCCCCGACCACCCCCATAGCCCCCCCCCAAAATCAGTTTGAGGGGTTTTCTGGGCTCCAGGCTGGTCCTCAACTCTAGCCCGGTGACGTGTCCTCCGTCTCCGGCGCCTAGGCTGCTCCGGACCCCAGCCTTCCTCCACCGAGCGATAATAAGAGTGTTCCTCCTCGGTAATTTTTCCCATACCGAGGAGGATATCTCCTAATGTTATTCCCCGTTGCGTCCCAGGGTGGTGGATCATTCTGTCACGGTGCGCATTATATAAGGGACGGTAAACGGAGCGCTGGTGAAGTGTCATCCTTTTATTTTGGAGATGGTCTCACGAGGCACAAAATAACAAAGGAGAGTGAAAATGAACAAAAACACAGTGACTTACTTGCAAGGCTACAGGCAGTGCAGACAAACACAATGAACAATGATCCACACACAGGTGGCTGTGTGTGGAGTATAAATACTATCCCCAATCAGAGACAACGCTATACAGCTGTCTCTGATTGGGGATGATAATCACCCTAGTTAGGGTGTGATGACTTGGTTGTGTGCCTCTCTCCTCCCCTAGGTGGGAGTAAGAGGCCTTACCACAACCAAGCCATCACAGAATAACATACATTTTTCTAAACTAATCCAATCTGTAAGTGATTGTATTTATTTAAACCATTATTGAGATGGTTGTTCCAATTTAGATGGTTCAGGGAGTCTCATGTATCATACTTGCCTACGTTTGCTTTCTAACTGCAGTTGCTGGTGATTAAAAGTTCCAATTGTTGACTATCCTAACTTTGGCTGGATTCCGATAGGAATAATATAACCCTTTGCAAGCCAGCATAATGTGACTTGCCGACGTGGACTACAAACCAGGAGTTTCAGAACACTTAGGACACAACAGTCTGTCGAAGTATGGTATTGCCAAAAAAAGTAATGTATTGTGATTAACAATTCAGTTTTAACAATATGGAACAGATACAAAAACTCCTGGGCAAATAGGTGTGAGAGCGTGGATATGCGCTTCTGACCTCCCGTGTCAGAGTGAGATCAGTTTAGATGCTTGTGAAACTCTTGCTCACAACACCAACGCCAAGTGTTATGTACGAGCTGCCCTCGCGTGGCTGTTTTTAGTGTGTGGCTCTGAACCTGTTTGTGTATATGTGTGTATGTGCTCTCGTTTGTGTGTGGCTTTGAAACTGGCAGTTTTAAATATGTTTATTTAACCTTTATTTAACCAGGCAAGTCACTTAAGAACATATTCTTATTTACAATGAAGGCCTACCAAAAGGCAAAAGACCTCCTGTGAGGACGGGGGCGGGGATTAGAAATAAAAATAAACAATGTAAGACAAAACAGACAACACAGACAGAAGATACTGACAACAGCACAAATACAACAGCAAACAAACAGTGGATGCGTGTGTGTGTGTGTGTGTGTGTGTGTGTGTGTGTGTGTGTGTGTGTGTGTGTGTGTGTGTGTGTGTAAAGTAGAACAAAATGCTTCCTTACAGAAGTTTAGGCAAACTAGTGACATCGGGTGACAAGTAGAAACAAGTACATTGTCTCAACAACCTGTTCATCTATTTGTCCTTTGAGTTAGGTTGGCTTTTCCATAAAACAAGATTGAGATCTGAGCTTGTATGTCGTTTTAATAGATAAAATGCAGTTTTCCTAAAATGGCCTTTTAAATAACAGTGTTCCAGTGTTTGAGCCTGTGTGTTGCTAGTGATACACGACAGCACTGTAGAGATCACAATGGTGAGTTAGATGTCTCTGATTGGTGACAAAACGAAGGGTCTTCAGTGTAGAGCTTGAGACACATAAATAGTATCACCATAGTCCAACACGGAGAGAAAAGTACAATGAATAAACTCCTTTGTGCCGGTAATAAAACCCAATACACAGCTTCCTGACAAGGTTCTCTACATGGGTGGTGAAGCTCAACTTCTCATCCACCCAAACTTCCAGATATTTGTACGTTTTGACTTGCTCTATAGCATGTCCTTCCAAGGTGGTAATTACATGGTTTACAGAGTGTTTAGTATTGGAAAATACCATGCATTTTGTTTTAGAGGAATTTAGAACAAGCATGGCAGTGGGGCCAGGTGATTGCATGACAGAGGATAGAAACTAAATCCACACCCCTCTAAACACTGTAGGAAATATCAACCAAATGCAATTCCATAGATATCTCAGTGAACACTGTCCCAAATTCAGTCCCAAATATAAGGACTTTTGGGAGTGGCTACATTCTTCCTCGGTCTCTAGTGGTGGAAAAAGTACCCAACGCCATATTGGAGTAAAAGTAAAGATACCTTAATAGAAAATGACTCAAATAAAAGTGAAAATCACCCAGTAAAATACTACTTGAAGAAAAGTCTAAAAGTATTTGGTTTTAAGTGTACTAGTATCAAGTATCAAAAGTAAATGTAATTGCAAAAATATACTTAAGTATTGTCACGTGAGGGTGCATACCTCGACCAAGACGCAGCGCAGGGATTATAGTTCCACATTCTTATTTTATTTACTATGTAAATATACATTTACAAATGAACGAACTATACAATACAAACAAACACGAAAGACAAAACGTCACGTTACCCAAAACAGACAACTAACGCACACTTACTGTCACCGTGACTGCGAAACATACGACAACTACCCACAAACCCAGTGTGAAACCTACCAACCTATCCCTAATTAGAGACGATGCGCTACAGCTGCCTCTAATTAGGGATCCCACACAAACCACCACTAGAAAACTGAAAGAATAGAACTGTCAGACTCTGACCATGGCTACATAGAGAAGCAAATGGGCTTCTCTATGGCCAGAGCCTGACAAGTATAACAAGTAAAAGTAAAAGTATAAATCATTTCACATTCCTGGTAGTAAACAAACCAGACGGCACCATTTTAAAAAACATTTTTTTTTTACGGATAGCCAGGGTCACACTCCAAGACTCAGACATCATTTTCAAACAAAATATTTGTGTTTAGGGAGTCAGCCAGATCAGAGGTAGTTGGGATGACCAGGGATCTTAAGTATGTGAATTGTACCATTTTCCTGTCCTTCTAAGCATCTGATATGTAGAAAGTACTTTTGGGTGACTGGGAAAATGTATGGAGCAAAAATAAATACTTGATTTTCTTTAGGAATGTAGTGAAGTAAAAGTAAAAGTCTTCAAACATATAAATAGTACAGTAAAGTACAGATACCCCCAAAAACTACTTAAGTAGTACTTTAAAGTATTTTTACTTAAGTACTTTATACCACTGTCAATCCCCCAGAGACGATTTGCTCCCAAAGCAGAGGCTTCATATTTCTGTATTTTTTTTAGGTTTGGGGTTTTTGGTTCCCCTGAACTCAATAGAGACACATTGCATCATGCCAGAGCTCCGAACCGCTCCAAGCAGCCTGCTCTTAAACAGAGACATGAAATGGCATTATCCCACCTTCCTCTCACGCCGTCCACGCAACCAGTCTAAGCCTGGCCTGGCTGCTGTGGACCGCGGGCTAATCCTCTTTCCCCCTGCAGCCAGTGGCAGGAGATGGTGTTGAGCCAGAGTAGTGCTGGCCACCGAGATAGGGCCGCGCTGTGACGAGCCACTAAAGCCACTGTGCACGCAATCTTTGTCAGTGTGCGTGTGTGGGAGATGGAGTGTGTGTGTGAGAGTGTTTGTGTGTGCGTTTGAGCATGTGTTTGTAAGAGAAAGAGAGAGAGAGAGAGAGAGAGAGAGAGAGAGAGAGACTGTGTTTTCCCATGTCATTATGTGGGTGTGAGACAGTGTGAATGCCTGTGTGTGTATGTTGGTGTGAGTGTGTGTTACAATCCGTCTCACAAAGAGCTACCTCACACAGCCATGTAACTTTACCTTTGTGTGAGTGTACTCTCCCACCGCTCACTGTTATCTCATCCCCTGTTTGCATCATAAATGTGACGAAAGTGGAGGAGGGGTGGCGGTTATTGTTGTGGGGCCAACATAGCAAGCTTGCCATGTGTCACTGCTTGTAAAACCAGTTTTGTTTTGCATTGGCTTGAATGTGACTGAACAAGGAGCTCAAAAGTAACTAGCTAGACTGGGGGTGGGTTGGATACCTCAAGATAGTCTTAGTCGTGTGTGGTCCTATGGGTTCGGGCTGTAACCGTTCATTTCATGTCCACAGAGGAGAGGAGAGGGGCATTGACTAGAGGCCAGGTGAGAGTAGGCTACACTGTTCAAATTAAGTGCTGCCACCGACGTGAAGGATATGAAACCTTAACTTTGCTGGATTATTGAAACACATCATCCTGACATGAGCGATTTCAGAAGTGAAGGGGGACATAACGGGGGGTCTGGGGGTCCTGCCATTTTGGAGGGTATTATGTAATTTCCTGCATTTCTACACTATCTAATATGACCCATGGCCCTTCTAGCTGTCTCTTTTTAGAACAACAAAAAGTAAGAAAAAATGCTTAAAGTTAAAAAGTTTAATAAAGGTTCAATAATAAATAAATAAATGCCCACTGTCGTCAAGCTAGGTAAGAGATAATTATTAAATATGTATAAGTGATTGCTGAGACTCAACTAGATCAAGGATAATTAAATAATCAATACTTTGTTGCACCTTTAACCAATAGCCTAATAAATTACTTTTGATTGTCTTAATTAAGACATCCTTTATATCCATTTTGTTCCTTTTATAACTCAACTCTCTCTCCAACACAACTTCCTTCCCATCTTTTTTTTTTTTTATGTCTCAAGTGAAAAAGTTTAATAAGTTTAATAAACTTAATAAAAAGTTTAATAAAAAGTTTAATAAAAACACACATACACCTTCACATTAACACACAGAAACAGTATACCCTCAACACCCTCCATTAGATTCCCACAGGGGACCAAAATGTCAATATAATTCATATCATAGTACTACTGTAGAGCTGGGTCACCCCGTCCTGCCCCTAGGGGTCCACCGCCCTACAGAGCCCTAACCCAACACACCCAACACACCCCACTCAGCTTTAGGATCTTAATCAAACATTCATTATTGGTTTCAGGTGTGTTAGGCCAAGGCCAGAGTGACAACCAACAGTATGGCAGACCCCCAGGGCCGGGACTGAACAGCCCAGCAGATAGGGATTGATAACCAACAGTATGGCAGACCCCCAGGAAGGGCCGGGACTGAACAGCCCAGCAGCTAGGGATTGATAACCAACAGTATGGCAGACCCCCAGGAAGGGCCGGGACTGAACAGCCCAGCAGATAGGGATTGACAACCAACAGTATGGCAGACCCCCAGGGCCGGGACTGAACAGCCCAGCAGATAGGGATTGACAACCAACAGTATGGCAGACCCCCAGGGCCAGGACTGAACAGCCCAGCAGCTATGGATTGATAACCAACAGTATGGCAGACCCCCAGGGCCGGGACTGAGCAGCCCAGCAGCTATGGATTGATAATCAACAGTATGGCAGACCCCCAGGGCCGGGACTGAACAGCCCAGCAGATAGGGATTGATAACCAACAGTATGGCAGACCCCCAGGGCCGGGACTGAGCAGCCCAGCAGCTAGGGATTGCCTAAATAGGTATCTTCCCTGATGTTTTCAATACAGACTCCATTTGTCGTACAATATTCCATAAAAGGCATCCAGAACTTATGAAAGTTGCACAGTATACCCTTAATCTTGTAATTAATTAAATCTAGTGATATATAACTTGACATTTCCTCCATGCCAATTAATGGTACATCATCAAATTTACTTCTGTTGAAACGGGACAAAACAAAGGCTAAAACACTTTTCCATACACACAACAGCTGTTACAGTATATACTGCTACCCTCCCCCCGTCACACACACAACAGCTGATACAGTATATACTGCTACCCTCCCCCCGTCATACACACAACAGCTGTTACAGTATATACTGCTACCCTCCCCCCGTCACACACACAACAGCTGTTACAGTATATACTGCTACCCTCCCCCCGTCACACACACAACAGCTGTTACAGTATATACTGCTACCCTCCCCCCGTCACACACACAACAGCTGTTACAGTATATACTGCTACCCTCCCCCCGTCATACACACAACAGCTATTACAGTATATACTGCTACCCTCCCCCGTCATACACACAACAGCTGTTACAGTATATACTGCTACCCTCCCCCCGTCATACACACAACAGCTGTTACAGTATATACTGCTACCCTCCCCCGTCATACACACAACAGCTGTTACAGTATATACTGCTACCCTCCCCCCGTCATACACACAACAGCTGTTACAGTATATACTGCTACCCTCCCCCCGTCATACACACAACAGCTGTTACAGTATATACTGCTACCCTCCCCCCGTCACACACACAACAGCTGTTACAGTATATACTGCTACCCTCCCCCCGTCATACACACAACAGCTGTTACAGTATATACTGCTACCCTCCCCCCGTCATACACACAACAGCTGTTACAGTATATACTGCTACCCTCCCCCCGTCACACACACAACAGCTGATACAGTATATACTGCTACCCTCCCCCGTCATACACACAACAGCTGTTACAGTATATACTGTTACCCTCCCCCCGTCATACACACAACAGCTGTTACAGTATATACTGCTACCCTCCCCCGTCATACACACAACAGCTGTTACAGTATATACTGCTACCCTCCCCCTGTCATACACACAACAGCTGTTACAGTATATACTGCTACCCTCCCCCCGTCATACACACAACAGCTGTTACAGTATATACTGCTACCCTCCTCCGTCATACACACAACAGCTGTTACAGTATATACTGCTACCCTCCCCCGTCATACACACAACAGCTGTTACAGTATATACTGCTACCCTCCCCCCGTCATACACACAACAGCTGTTACAGTATATACTGCTACCCTCCCCCCGTCGGCCCCAGTGAAAGTTGCGCCCTTGCATCCTGAGATGTTTTGAAACATAACATGATGTGTTGTAACACCACTTAATCAAGTGTTGTGCAACACCTTGCCAGGGACTGGGAGCACTACCAGAAATGGTTTAAAACACTATTTGGGTGTTTCGAGTTCTGTTTAGTGTATTTTGGTGTTGTTTCCGCTCTACAGCTTTTAAACACTCTAGTGCAGAATTAGATCACTGCTTCTGGAGTATTTTCATGTTTAACATTGATTTATGTACCGACACCCATTCAGAGAGAAGTATTGGCTAAAACAAAAATAAAAAATGCAATTCCACATTTACAATTTCAGGCAATCCTGGACCCTGCCAAATGGAACGCTGGTTTAGTGCTGCATGGAGAAGTTTGTATAGTCTAACATTTCTCCAACACAAAAAACAGGACGTATTCCCCTTGACTTATTTCACATTTTGTTGTGTTACAGCTTGAATTCAAAATTGATAACATTTTTATTTCCACCCATTTACACACAATACCCCCCATAATGACAAAGTGAAAACATGTTTTTAGAAATTTTTGCAAATATATTTAAAATGAAATACAGAAATATCTCATTTACGTAAGTATTGACCCCTGAGTCAATACATGTGTGAATCACCTTTCGCAGTTATTACAGCTGTGAGTCTTTAAGAGCGTTGCACACCTGGATTGTACAATATTTGCACATTATTCTTTAAGAAATTCTTCAAGCTCTGTCAAGTTGGTTGTTGATCATTGCTAGACAGTGTCGTCTTGGTAAGCAACTCCAGTGTATATTTGGCCTTGTGTTTTAGGTTATTGTCCTGCTGAAAGGTGAATTTGTCTCCCAGTATCTGTTGAAAAGCAGACTGAACCAGGGTTTCCTCTTGGATTTTGCCTTTGTTTAGCTCCTCCATTTATTTTGATCCTTAAACACCAATGACAAAATTCAAAGAGTGGTACTCAGTGATGTGTTCTGTTGGATTTGCCCCAAACACAATGCTTTGTATTCAGGACATAAAGTTAATTTCGCTGCCTCATATTTTGCTATTTTACTTTAGTCACTACAAAGGGATAGATGTTAGTAGGTTTTGGAATATTTGTATTCTGTACAGGCTTCCTTATTTCGAATCTGTCATTGAGGTTAGTATTGTGGAGTAACTACAATGTTGTTGATCCATCCTCAGTTTTCTCCTATCAAAGCCATTACACTGTGTAACTGTTTGAAAGTCACCATTGGCCGCATGGTGAAATCCCAGAGCGGTTTCCTTCCTCTCCGGCATCTGAGTTAGGAAGGACACCTGTATTTTTGTAGTGACTGTGTATATTGATACACCACCCAAAGTGTAATTAATAATTTATTCTCGCTCATAGGGTTATTCAATGTTTTTACCCATCTACCAATAGGTGCGCTTCTTTGCGAGGCATTGAAAAACCTCCCTGGTCTCTGTGGTTGAAACTGTGTTTGAAATTCACTGCTTGACTAAGGGACCTTACAGATAATTGTATGTGTGGGGGTACAGAGATGAGGTAGTCATTCAAAAATCATGTTAATCGCTATTATTGCACACAGAACTTATTATGTGACTTTTTAAGCAAATGTTTACTCCTGAACTTATTTAAGCTTGCCATAACATAGGGGTTGAATGCATATTGTCTCAAGACATTCCAGCTTTTCATTTTAAATAATTTGTAAATATTTCGGAAAAATGTATTCCTCTTATGGGGTATTGTGTGTAGGCCAGTGACACAAAATCTCAATTTAATCAACAACATGTGGAAAGAGTCAAGGGGTGTGAATACTTTCTGAAGGCACTGTAGATGTGTATGGCTGTCAATGTTAGGACATTCATCCATTGTTTGAAATTCTAACTTCTTCATATCATTATTTGTTATGAAAAAATCTCAAGAGTGTCAATAAAGTACCTATCTATCTATCTATCTATCAAGACCAGATGATTCAGTGATGATCATTCAGTGAAAAGCATGTGCATTTCCCTCTGAGCCCGGTTAGTTGTTTGTGCTGTGTAATTAGCATGTAGCCGCCTGTGGTGACAGATTGAATTAGCCGATGAGTTTAAACTCAGTATGTAGCCTGGGATCAAAACCACTTGTAATGAGGCTGTGGGACTAGAAAGTAACCCCACGCTATTTTCTTCTACATGTGCTCTGCAGAACTAACGAAGAGTGAGTGTTAGCTCCACTTAACCTCCTGTGAAAGCTGCCTGCTAGCCTTCCTCCAAAGACGGTGTCAGAGTAATCGACAGTGACTGGAAATATGCAGTGTCATTGAACTGCAGCCTGCGAGACTAATGGGGTTAGAGCCGTCCCCTTTGAGTCGCAGAAGCTATCAGTGATATTCAATCTGTGTTAAAGCCCCCTTTGAGGTCAGAGCCTGATTTGATTAACATATTTTATGTGGGAGCCTTACGTTGTAGCCTATGGGTTTTTAGGGACAGTCTTAATAATAGTCAGAGTTTATTTACTTTGACTGTGTGACGTGAGTGTGTGACGTGAGTGACACATACTGTGACATCACAGTATGTGGACACCTGCTCTTTTAATGATTCCAAAATCATGGGCATAAATATGGACTTGGCCCCCCTTTTGCTGCTATAACAGCCTCCGCTCTTCTGGTAATGCTTTCCACTAGATGTTGGAACATTTGTGCAGGGACTTGCTTCCATTCAGCAACAAGAGCCTTAGTGAGGTCGGGCACTGATGTTGTGCGATTAAGGCTGGCTCGTAGTCGATGTTCCAATTCATCACAAAGTTGTTTGATGGGGTTGAGGTAAGGGCTCTGTGCAGGCCAGTCAAGTTCTTCCACACCGACCACGCTTTGTGCACGGGGCGTTGTCATGCTGAAACAAGAAAGGGCGTTCCCCAAACTGTTGCCACATAGTTGGAAGCACAGAACCATCTAGAATGTCATTGTACGCTGTAGCGTTATGATTTCCCTTCACTGGAACTAAGGGGCCTAGCTGAACCATGACAAACAGCCCCTGACCATTATTCCTCCTCCACCAAACTTTACAGTTAGTACTATGCATTGGGGCAGGTAGCGTTCTCCTGGCATCCGCCAAACCCAGATTCTTTCGTCGGACTGCCAGATGGTGAAGCGTGATTCATCACTCCAGAGAACACGTTTCCACTGCTCCAGAGTCCAATGGCGGCGAGCTTTACACCACCCCAGCTGACGCTTGGCATTGCGCATGATGATCTTAGGTTTCTGTGCGGCTGCTCGGCCATGAAAACCCATTTCATGAAGCTCCCGACTAACAGTTCTTATGCTGACATTTCTTTCAGAGGCAATTTGGAACTTGGTAGTGAGTGTTTCAATCGAGGACAGACTAATTTTACGCGCTATGCGCTTCAGCACTCGGCGGTCCCGTTCTGTGAGCTTGTGTGGCCAACCACTTCCTCATTGTTGCTCCTAAACGTTTCCACTTCACAATAACAACACTTGGCAGCTCTAGCAGGGCAGAAATATGACAAACTGACTTGTTGGAAAGGTGGCATCCTATGACGGTGCCACGTTGAAACTCACTGAGGTCTTCAGTAAGGCCATTCTACTGTCAATGTTTTGTCTATGGAGATTGCATGGCTGTGTGCTCGATTTTATACACCTGTCAGCAACGGCTGTGGCTGGAATAGCCAATCGCACTAATTTGAAGGGGTGTCCACATACTTTTCCAGTGTCCTGTAAAACCCAAATACCCCTTCAATAAATGTTTCCATGCCATAGTTTGTTTCGATGGCTCGCACAAAAGCAGAGCCCTGTAAATCACCGCTTTGTCACTGGCAGCTTCCCTTATGTTCCTCTTGGCGGCTGCCTGTCTTGAGAAATCTAGCAAGATTCTGATTTCCCAGTGTGCCCTTTAAAAGGGAAGGATGCCACATTATGGACTGGTGAAAGGACTGTATAAGAGCCCAAATCAATGAGAGAGGGAGAAACTGTCAGACATAAAGAATGTAAAGGCCGTGACAAAAGGTCTGGGCCCATCTTCAAAAAGCATTGCAGAGTAGGAGTGCTGATCCAAGATCAGGTATAAAAGGTCTGGGCCCATCTTCACAAAGCATTGCAGAGTAGGAGTGCTGATCCAAGATCAGGTATAAAAGTTCTGGGCCCATCTTCACAAAGCATTGCAGATTAGGGGGTGCTGATCCAAGATCAGGTATAAAAGGCTAAACGGATCCTCGATTAGCACTCCTACTCTGAGACACTGTGAATATGAGCCCTGGCTGCAGGGGAAACAAGGTGGTCATCGCACCGCGCGCGACAGTCAGACACTCGGAGAGGTGAAGTCATCCAAGGTATATATTTCACAGATAGATAGATAGATAGATAGATACATAGAGAGAGAGAGAGAGAGAGAGAGAGAGAGAGAGAGAGAGAGAGAGAGAGAGAGAGAGAGAGAGAGAGAGAGAGAGAGAGAGAGAGAGAGAGAGAGAGAGAGAGAGAGAGAGAGAGAGAGAGAGAGAGAGAGAGAGATGGATGGATGGATGGATGAATGGATGGATGGATAGAAAAGGGGGGTGGTGGAGGGGTGGATGGTTCTGCTCAAGTGAGCCTGAAGAATGCACTGGATCCTTGAAAAGAGAATGAGCTCCTTTCATCACATGTAGCCCGTGGTCCTCCCTCCCCCCCGCCCCCACCCCATCTCCTCCCTCACCCCCCCCCTCCGTCTCCCCCCCCCCCCCTCCTCCTCCGTCCCCCCCCCCTCCGTCTCCCCCCCCCTCCTCCTCCGTCCCCCCCCCCCTCCGTCTCCCCCCCTCCGTCTCCCCCCCCCCCTCCCCCCCCTCCGTCCCCCCCCCCCTCCGTCTCCCCCCCCCTCCCCCCTCCGTCCCCCCCCCCCCCTCCGTCCCCCCCCCCTCCCCCTCCGTCCCCCCCCCCCTCCGTCCCCCCCCCCCTCCCCCTCCGTCCCCCTCCCCCCCCCCCCCTCCGTCCCCCCCCCCCCCTCCGTCCCCCCCCCCTCCCCCTCCGTCCCCCCCCCCCCTCCGTCCCCCCCCCCTCCCCCTCCGTCCCCCTCTCTCTCTCTCGCTCTCTTTCTCTTTCTCTCTCTCTCTCTCTCTCTCTCTCATTCTCTCTCTCAATTCATTTCAATTCAATTCAAGGGGATTTATTATCATGGGAAACATATGTTAATATAAACAATAAAAATTAACAGTAAACATTACACTCATAGAAGTTCCAAAAGAATAAAGACTTTTCAAATGTCATATTATGCATTTATACAGTGTTGTAACATTGTGCAAATAGTTAAAGTACAAATGGGCAAATAAATAAACATAAATACGGGTTGTATTTACAATGGTGTTTGTTCTTCACTGGTTGCCCTTTTATTGTGGCAACAGGTCACAAATCTTGCTGCTGTGATGGCGCACTGTGCTATTTCACCCAGTAGAAATGGGAGTTTATCACAAATCTTTGTGGATCTGTTTAATCTGAGGGAAATATTACGTATGTCTCTAATATGGTCATACATTTGTCAGGAGGTTAGGATGTGCAGCTCAGTTTCAATCTCATTTTTTGGGCAGTGTGCACATAGCTTGTCTTCTCTTGAGAGCCAGGTCTGCCTTGGCAGCCTTTCTCAATAGCAAGGCTATGCTCACTGAGTCTGTACATAGTCAAAGATGTCCTTAAGTTTGCGTCTGTCACAGTGGTCAGGTATTCTGCCACTGTGTGCTCTCTGTTTACGGCCAAATAGCATTCTAGTTTGCTCTGTTTTTTTGTTAATTCTTTCTAATGTGTCATGTAATTTTCTTTTTGTTTTCTCATGATTTGGTTGGGTCTAAACGTGTTGCTGTCCTGAGGTTCTGTGGGGTCTCTTTGTGGTTCTCTCTCTCTCTCTCTGTCTCTCTCTCTCTCTGTATCTCTCTCTCTGTATCTCTCTCTCTGTATCTCTCTCTCTGTCTCTCTCTCTCTGTATCTCTCTCTCTCTCTCTCTCTCTCTCTCTCTCTCTCTCTCTCTCTCTCTCTCTCTCTCTCTCTATCTCTCTCTCTCTCCCTCTCATTCTCTCTCTTTCCCCCCCCTCTCTGCTTCCCTCTCCCTCACTCAGTCCCTAAACAACTGAATCTGCGTCCCAAAATGTAAAATTCTCCCTATAACTACGTAGACCCGAGCCATATGGGCCCTGGTCAAAAGTAGTGCACTATGTAGGGCAGCGTTTCCCAAACTCGGTCCTCGGTAGCTCGAGGGGTGAACGTTTTGTTTTTTGCCCTATCACTACACAGTTGATTCAAATTATCAAAGCTTGATGATTAGTTGATTATTTGAATTAGCTGTGTAGTGCTCGGATAAAAACCAAAATGTGCCCCCCTTCGGTTCCGAGGACACTGATGTAGGGAATAGGATGCCATTTGGGACGCGGCCAAACCAATGATGTCAGGACCTTTAGGTCACGACTTGTGTGTTCCGTTTGAGTCATGTGCTTCCTTTATATAAGCGTCTACCTGGGTTGCAGGTCGGTCTTTTTATTTTGAAACGACAATGGAGAATTTGATAGCTTTCTCATCCTGCCACTGTTTGATGTGAACGAATTGTTAGAGTTTGAGGCAGTTATTTAAAGATGGGTATTGTGAAGGTGGACTGGACTGGGTAAAGGGATGTGGACATCAGGGGTCTACAGTGCAGGGCTGAGGAGGTACGGTGATTGTGTTGGTGACTGTCATGGTAGACCTCCTAACTCCAAAAAAAAGAGAGAAAAGAGAGAGAGAAAGAGAGAGAGAGAGAGATAGATAGAGTCACGTTCCTCCTCCACCCCCCTACCTCCCCTGCCTGCTCCCTTTCCCCTGCATGGTTCCGTGCCGTACGGCTGCCAGTGCCCCTTTGAGACTGCCTTTCACATTTAAAACAGCCCTCTCTGAACGCCACAATACCACGTCTGCACGGTCACACACTCACTGCCTGGTCACACGCTCACACAGTGTTCCCAACGACAGTAGGTGACAGTGAGTAGGTCAGCGTGAGAGCCATGAGAGATGACCATGATGACAGTGTCCTCTTGTAACCCCCAGACCTGTATAACTATTGGCCTTAAGATCGGGCTCTGTTGGGGACTGCGACAGCCAATGTCAGACTCTGTATAAAGACATTGGAATGGTGGAGTCATTGGCTAGCCATATTGTAGTAGATGTACAGTATATGATCCTGTGAAGCTCAGTCTGTAGAGCATGGCGCTTGCAATGCCAGGATTGTGGATTCGATTCCCACGGGGGACCTTTATAAAAATGTACACAGTCACTACTGTAACTTGCTCTGGCTAAGAGTGTGCTAAAATGTACATATGTTTCTTATAGCTTGGTGAGAGTGTGGTTGTCCTATGGTTATTTTGCATACAACCTTCCCACAACTTTCTAGGAATCGTGCAGGATAGTTGCTTGGTTTTGGAACATTTTTAGCACATTTAAGGAACTTGACAAAATGTTTTTATTTTCTTTGTATTTCATTACATTAACACAGTGGTCACCAACCTTTTCTGAGTCAAGATCCCTATTCGGAGTAAAAAAGCAAAAAACATTGCAGCATTAATCTAATAAAAATAGTTCTGTAGCAATGAGTTTTTTGCAGTAGGCCTAATCCCACACAAGACATCATAGTGGCTATGCTTGGCCTGCCAATATTGGTCTTCTCAGACCATGTTATATTTCAAAACTCGAGCTTTGATATCAAAATAGATCAGTTGTTGTGATGCACAGATTATTTTATTTTACTGCACTGATGGTACCTGAATCTTATGGTCAGTCTCAGCGGAGGGAGGGAGAGGCAGCAGAGGGTCCAGACTGACCAGAGGGAGGGGACACTGTCTTCCAGCTGATGGGAAAACTGAAGTCGCTGCCTCATATACAAATTCATGTTGTTCTTATGACCAGAGAAAGTGAAATAGACACGATGAGCTGCTGCTAATAAAAAGGGCTTCTGAATCAAGAGCACCTACCGCCAACAGCGCAAGACGCTTTGAACAAAAATAGGAGCGCAAGTCTTTAAAGTTGGCTTTTCTACAGAAATGTTTGGTTCAAGACTAGGAATGTCTTGAAAATCGACCTCTGCTTTAACAGAACGTTTCCTAAAAGTTAAAACATGCTTACATTTAATTTCAATGTTGGTAATGTTCTAGGAACGTCAAGAAAACTTTCCATAAAAATCACAAGAAAATTGGCCACACCTGATCGTAATGAGTGCTTGTTTTTTTTTAAATGGGGTCTGTTTGAATAGACTAAAATGAACAACTCTGCATGAGTAAAAAAACATGGCATGTTAACTTCATCCTGGTGGCACAGTGGACTAATTCCATGACCAAACAACAGAAGATCGTAGGGTCTTGCCGCTGCTCTGCCACAATAAAAAATATAATATTTTATGATTAATGCCTAAGCAAATTGATTTCTATGTGTTCTATCTGTGCTTAGAGTTCAAAACAGTTAACCCAAACTAAGGGCTCTATTTCCTATTGAGGCAACATCTGCAGCGTTTAGCGTGAATGCAGTCTCTGCTAACGCATGAACATAGCCTTTAAATTTCAGTCACGCTATAACGCTGAATTTCCGCTATACGGATTGAATAGAGCCCTAAGCTAGCAGTGTAATTAAAAGTCTCAGAAAGTTATTTAATTACCTTCAAAAGTATAATTCTTTTTTAAACCTCCCAAGAAAACTTTCAGGGAACCATAGTAAAATGTTCTTAGAACTTCCCTGCAACCTAAAAATGTAAGTTCCCAGAACATTTTCACGTCTGTTATCAGAACATTTAAAAAACGGTCAGGAAACGTATGGAACCAAATGTGCTAGCTGGGTAGTTTAACTGACAGAGAGAGAGAGATAGAGAGAGAGAGAGGGAGAGAGAGAAAGAGAGAGAGAGAGAGAGAGAGAGAGAGAGAGAGAGAGTTGCCCTCATGCTGGCTGTTCCCAGATTCCTATCACTTTTTATTTGATTTTAGACCACCATTATCCAGGACGCTTTGGCCCAAGCAAATTTTTCTACCCATTTATGGTGTCACATCAGATATGACCACAACAATAGAACCCATAAAGTGTTTATCATAGCAACACCCTCACGTTGGGTCTCCTGAGGAAAACAACACACTGTGATCACTATTACAGTATGTTGGCTTTTAAACAACAGTGGCTTTCATACAACTGTCAGTTTTGATGGGATAATGTCTTCTCAAAATACTTGTTAGTAAAAATATATATATTTTTTATATTGTTATTTTACTTGGACATTTACATGGTGAACACGCTAAATAAAAATGTATCTACTTTTATCCACCTTTTGAATTGTAATTTGGCTATTTACGTAGGCATTCACTCAGGAATGCATATTAGTATCCTGTCAGTTGCACCTTTTTTAGTATATCGAATGTGCAATACGTGCAGTTGTCTGTAATTAAACCCTGCGCACTAAGGACTGGATTTTAAGGGAATTACTATTATTACCCCAAATTATATCATACACACTTTTAGCTATTTAAGTATCTCTTCCTGTCATTTACCTGTACTGTTTGTGTAACCATGCAAGTATTCACTTATCTGTAAATATAACTGTATATTTACCTGTACAGCTAAATTAACCATGCAAAATATTCACTTACGTGTTGATTTAAACTGTCTGTCTATTAAGTAAACTATTATTACCCTCGCTCATATCATATGCATTTTTAGCTACTGAAGTATTTCTCTGCCATCGACCTGTATAGTATAGTTAACCATCCAACATGTATAGTGTAGATATTCAGCCAACCACCCATACTATGCAATGTCTTTTTATAGCTTTTTTTTGCACTCCAGATATCTTTTATTTCTATACTTTTTCATACTGCCGCTCTATGTATCATGTACCGTGTATCTGTCTTTTGTGTACTTTCGTTGTGGCATTTTGCACCTGCCCTGTGTTTTGTTGTTGTAGCTGCTTGACAAAGAAATTTCCCCCCTATCTTACAGTCCTCTATGTCCTCTATGTTACAGTCCTCCATGTTACAGTCCTCTATGTCTTCTATGTTACAGTCCTCGATGTTGCAGTCCTCTATGTCTTATATGTTACAGTCCTCCATGTTACAGTCGTCTATGTCATCTATGTTACAGTCCTCTATGTCCTCTCTGTTACAGTCCTCGATGTTACAGCCCTCTATGTCCCCTATGTCCTCTATGTTACAATCCTCAATGTTACAGTCCTCTATGTCTTCTATGTTACAGTCCTCGATGTTGCAGTCCTCTATGTCTTATATGTTACAGTCCTCCATGTTACAGTCGTCTATGTCATCTATGTTACAGTCCTCTATGTCCTCTCTGTTACAGTCCTCGATGTTACAGCCCTCTATGTCTTCTATGTTACAGTCCTCGATGTTGCAGTCCTCTATGTCTTATATGTTACAGTCCTCCATGTTACAGACGTCTATGTCATCTATGTTACAGTCCTCTATGTCCTCTCTGTTACAGTCCTCGATGTTACAGCCCTCTATGTCCCCTATGTCCTCTATGTTACAATCCTCAATGTTACAGTCCTCTATGTCTTCTATGTTACAGTCCTCCATGTTACAGCCCCCTATGTCTTATATGTTACAGTCCTCCATGTTACAGTCCTCTATGTCCTCTATGTTACAGTCCTCTATGTCCTCTATGTTACAGTCCGCTATGTCCTCTATGTTACAGTCCTCCATGTTACAGTCCTCTATGTCCTCTATGTTACAGTCCTCTATGTCCTCTATGTTACAGTCCTCTATGTTACAGCCCCCTATGTCTTATATGTTACAGTCCTCCATGTTACAGTCCTCTATGTCCTCTATGTTACAGTCCTCTATGTCCTCTATGTTACGCTCCTCTATGTTACAGTCCTCTATGTCTTCTATGTCCTCTATGAGTCCCACACCCTCTCCCCTCTCCCCTTTCCCCAAAGAGAGGTATGTGAAACACTCGCATACCTCAGAATCTATGAGACCCCAAGGTGGCAAGCGAACAGGAAGAGAAGAGAAGGAGAACAGTGGGACAACCTGTGCTTCTCAGAATCTGGGTTGAATAGGCAATTTTTTAGGTTTTCATTGTGGCCTCTCTTTTCAGCGGTGATTCTATTATGTGAGGTGTTGGGGGAGCCGGGGCTTGGCGTGGGTCTGTGCCTCGCGTCCCACGGTGATCCCCGCCGCTCTCCGAGCCACACTGACATTCTAATCATAACCCAGTGGCTAGAGCTTTGTGCGGGCCCCTGGGAACTCGCTGGGGACCAGTTGGGACGGGGCTCCCGCCGCTCACACTCCCTTTGTGCTGGAAGGAAGGTGCCACAAGCAACCACAGGATTAAAAGGAGAGCATAATGGGAGCCGAGAAATGTATTTTACTCTCTGCCGCATGGGCCTTTACTGGCAAGAAGATGGCAGGGGTGGTGACAGGAGAGTGTTTGCCTGCCTAGGTGTGTGTATGTGGTGTGTGCGTGTGTGTGTGGTGTGTGCGTGTTTGTGTGTGCGTGCATGCATGCATCTGTGGGGTCTCTGTGTGTGCATATACTTGTGGGTTTTGTGTGCGTGTATGAATGTGTACATACGTGTGTGTGTGTGTGTGTGTGTGTGTGTGTGTGTGTGTTTCTCTGTGTGTATTACGAGGGAGAGGCTCCTGTTGGAAAGGGGAAAGAAACAGTCGTTGACTCGTTTCTCCTGCAGTTTGTTAATGGTCCACTTATGTCAGCTTGAGGGAGTATTAGATCTACCTAACCTACACGACTGCTCTCTCCACAGAGCCCTGTAGGGCAACAGCAATTCTGCTTCATATGACTGCAAAAGAATACTGTCATGCTAACGTACACTTTATTGATAACAATGGTATTTCTAGTGATGAATATTGTAATATTGTCATTTTCATAAAGAAATAGAAAACAGTTCCCTCAGATTTTTGTGCACAAGTTGATGCTTAACTTACATGCAAAAAAGTAATGCCATTTAAAAGAGTCATGTGATCTGTCTTGAGAGCCCTAGATTGTCAACAGAGGATCGCCTGAATTACTCTAGAAATCCCTTTGTATGTTCTCTCTCTCTCAGTGATAATGTTGATGATGATGATGATGATGATGCATAGATAGATGGACCACATTCCTCTCCCCACAACAGACCGCTCTCTCTCACACTCTCCTCTCCATCTCTCAGACCCCTGCCGTTATATAATAAATGTTCTTGTCCATAATCAATTTGTAATGGCTCAGGAGCATCTCCCTGATTCAGCCTGTAAAAGGATACAAAGAGAGAGAAGTGAAGGAACAGCCTCTGGGGTCTTTGAGAATGACAGTGAGAAAAGAAGAGAAGAGAAAGGCTTCCGTGGCGTAAATGGTATTCATGGTTGACAGAGTGGTCATGGGGGATCAGAGGAGGGTCTTCTTCTCTCTGAAGATGGAGCCGACTCATTATGGGGCAGCTCCTTTCTTCCGTTAGTGCCCTAGCAGCAGGTAGCAGTGGACTGTCAGGTCAACTCTACTAACCATCTATTTCACTCCCTCCCTTTCTCTCTGTGCAGACACTCTCTCTTCAGGGTGTGTGTAGAGGGCGGGGGGCAGTGGGGTTGGTTGGGGAGAGTGTGCATGTGCAAGAGAGTGTGAATCATGAGGAAGAAGCTGACTTTTATGAACCCCCTTGTTACCCCCCAAAATATTCCTCCTGCAAATACAAATGTCAACACACTGAAATTCCAGAGTTGAATTCTGAAGGTATGTCAGTGATAGCTTTTTCCTATTTCCTATAGCTGTATTGCCAAAGAGCAGCACCCCTACTCCTCTGTGCAGACCGCCCATACAGTGGGAAAATGATTTGGAGACTTCAGAGAAGATTTTTTCAGCCCTTTTGAAAGCCAGCTTTAAACACATCAGGAAACACACTGTATTGCTGTCAGAGATGAAAGCGGCCATCATAACAGGCCATTGTGACTGAACTACCGCTATTACCATGGCTCAGAACCATGCTCCGGCTAAGTATTCATATTGGAGGATCTCTCACTCGCTCGCTCCACTCACATTCCCTTTGATTCCTGTTCTTTTCTCTCTGTCTCTTCCCCATAGTAACTGGAGACTTCTCCCCTCAGGAGGCTCGCTGCGCTCTTCGGCTGCAGAATGGAGCTGCCCACTTAGCACAGAGGCTAATCGAATAACTGTCCCAGCGTGTGTCCCCCCCAGTGGGGTGGGAGACGGCAGCTTGACCGGGGGCTGCGGGTACCTTTCATCCAGACTGGCAGACCAGCTCCGGCGTCCTGCTGCTGGAAATTTGTAGTCCCCCTCTGGGTGTCTTTCTGGGAGTGTCAGGTCGCTGGGCCCCTGATGAGAGATTTGTTGATATAATAACTCGATTAGGCCCCAGGATGGATGACACGGTGGCAGAGAGCCAGCCATCGATGCCCAGGGAGGCCCTGATCCCGCTCCTTAACCTCTCCTCAGGAGACCAGCATCTCCACCTGCTCTCGGCTAATCACTGACATCATTTACACAGGGCAGCATTCTGGCCGGAGGAAGGGCTGGCTAGGGACAGAGCTGGGGTTAGGCTCCAGGGCCCAGTTAGATATGAAGGATGGCTGGAACATTCAAAGAACATCCATTGTTATTTATGCTTTACACATTAGTTTGTGAAGCAGAATAAGATATTGTATATCTCCATTAACCTTCCTGGATACATTACATTTTTTGTATTTTATTTAACTAGTTATGAACAAATTCTTATTTACAATGACGGCCTACACCGGCCAATCATTACTACTGCTCTGATAAATAACTCCGGTAGGGTTATTGTAGAAGTCAGATATGCAGAAGACTGGTTTATATCAGTCATGTATAAACGTTTTCACTTCTAGACCATGATGTGAGCCGTATTCAAGATTCCCCTTTGCCACTGTGATAGTATACTTGTAGTCTTATGACTCCTACCATCTCTTCAGTATTGGTCTTGGTTCGTCAGCGTGGCTCAATAGAGGCTCAACCCTCCAATGCATCATTAGATATCCCAGAGGGGCTCTCATCATCCTCTTCCACCCAGGTTTTTCACCACCTCAAAGAGAGTGCCAAACAACTTTGGACACAATACTTTACTCTGTCTCTCCTGAAGTCATTTGTGGCGTGGCGTACTGGGGCCACACAGTAAATTAAGTTCACATCTCCGCTTTGGCCAAACAGCGGATTGTGGTGATATGTGAGCGCTAGAGACCAAACAGGAGCCTCCCCTTACCAGCCCCGGCCATTGAGGAGCTCGGAGCTTTAGAAAGGACACCAAACAAAGGCCGGCCCCTCTGTGTCTCGATGATTCCTCTCTTTGTTACCTCCTCTGCCCCCATAAAGGAAGAGGGATGCTCTTGTTTGCCCAGGAGGTAGTTTAATGGCCCCGGGTGGAACAATGGCACCACATTCAAGCCCGCCAGAGGGGCTCATTATATGAGTCCGTCCCAAAGCGCGGGGTCCCGGGACGTTCCCACTGGGGCCGAGGGTGAATGGCGTCGATGGGCGGGGAAGGTCGCCGAGATGGAGAAAGGAGGCCATTGAGGTGACAAGCAGGTTCCATCTGCCCCCAGTGCCTCCTCACCTTGCATCTCGACAGGCAGGGGCCTCTCAGCTCACAATGGGCAGATTTAGTGTGTCGGGGTGGCTTAAAATGCTCACTTTAGAAGAGGTCATTGAGGGAAATATCAACACGCGGACCCCGGAATGGAGCATTCATCCACTCCGGACCCCTTCCCATTGAACTGGTTCCTTTTCCTTTCAGACCCTTTCTACTCTTCGTTTCATTCAAGGCACTTCTCTCGTCCCAAAAACTTCAGACCACGCCATTTTTCCCATACCTTGCAAAGGGGCGGATGACAAGAATTAAGTTAGTTCTGCCCCGCCCCTCGGGCTTTGTCCCCTCTTAGCCATGGCAGGTATCTGGGGCGGGGATGAAATGGATCATCAATCAGAAGCAGCTCTCTGATGGTTTGACTCCAGCATCAAGGCCCTCAGTGGCTGATATGAGATACTATAGTAGACCTTAGTGTCAAAAGCTTAAGTTGAGGTTTGAACGTGTATCCCAGACTTGTGTATAAATCATACATTCAGAGATTTCGAGTAACAAACTTGGACCTTTGTAAGACTATTTCTCCAAGTGACTGGACCAAGACCATGTAGGCCCGCAGTAGAGAGAAAAGAATGTCCTGTGTCAGCTTTATGTGAGAACTAGGATGACTTGTCTTCCCTGTACGTGTGCGACCTGTTATGACATCACGTAATGGAGAAAATACTTTCTGTTGACCATTTGATCAATTTGATTTGTCTCCTATGTCTCTGTGTGTGAAAATAGGGTTTTTATTATATTCTTATCAGAAGGATATAAAATGTTGACAATAAATCACACACACACACACACACACACACGTTTCACTTGCACATGGTGCTTAATTAATGCAAACATTGACACACACACGCTCATGCTTTCTCACACATACACACGCACGCACGCACGCCCCGTAACCTCATCCCAGGTCCTCTTCCTAGCTCTCTGGGTACCCAAGAGGGAGGCTGTAGGGACAGTAGGAGAGGTTGAGGTGAAGGGCTGCTGGGAGTCGTGCTCCTCCACCTCTACTCTCCTCCTCTTCCTGGGGTCTGTCTGGCCCTAGCCAGGGTAGCCTCTGCTCTCCTCTTCTCAGCCTTCTTCACCAGGGTTGGTGGTTGGGTCGTGGGTGGTACACATGAAGTGACGTGGATGTTCTGATTTGAGATGGTCTTGTTTGGGATGTTATGCTTTAGGATGTTATGGTTTGAGATGTTCTGATTTGGGATGTTATGCTTTAGGATGTTATGGTTTGAGATGTTCTGGTTTGGAATGTTCAGCTAATCATAAGTGTTCATAGGGGATGTTCTGATTCAGTCATACCTGGCAAGAAAACCAAGGTCCTCTTTTTGAAGATGTATATAAACTGCACCAATATAACTGAATTTCACAATGAAAACCAATACAACACTTCTGAGTTCCGAGTTCCTTAATGGTGTCCATGGTGAAATGGATGAAAATTATGATGTCACTATGGACACCATTCCAGAACTAACCTAACCTATGTGCTACTGACTTGATTTGATCTTATCGTGGTCTATACAACTGCAGGTAAATGCATGTTTTATTTAAGAAATAAGGCACAAATGGCAGTGCAATATCATGAATTTAGTTACAGGTAAATGGCGTTGTTCAGCCCAACGCGCAGCAGAGCCTGCAAATAATTTACCTGTGACTATATTAGTTTTTTTCCAATCGCTAACAAGCATTGGTCAATACTGCAGCCACTTTTTCCAAACTCTTCACACAGTCTGCATTACCAACATGCATTTTGGCCAAACAGTTAATCTCACTTCCAAAACTCACTCAAACCATCAAAACACTTCATACATGTCTCAAAATAAGCTCGTTCGACCATAACACTGGCAACAATTCTCACTCAGAAAGCGTACATTGTCACTCATAACACACTGACCTAAACAACAGGGAGCATTACATAAATTATGAACTTTTCTCTTTGAAGTTTGAAGAATTTGATTATAGAATAAGAACAACACCTTTTCGACTGCACTAAAGTATATGTAACAAGAATGATTCAGAAATCTATATCTTTGCATATAGTAATTTACTTGACCGTTGAAACAAAAAACTAATTCCAGGGCTGCAATAATAATTACAAAAAAAACCCATCAACAACATGTATAGTATAATCACTCATACCGCACAGTACTGTGAGGGTTCTAGTTCTCCCTCTCTCCTGCATTTGGCCACAAGTTCTCATCAACATCACATATTATGTCTTCTCTGGCGATGCATCTTGGAAAGTATCTTCTGGAATGTCTAATCCAACCCTGGCAGTCTTCAAGAGAAGTGTCTCCACACCCTGCATTCATGGCACCCAGTAAGGACATCTGTTCATGTGGATGGTGGATGACCCCCACCTCGCGGGTAAAACTTTTGGTGGTCACCCTCTTGATGGTACATTTCCTGCAATTCTTTACATTTTGCCATGAGGCATAGAGAGAATGTTGTGGTTTTAAAGTAAATTGGGGGCTCCTCTATTTGTCTATGGTCAGAGCCTGACAGATCATTACAGCCTTATTCTAAAATGGATACAAAAATAATAATCTACAAACAATACCCCATAACAAAGCAAAAACAGGTTTTCAGAAATGTTTGCAAATTTATTACAAATATAAAACTTAAATAGTACATTTACTTAAGTATTCAGACCCTTTACTCAGTACTTTGTTGAAGGACCTTTGTCAGCGATTACAGTATTGAATCTTGGGTTTGACGCTACATTCTTGACACATCTGTATTTGGGGAGTTTCTCCCATTCTTCTCTGCAGATCCTCTGAAGCTCTGGCAGGGCCACTCAAGGACATTCAGAGACTTGTCTCGAAGCAACTCCTACGTTGTCTTGGTTGTGTGCTTAGGGTCGTTGTCCTGTTGGAAGGTGAACTTTTGCCCCAGTCTGAGGTTTTGCCCCAGGTTTTGATCAAGGATCTGTCTGTTCTTTGCTCCGTTCATCTTTCCCTCGATCCTGACTAGTCTCCCAGTCTCTGCCGTGATGCTTGGCATTCAGGCCAAAGAGTTCAATCTTGGTTTCATCAGACCAGAGAATCTTGTTTCTCATGGTCTGAGGATACTTTAGATGCCTTTTGACAAACTCATATGCCTTTTACTGAGGAATGGCTACCATCTGGCCACTCTACCATAAAGGCCTGATTGGTGGAGTGCTGCAGAGATTGTTGTCCTTCTGGAAGGTTCTCCCATCTCCACATAGGAACTCTGGAGTTATGTCAGAATGACCATTGGCTCCCTTACAAAGGCCCTTCTTTGCTCAGTTTGGCTGGGCGGCCAGTTCTAGGAAGAATCTTGGTGAAACTTCTTCCATTTAAGAATGATGGAGGGCACTATGTTCTTGGGAACCTTTAATGCTGCAGAAATGTTTTGATACCCTTCCCCAGATCAGTTTCTCTCCGAGCACTAAGGACAATTCCTTCGACCTCATGGCTTGGTTTTTGCTCTGACATGCAATGTCAACTGTGGGACTTTATATAGACAGGTGTGCACCTTTCCAAATCATCTCCAATCAATTGAATTTTCCCACAGGTGGACTCCACTCAAGTTGTAGAAACATCTCAAGGATGATCAATGGAAACAGGATGCACCTGAGCTCAAATTCGAGTCTCATAGCAAAGGGTCTGAATACTTATGTAAATAAGTTTTTTCTGTTTTTATTTTTAATACATTTGCTAACATTTCTAAAAACCTGTTTCACTTTGTCATTATGGGGTATTGTATGTAGATTGATGAGGAAAAACATGTATAAGGCTGTAACGTGGAAAAAGTCAAGGGGTATGAATACTTTCCGAATGCAATGTCTGCGTTTCTGGCATTGATACAAAGGTGCTACACTGCCTTTAAAGCCGGCTCTCTTCTATTTTCAAACCCTTGCAAAGCTGGTCTTAGCGGTAACGCAGTTGGTTATGGCATGGATTTTGACAGCTGAAGTGCCTATCCAGCCGTGATGCACAGTGCCCATATGCACATGGAACAAGATAGATGTGCTTTTTTGTGACTGTAAACCTCGTATTTAGAAACATAAAAAAACATGCTTTTTCCCATTTCGTTTAATTTGATTAAAAACCAAGCATAGCCTCATCTCAATGAAGGCTGTTTTTTGTTGTCATGCCCAATCCATTCACCAAGTAGTCAAAACTATCGATAAAGGGTTTGGCTCGTAAGACCGCTTTCAAAATAAATGTTAATCACCAAAGCTTTCTTAATTAAAAGATCAAGGGTGGTAGGTAGCCGGCCCTGACCAATTTGGTGCCCTAGGCGAGATTTTAGCTGGTGCCCCTTGCATCGCAGCCAATTCCATCACCGATCATTGTGTTCATACACTCACACAGAAACTGCATAGCTTTATGTCTTTGAGATTTTCTTTATTTTAGAAACCAAACACCCCCACAAAATAAAAACAGTATTAAAGAAACAAGTGGCATAAAATGAAATATAAATACAATATAATTAATATTGCACAAAAAAACTATATTACATAGACTTTTTACAGCCTTACTTGCCTTGCCTTTCTTGCAGAAAACAAGTGACATAAAACAAATTATAATTAAGAGTATTGCACAAAAAATTTACTATATTACAGAAACCTCAGTGCAATATGCATAACGTAGCATTGTTCTACAGCCTTACTCGCCTTGCAGCAAAGTAATCTATGATATCATCATAAGACAGCTGTTATGAGACCATATGATTTATACTAATGATGGAAAGTCCACTGAGACGTTCTTGCACCATAGTAGATCTCAGGTAGGTTTTGAGCTTAGAGAAGCTCCTTTCAGCAGCAACCACTGTAACAGGAAGAGTGGCAGTGATTCTCAGAGCTACCCACAAATTGGAGTCGCAACAAACAAAACTCTGTGAATTGTAAAATAGTCAGTTGCACACCTTATGTCCTCAATTAACCCCAAATTGATATCTGATGAGTTAGTAATTTACTCAACACAGAAAAAGCCAATTTCATAATTGTTCACACAGCTGTCTTAATTACAACAACTACAAAAGGGGAAGAGAAAAACAACAAAGAAGACGAATGAGGAGAAAAGACAATAAAAAGAAGAAGAATGAGCAGTGGAAAAGGAAGAGGTGTAAGAGTGAGAGGTGGTGGACAGGGTAGAGGGAGAAGAAGAGGAAGAGGAGATGGAGAAAGAGCAAGAAGAGCTGAAGATGTAGGAGAAGGAGAAAGAAGAGCTGAGGATGTAGGAGAAAGAGAAAGAAGAGCTGAGGATGTAGGAGAAAGAGAAAGAAGAGCTGAGGATGTAGGAGAAATAGAAAGAAGAGCTGAGGATGTAGGAAGAGGAGAAGATAGAGGAGTAGAGGGAGAAGAGATGGATAGATTGGAGGGCAATGGTATAGTGGAAAGAGAAAGAGTAGAAAATATAAGAAGAGATGGACAGAGAGGAAGAGGAGGGCAAGGTGTAAGAGGAGGGCAAGGTGTAAGAGGAGGGCAAGGTGTAAGAGGAGGGAGGAGAGGTAGAAGGATAGGGTACACACGTGTTTCAAATTAAATCAGAGCCACACTTATTGACTATGTCATAAATCATGGTCTCTCACTGAGAGAAGCTGGGCAGAGAGTTCAGCCCAATATAAACAGATCCACAGTGGCTTCAATTATCCACACATTTCAGAGGGAAAACAGGTAAGTAACTATATTATTCTACTTCTACAATGAGAGTCCATGTAGTCTTGTTTGACATAGGTCCAGATTTCTACACTAAATGTTCCTGCTTGTCCAAACATCTTTCAGAATTGAAGTTAGAGAACATTCAGGTGTCAGGCTCTGGCCATAGAGAAGCAATAGGCTTCTCTATGTAGCTATGGTCAGAGTCTGACAGTGTCGTTCTTTTCTGTTTCTTTGTGGGTTTTGGGTGGATCTCAAATTAGAGGCAGCTGCTACCCGTTGTCTCTAATTAGGGATCCAATATATGTTGAGTCTGTCCTTCACTTGGGGTGGGTTGTTATCGATGTATGTCGCAGTCACGGTTGAAGTAAGTGTGTTTTTTTTACGTCCGTTCATTAGTGTGTTTTTTGAACGTGACGTTAGTCTATTCGTGTTTTCTGTAGTTCGTATTTCGTTGTACTGTATACATAGTATTTAATTTCTTACATAGTATAATAAAGAGACAATGTCGAACTACTATCCCTGCGCTGCGCCTTGGTCATTCCTACACCCACAACGTGACATCAGGTGGACGAACAAGACTTCTTTCAATTGAACAAGAGCATGCCATTGTTGACATGGTGGTCCAGAACAACACCCTCCGCCTCAAAGAAATTCAGCAAAGAATAACACAGGACAATCAACTGTTCCACAATATCCACCAATGCATTCTCTCCACAATTGATCGTGTTCTAAGGAGAAATGCAATCCGAATGAAGCAAGTATACAAAGTGTCCTTTGAGAGGAACTCCGTTAGAGTGAAGGAGTTGCAATTCCAGTTTGTTCAAGTATGTGCAACCCAATTACTGCACCTTTACTGTCAACACAAAGATATATTTTTATGTGTCCATAAACTATTCCATGCTACTGTAAGTGAAAAGATTTAGGCATATCTATGTATACTGCTGCTTCAAAGTGTGAACTCAAACTTCAGCAACAGTTTCACAGTAGTATCGACTGCAATCAATGCCATTACTGTAAAACACTAACTTACTGTATTGTACCTTGTGTTCTTTTTACTCTAGAGAATCTTGGAGTTGGATAGCAGTGCAACTCATTATGAGTACCTGTATATTGATGAAGCAGGCAAAAAAAGGAGAAGAGGGAGAAATGTGATTGGCCATCGTGCTACAGTCAATGTCCCTGGACAACGAGGAGGCAACATCACTCTCTGTGCCACAATTTCTACAACTGGTGTTGTGGCACACAATGGTGTCTTGGGACCATACAACACAGCAAGGCTCCTACATTTTTTAAACCTCCTCAATGAAATCCTCTTTCCGCAGGGTGATCAGGAGCAAATGGTGCAGAATTTTGTAGTTGTTTGGAACAATGTCCAATTCCACCATTCAGCACTAGTGCGAGAGTGGTTTGAGAATCACCCACATTTCAGGATGGTGTTCCTTCCACCATATTCTCCTTTCCTGAATCCAATTGAGGAATTCTTCTCCTCTTGGAGATGGAAAGTACATGATCGCAACCCTTACAACCAAGTAAGTCTTCTTCAAGCGATGGAAGAGGCCTGTGGAGATATTGGAGCACAAGCATGTCAAGGATGGATACTGCATTCAAGGCAATTTTTTCCCACGATGCATGACTCGTGAAAATATTTGCTGTGATGTTGATGAAATTCTCTGGCCAGATGTAATTGAGAGGCATGATCAATAAATTAATTGATTCAATGAATGCAGTACGTTTATTTACCTATGTACTTATTTGCATAATATTTTTTTGTGGGGTGACAACTCATTGTTATACACCTGAACTCCTCAGTAAAGAACTTGATGGAAAAACATGTATTTTCATTTATTTCTTTGTGTATCTTCAGCTGAATTTGTTATCAAATCAACAGAGAACACACTTTTAGTTTTGATGTTAATATTGAATTTTAATAAATGCATTACTAGAATAAAATGCTGTGTTTCATTGTGCAGTGAATACTTAACTGTTTCGCCAACATAACAGTGTGTTTTGTTTACTGTGTTAACTGTTTTGAGAGCTGTTACCTGAGTTTGGAGAAATGAACCAAATCCATTGAGAAAAACTGTAAATGAGTGAACATTACTAGTATCATCCAAAGTAAACTAGCTAGTAGTAGGCTGGACACATTACATTTTTGACTATGCTTTTTTTTAATAAAAACTATTTCATTGCATCCGCCATGGAGCCCAGTTTCATAATATGACCGTATGTCCCAGCTGTAATCACGGAAAAAGTATTTCAGGGCATTTTTCACCCTACCAGGTCCTATTAGTTTTATTGAGCACTGTACCATACAATACAATTGATGGTACTCTAGTATGTTTCATTCGAGTAAGTGCGATGCGTAAAGACCTATGCTCGTTGAAGCCAATTACAATAATGTTGACTGTCAACACTCCAAACATATTGAGAAAACACTATTACTGTTATTAATTACTCGATACCGTAGCCTGGCACACCCGGGACGTAAACCGTTTAAATTGACCATTGAGATAAGTTTGTTAAAATAGATCCCAGAGTCTCTCAGTCCCAGACTGTGTCTCCTAGCCTCCCTACTGTGCAGTTAAGTGAGCGATGGGGCTTCCCACGGGGAAAACTCATCAGGGGCCACGGGCGGCAGGCGGCAAGGAGGGAGGCAGGAAGACAGAGAGGGGACGAGGGAAGAGGGAAGCAGGGAGGGAGTAAGGGAGGCAGACAGGCAGGCCCAGAGGGGCCGTATTGCACCCCTGTTGCACAATGCGGTGTGTGTACGTGTTGTTTGTGTGTTTCTATATCTATATGTGCGTGTGTGTGTGGGAGTTTGGGGGGCTCACCAGATGCCTCAGCTCCCAGAACTCTCAGCGGGGTGCCAGTGAGCTGGTGAAGTCCTGCTGTGCCACCACAGAGACTACATACATCTCACTAAGTTGGTTAGGGCTTGTAAGTAAGTATTTCACTGTAAGGTCTACAACTGTTGTATTCGGCGCACGTGACAAATAAACTTTGATTTGATTTGATTCGAAGTCCCCTCATTGCCCCACACTCACATTCATCTTTCCTGTTGGGCCCTGACTGGGGGGTCCCACGGTGAAGTGTTCATGCTGGGATATCCACGGAGGAAGAATGTGTAAGAGGTTGGGGTGCTTTATCTGGCCCTAGACTATGTTCTGTCATCAAGCACTGGAGTGGTCCACATTCCCAGACCAATGAGACACTTTACAATGATTAATCTGATTGTTTTGACTGTTTTTATAGTTTATAGTATCCCAATTAAAGTTCCCTAAATCAAAGATACCTACCCTATTGAAGAAACAATATAGCATAGTTCCTAGGATAGGATATACAGTATAATGTTTTGTTTGTTCATTCCATTAACACTTACTGTTGGATAGTATTATAACCACATTTGATCCAAAGTGAAGGTGATTCAACCATGACTGATTGTGTTTCATAACTGAACTGAAATATGAAAGCCTATAGTAGTGACGCCTTGATGGTATGAGTTTGTGGGAGGTATGAAAAAAAAAACATTGGCGGTTTTGTTTTGGATTTACAAAAACCAAGCAAAGATGGTGGCAGGTGTACTTTGAAATCACCTTCTAAGGAAAAGCAGAGCTTTTCAGTGATGATACCACCGAGATTCTGTTCTCCCCCCAACAAAAAAAGACTGTTTTCTGCCTCTCTCTTTCCTCTCTTCACTCGCTTTCCACATCATCTCCATCACTTGGAGCCATCCATTGCTGGAGATTATATAACCACACATATTATTCTTATGTAGGCCTAGCTAGCCAGCCTGGTCTTATAGACTAGACGTAACACAGTCAATTTAAATCCAGGAAAATCTAATTAGTATGATTTGAAAGGCTGGTCATGGGTCACATCAACACCATCATAGACCCATAAAACCCTAGACCCATTCCAATTTGCATACCGCCCCAACTCCACACTGCCCTTTACCACTTGGACAAAAGGAACACCTACGTGAGAATGCTGTTCATTGACACCAGCGGTGGTAGGCCTGATCACCGACAACAATGAGACAGCCTATAGGGAGCCTACGTGATCAAGACAATCAAGACAAAAGAGATGATCGTGGACCAAGCACCTCGCCGTTCTCATCGACAGAGCTGTAGTGGAGCAGGTTGAGAGCTTGTAGTTCCTCGGTGTCCACATCACCAACGAACTAACATGGTCCAAATGCACCAATACAGTTGTGAATAGGGCACAACAATGACTATTCGCCCTCAGGAGACTGAAAAGATTTGTCATGGGTCCTCAGATCCTCACCATCGAGAAACATCCTAACTGGTTGTATCACAATCTGGTATGGCAACTGCTCGGCCCCCCCCCACTGTTTATTATACTATGCATAGTGACTTTACAAATGACCTCCACTAACCTCTGTATATAGCCTCATTACTAACCTGTACCCCTGTATATAGCCTAATTACTAACCTGTACCCCTGTATATAGCCTCATTACTAACCTGTACCCCTGTATATAGCCTCATTACTAACCTGTACCCCTGTATATAGCCTCATTACTAACCTGTACCCCTGTATATAGCCTCATTACTAACCTGTACCCCTGTATAAAGCCTCATTACTAACCTGTACCCCCCTGTATATAGCCTCATTACTAACCTGTACCCCTGCACATTGACTCTGTACTGGTATCCTGTGTATATAGCCTCATTACTAACCTGTACCCCTGCACATTGACTCTGTACTGGTATCCTGTGTATATAGCCTCATTACTAACCTGTACCCCTGCACATTGACTCTGTACTGGTATCCTGTGTATATAGCCTCATTACTAACCTGTACCCCTGCACATTGACTCTGTACTGGTATCCTGTGTATATAGCCTCATTACTAACCTGTACCCCT